>CM042425.1:33583991-34121491 GCA_023631565.1 Gymnocephalus cernua | reverse complement strand
TATCCACACCTTGAACCCTGGTTACACTCTGCCCTCCAGGACCCACTTCACAAAGCTCATGGAGAAAAAATATGAAAAGACATTCAAGGAAGTGAAGACTGCAATAAACACAAACAACAGCAAACTTGCTCTCACCACTGATGTATGGACAAGTGAAGCAACTGAAGCCTACCTTGGCGTTACATGCCACTACATCACAGATGACTGGGACATGCAGTCAATCTGCCTCACCACCATGCCACAGCAGGACAGACATACTGCATCTAACATTGCAGAGTGGTTGGAGCAGGTAGTGGCCAGATTTGAAATTCCTCCTAGCAAAATCATTGCCATAGTCCATGACAATGGTGCTAATGTTGTGGCTGTGGCAAATATCCTGGAGGAGAAGCATGGGTGGTCTTCTGTCCGTTGCACTGGCCATACTTTGCAACTTGTGATCAATGCTGCATTGAAACATCCAAACATTGAAAAAGCTGTCGGGGCTGCAAGATGTCTGGTAGAACATTTTAAGAAAAGCGAGCTAGCCAGCAGTAAGCTCAGAGAGAAACAACAACAAATGGCCATACCTGAGCACAGCCTTGTTCAAGACATAAGCACAAGGTGGAATAGCACATTCTATATGATAAGCCGACTGCTTGAGCAAAGGTGGCCTGTAACAGCAACACTATTTGACAGCTCTGTCACACAGATAGGCAAAAGGTACCTGGATCTGAAACCAGACCAGTGGAGCCTGCTGGAAGAGCTTTCAACAGTCCTCAAGCCTTTTGAATGTGTCACTGTATTCATGAGTGGACAGAAATATGCATCAATATCTGCAATACCTCCACTTGTGAAGGGGCTGTTGAAGTCCACCCAGAGTGGCTTTCCAACTCACTGCTGTGCAGCAGTTGCAGGAGAGATGGAAAAGGGAGACTGCTTTCTCAGATAGAGCACCAAACAGTGATTCTTGCAATGGTCCTTGACCCAAGGTTTTGGAAACTGAAGTGTCTTTCACCTGATGAAGTCCTACATGTTCAAACTAAAGTGCAAGCAATGGCTCTTGAAGAGAGAAGGAAGATGGATGTGCGGCAGCATGGCAGTTGCAGTGTTACCTCCACCGATACAACAGCTACTGAATCAACACCTCAAGCCACACTACTTGACTCACTCCTTGGTTCTGATGGTGGAGAAGAGGATGGAGCAGGCGAAGCTGAGGATGTCCACGCCCAAGTGAGGAATGAAGTCCTCACATACTTTGGAGAAAAAAGCCTGGCCAAGGAAGAAACCCCATTACTGTGATGGAAGGCTAACAATGACAGATATCCCATGTTGGCCAGGCTAGCCAAGTCTTACCTATGTATCCCTGCCACCTAGGGCTGGGCGATAAAACGATAACGATATGTATCGCGATAGACATGTAATCAATATCAATAAAAAATGCGCTCGAAAAAAGGTTTTTTTTTTTTTTTCTTCTTCGTCGGAAGAAATCAGAGGTTTCAAAGCAAGTTTGGTTGCATGAACAAAGGCACTCGCTCTCTGGTAGCCTAGCAACGTAGGGAGTGACACGCTAACAGCCAATCATGTAACAGTATTGTGTTTGGTTGCGCCATATTGTTGTCTCGTGTTGGATTCTTCAATAACAGAAGCGGCGTGGAGTGATAAGCATAGATGGAGTGATAAGTGGAAAATGCGTGAAGCAGCGAGCGCGGAAGTTCTTGATGAAACGGGAAACGTCAGCTCGCCAATATGGCAGTTTTTTGGATTTTATAAGTCTGACCGTAGTCAGACCAATGTCGTCTGCAAATTATGCAAGACCATCGTCCGCACCGCAAACCTGTTTTACCACTTTAGCCGCGCTCACCCTTTGCAGCACAGCCATATTCGCCAGCAACGTCCAACAACATCTGCAGCTGGAACCCCGCACAAGCAGCAGAGCACCACGGGGAGGTACTCTCAGTGCCTTATGACTGTAAAAGCTAAACGGTACAAATAAATAATGGAGGCAGTGGCATATCATATAGGCAAAGACATGCTTCCGCTGAGCACCCCCCCACCATGTACGGTTTAGGCTGTACCGTGACTGTTAGACGGAGAAAAATAATAACTGTTACTGTGCTGTATCAGGTTTGTTTTTTATGTTACAGATGTAAAGTCTACCTCAGTTTTATTTCAATTTCTCCTATGTTTACAAAACACTGCACATATTTTAAAACACTTCATTCACCAGAAGTGTTCATTGTGATTTTAGACTTATGTTTACATTTGAATTATTTGAGTGTTTTCCATGGTTGTGTTGACATTTTCTGCTTTTATAACTGAGAGGATTATAATCGGAGGAAGGTTAAGCTTAAAATAAAAACGTTTAAATTGAATACATTTTTTTCTCCTGGTCCTTATTTTAAATAGGTCATAAAAAATATCAATAATTATCGATATCGACTGATATGAAACACTTATATCGTGATACAGTTTTCAGCCATATCGCCCAGCCCTACTGCCACCTCAACACCATCTGAGCAGCTGTTTTCTGCAGCAGAAAACAGCCTCCAATAAAAGAGCGAGCCTGAGCCAGGAGCATGTGGACATGCTGACATTTTTGCATTGTAATGCAAAGTGTCTGAACAAACTGTCTGAAGAGTGAGAGAGAGTAGGTGCATGTGTGTGTGTGTCTGTGTGTCTGAGTCACTGAGTTTGTGAGTGTGTGCATCTGTGAGTGAGAGTTTGGAGTGAGTGAGAGTTTGGAGTGTGTAGAGAAGTTCTGATGTTCAAACAAATCCTGATAAGTTTTCTGATTTGTATTTATCTTTATTTTTTATAAATTATTTATTGTTCTGACAGCTCAGGTCCCTGTAATTTTTAAAAATTATTATTATTACTTTAACAGCTCAGGGATGTTCAAGGAGCAACCTGTTTGTGCACTTTCTGAAGATTGTTTGCACTGTCAGTTGTGTTTTTGAATAAAGGGTTGGAAATTAATGCTTTTTTAAATCCGATTAATTGAAAAAATAATCGACCGATTAATCGATTATTAAAATAATCGTTAGTTGCAGCCCTAATCTTATCTATTAAAAATGCCACTAAAATTAAGAGATAATTGCTTTAATCTTTAATGAGGTTCTCAGCAAAATATTAACAGCTAATAAATTATTCAAACATTCTTATAGTCAAGGTTGAAGAGACAGTTTACCCCCAAATTAAAATAAATAATTTTCCTCTTGACTGTAGTGCTATTTATCCACAGATTGTTTTGGTGTGAGTATCCAGGTTTTGAAGATATCAGCCATAGAGATGCCTTTTATGATTAATTACAGATTTGTTGTGAGTAGTTTCATGTACAGTAGGAACTACTTTTTGTAGTTTCAACATGAAACTGCTTGCAAAGAGGTCTGTAGGTAATCCTGAGTAATTGAGTCATTTTTTTTTTAACAAGCCGAAAACCTACACTTTTAGGAAGGCTATATATACTGTTTGTCATGTTTAAAAGTCCATATGCCTTGAGAATACTCAGAAACATGTATTTACCACTTAAAAATAATGTATGTTGGAACGTGAGGACACTGGCGTGAATATCACCACTTCACAATCCGTGAACTTAATATTTTTTTGTTTTCTAGTAAGTAAAGTACCTCTAGTAATTAAGTACCTTACGTTTTAGATTAGGTGTTGGTCACTCTCAACACCTTTCTATCTCCTGCTTTGACTTATCAGTTCTGGATTCTGTGCTGCTGCCAGCCTGTGTAACGTACGTTACTCACTGTCGATCGACAGTTAACCTCCAGACTAACAGTTACAGCTAGCTAGTGATCTAGCGAGGATTATCCCTTCAGACCACAGTGGACTTAAGTGGACTCTCCATCCAAACTCCCAACTGGACCTTTGTCTGCTACGACTGCCGGACTCTTTCAAGTACACATACGTCTCCGCCGATCACTTGGTAGCTTTGCGACACCTGGTCAGCTGTCTGCTTACTGTTAGCTAGCTTCTGTTAGCTTCCACCGACTCACGGCTCGCCCAGCATGTCTGTTCATTGTAGAGCTCTTTTAGCCATGTTACCGGCTCAAGCAAATAGCTAACACTTACAGCTAAAGTTAGTGTTGGCCACTACGTCTCTGCACTGTTGAAAATGGCGCTCCTAAACTATTCCTCACTGCAACTTATCTACGTCATCTGCTACGTCACTCAAGCTTGCATTGCCAACATAAAGTAAAAATAAAAGTCTTGTCCCATTGTCGGCTCCAGCCTACACGTTCAAAATTGTTAGAACACATCAGATAACCTTCTGCAACGATTGCAGGCTCTTTGGTGGAGCTCTGCTTTGAATGAAGTTCATGACAACTCATGACAAATGAATGGACTACTTGTGGAGTGACATGAAGACATGAATCAGAGGCACAAAAAACGTTGACAGCAGTGAGCGGTGATTTGTTTACCAATACCTGACCCGTGCCTTGCACACCCCCAAACAGAAAGAAAATGCGGATTTGCATGATTTACGAGAGCCTCATTTTCAGGTCAGAAAAGCCGGATTTCCTTATTTATCCAGAAGAATCACACCCCTGTATGAATTTGAAGCTTTCCATCCATCCATCTTTGTCCGCTTATCTGGTGTCGGGTTGCTGGGGGAGCAGCTCCAGCAGGGGACCCCAAACTTCCTTTTTCCGAGCCACATTAACCAAGTCCGACTGGGGGATCCCGAGGCATTCCCAGACCAGGTTGGAGATATAATCCCTCCACCTAGTCTTGAGTCTTCCTCGAGGCCTCCTCCCAGCTGGACGTGCCTGGAACATCTCCCTAGGGAGGTGCCCAGGGGGCATCCTTACCAGATGCCCGAACCACCTCAACTAGCTCCTTTTGACACAAAGGAGCAGCGGCTCTACTCTGAGCTCCTCCCGGATGACTGTGCTTCTCACCCAATCTCTAAGGGAGATGCCACCACCCTCCTGAGTAAACCCATTTCAGCCGCTTGTACCCTGGATCTCGTTCTTTCAGTCATGACCCAGCCTTCATGACCATAGGTGAGGGTAGGAACGAAAACTGACCGGTAGATTGAGAGCTTTGCCTTCTGGCTCAGCTCTCTTTTTGTCACAACAGTGCGATAAATTGAATGTAATACCACCCCTGCTGCGCCGATTCTCGACCAATCTCCCGCTCCATTGGCCCCTCACTCGCGAACAAGACCCCAAGGTATTTAAACTCCTTCACTTGGGTTAAGGACTCATTCCCTACCTGGAGAAGGCACTCCATCAGTTTCCTGCTGAGAACCATGGCCTCAGATTTAGAGGTGCTGATCCTCATCCCAGCCGCTTCACACTTGGCTGCAAACCGATCCAGTGAGTGCTGAAGGTTACAGGCTGATGATGCTATCAGGACCACATCATCTGCAAAGAGCAGCGATGAGGTCCCCAGCCCACCAAACTACAACCCATCCCCACCATGACTATGCCTCGATATCCTGTCCATAAATACTACAAACAGGATTGGTGACAAAGCGCAGCTCTGGCGGAGACCAACCCTCACCTGAAACAAGTCCAACTTCCTGCCGAGAACCCGGACACAGCTCTCACTTTGCTCATACACCTCCCACAGTATCTCCTGGGGGACCCGGTCATACGTCTTCTACAGATCCACAAAACACATGTAGACCGGATGGGCATACTCCCAGGCTCCCTCCAGGATCCTTGCGAGAGTGAAGATCTGATCCGTTGTTCCACGACCAGGACGGAATCCGCATTGTTCCTCTTCAACCCGAGGTTCGACTATCGGCCGAACCCTCCTTTCCAGCACCTTGGAGTAGACTTTACCAGGGAGGCTGAGAAGTGTGATACCCCTGTAATTGGCACACACCCTCTGGTCCCCCTTTTTGAACAGGGGAACCACCACCCCGGTCTGCCACTCCTTAGGCACCATACCAGACTTCCACGCAATGTTGATGGTGATCGGTTGACAGCTCCGCCTCTCTCTTTACCCAAGTGTCCAAAACATATGGCCTCAGATCAGATGAAATGATTATAAAATCGATCATTGACCTTCGGCCTAGGGTGCTCTGGTCATTGCCCATATGCACAAACAAAAGTCAGAGTCCACCCCCCACAATCCACATGCATAGGGAGGCGACCCTCTCATCCACCGGGGTAAACTCCAACGTAGCGGTGCTCAGCCGGGGGCTTGTGAGTATCCCCACACCCGCCTGGCACCTCACACCCTGGGCAACTCCGGAGAAGAAAAGAGTCCAACCCCTATCCAGGAGTATGGTTCCAGAACCAAGACTGTGCATAGGGGTAAGCCCCACCAGATCCAACTGGTAGCACTCCATCTCCTGCACAAGTTCTGGCTCCTTCCCCCACAGAGAAGTGATATTCCATGTCCCCAGAGCCAGCCTCTGCTGCCCGGGTCTGGTCCGTCGAGGCCCCTGACCTTCACCACCACCTGTGTGGCAGCGCACCCGACCACAGCAGTTCCTCCCACAGGTGGTGGGCCCATGGGATGGAGAGAGAGGTGCCACGTAGCTTTTTTGGGCTGTGGCAAGCCCGGCCACCAGATGCTCGCTGACGAGCCCTCCATTTGGGCCCGGCTCCAGACGAGGGCCCTGGGCTTCCTACGGGCAGGGTCTTTCTATCTCTTCCTTGTTCACTTATAGGGTTTTTGAACCATTCTTCGTCTGGCCCCTTACCTGAGACCACTTTGCCATGGGAGACCCTACACAGCCCTCAGGTTCATAGGGACACACAAACCTCTCCACCACAATAAGGTGATGGTTCCCGGAGAGGAATTTGAAGCTTTGTAAAAGTATAATTCATGGCAGAGATGCTATGCTATACTATACTATGCTATATTTAACAAACTCACCCAAATTCTTTTAAAGTCCTTTTAAAAATGAGGCCACAAACACACCACCCGGCAGTCTGTCTGTGCTTCATTTAAGGCGAGAGACTACAGGTGAATAAGGTAACATTTTAAAATAATAGATATCACCATGAAACTTCCTCAGTTGATTACTTACACAAGTACATATAAAAAATGTATTACAAGTTTTTGAAATTCGTATGTGTAATTATGCAAATTAGGCATTATCTCATTAAATATGCGTGATTTTGCATATATTTTCGGTAGATAGATCTGAACATATGATAAAGCCAGGTGCAAAATTATTTTTTCATTTTGTTTACACACAAGATGAAAACAAAATTTCAGAGGGATTTCAGGATATCTGCTTTCATTACCTAGGAAATCCAAATATACTGTCCATAGCCTCGGTTTTCGCCATATTTTATTGATTAAAATGTCACATAAATCAGGCCAGGAATGATTTCTTAACAAATCCCTCTGAATATATCTTCATAATACTGCTAAGTGTATAACTGGAAAGTTGTGTGTACATAGGTGCTACATAGGCTGAGATGTTTATACACATTGGTCACAAACAGAATAAATGCTCAGGCCCTTAGTAATAATAATATAGAATATTTCAACCTCATGAAAATTGATTATTTAATAACATGGCACTACAACTACAGTAACTCAATTAATTAACATTGGCGTATTATGCACAAAGTTGCCAACAAAACCCACGCTAGACAGTTGTATGGACACAGAAGAAGACCAACAGTAGATGTCAAAAAGGGACACATTGGTTGATGTACCACAGTGGGAATCGAACCGGGTCTCACACCAAAGGCATGTGTCATATCCACTGCGCCATCACCACCCACAATAGAGACAATAGATATATTATGCATGACATTTTAATTTCAGTCACATTACAGTAGCTCCGCCATTTAGGGCAATGACTTTAAATGTGCTGTAGCTAGGATTGAAAAGATCCAGGATTTAGCCAAAACATTTGAACATCAAACAACAATTTCTCAGTCCCTCCCCCCTTTCTGCTGAAGCCTAAAATGTTCTCCTAAGCCCCTCCCCCCACAAGGGAGAATGAATGCATGTGCATGAGTTAGACACCCCCTCTGGCTGTGATTGGAACATCTGAACAGGGAGCTGTGGATTTTTGCAAAATCACACTACAGGCTGTAGGTTGTGCCAGAGGAGCCAGATTTTTTTTTTAATTACCTGCTTCATGTTGTTCTACTCGAACATAGGGGCAATTTCAGCAAATATGACAGAAAGTTAGTTGCACCTTTAAGTATAACCTTATCTACAACCCCAAATCAGAAAAAGTTGGGAAAGTATGAAAAACACAAATAAAAAAAGAAAGTAGTGATTAAGTATATAGTGATTGTATATTTACAAATTTCATTTGTAAATATACATCCTTTCCTGTCATTCAGACCTGCAACACATTCCAAAAAAGGTTGGGACAGGAGCAATTTAGGGCTAGTAATCAGGTAAATTGGTCAAATAATGATGTGATTTGAAATAGGTGATGTCAGCAGGTGATTGTAATTATGATTTGGTACAAAAGCAGCATCCAAGAAAGGTCTAGTCCTTTAGGAGGAAAGATGAGCCGAGGATCGCCAGTTTGCCAACAAATACGTGAGAAAATTATTGAAATGTTTAAAAACAATGTTCCTCAAAGAAAGATAGGAAGACATTTGCTTATTTCATCTTCAACAGTGCATAACATAATTAAAAGATTCAAGGAATGAGGAGGAATTTCAGTGCGTAAAGGACAAGGGCGCAAGCCTAAGCTGAACAACCGTGATCTCCGATCCCTCAGGCGGCACTGCATCAAGAATCGTTATTCATCTATTAGCAATATCACCACATGGGCTCAGGACTACTTTGGCAAACCTTTGTCAAGTACCACAATACGTAGTTACATTCACAAATGCCAGTTAGAACTGTACTGTGCCAAAAGGAAGCCCTATGTTAACAGTGTCCAGAAGCGCCGTGGACTTCTCTGGGCTCAGAGGCATCTGGGATGGACCATCACACAGTGGAAACGTGTACTGTGGTCAGATGAATCAGTATTTCAGGTATTTTTTGGGAGAAATGGATGCCGTGTGCTCCGGACCAAAGAAGAAAAGGATCATCCAGACTGTTACCAGCAACAAGTCCAAAAGCCAGGGTCTGTCATGGTATGGGGTTGTGTCAGTGCCCTTGGCAAAGGTAACTTGCACTTCTGTGATGGCACCATTAATGCTGAAAGGTACATAGAGATTTTGGAGCACAATATGCTGCCTTCAAGAAGACATCTTTTCCAGGGACGTCCATACATATTTCAACAAGATAATGCAAAACCACATTCTGCACACATTACAAAGTCCTGGCTGCGGAGGAAGAGGATACGGGTACTTGACTGGCCTGCCTGCAGTCCCAACCTGTCTCCAATAGAAAATGTGTGGCGCATTTTGAAGCGCAAAATGCGACAACAAAGACCCTGTACTATTGCCCACCTTAAGACTTGTTTGCAGCAAGAATGGGACAAAATTACACCTGAAACACTTCATCACTTGGTGTCTTCAGTCCCTAAATGTCTTTTAAGTGTTGTGAAAAGGAATGGCAACATTACAAAGTGGTAAATGCTTTACTGTTCCAACTTTTTTTGAAATGTGTTGCAAGAACCAAAATAGGAATTTTGTTTTTTTGAAACAAAAACAATAAAAATCATGAGGAACACATTAAATGATGTGCTGTTGTATTGTCTGCAATGAAATACAACTCAAAATACATTTAGAAATCACTACTTTCTTTTTTTAGTTGTGTTTTCCATACTGTCCCAACTTTTTCTGATTTGGGGTTGTAAATGGTTGATGTAGTAGTGGTTTCACGCCTGTTTATTAGGGCCCGAGCGCCGACAACGGCAGAGGCCCTATTGAAACTGAAGGAATTATTAGGGTCCAAGCGCCGTCAGCTGCAAAGTCCCTATTGAAACTGAAGGACTTATTAGGGCCCAAGCACCGACAGTGGCAAAGGCCCTATTGAAATTGAAGGATTTATTATTATTCTTTCTTCTGCGCAATGAATTGCCTTTTGGGGGGGCTTAACATATTCAAAAACTTACCAAAATTGGGGTTCTCATCAAGTCTGATGAAAATTTACGTATTTTCATGGTTTCAAGCATAGGCGCACAAAAATGAGCCCCTGCAGTTTCATGTTGTGTTGAGCCTTCTTAGTGTTGTAAAAATAGCGATTTTGATGCGATCATAGTAGTGCCCCTAGCACTCCCATTCAAAAGGCCATTTGACCGAAAACGAAAATATGGTAAATCTTAAAAGTGGTGCTTCCGTCCTAATTATGCTTTTAAACAAAAGTTTGACTTGGGTACATTTACAAAAAAAACCTAGGTTGCATTTTGGTGAGACTTACGCTTTAACAGAGCAGTAAAGAAAAGAGAAATAATCGTTCCATTTCCATTGCTGTACAATTTGCTGCACTCAACTCACCATCAAAAATCAGCAGTGGTCCTGGTCCTTGTCGTGAAATCCCCCCCCCCCCCCCCCCCCCCACACATGAAGCTTGAGGGGATGCTTGATGCATTGCTTTGCGATGCTAGCACAGCCTTTCTTCCTGTAGCACCGAAGAGCAAACCACTCCAATGCCACAGTGGATCCTTCTGTAAAGAGCACATCATCAAACTTTTCACCAGACGCTTTCCATTCCTGTGCTAGCTTAAGACAGAGCTCCCTGTTTTTCACACGGGTCATTGGAACTGTTCTGTAACTGGCATACACAGTACACAATCTAATGTTGAAAAGGCCATATTCAGGTCCCGAGTTACAAAGCGTCAGTTTTGTGTGTGTGTGTGTGTTCCTTACCCGGCGGGGCCATAAGTCCATTCTAGTCTCTGCAACGCCTGTCTTACTTTGTACAACCCAATGTTCATATTGTGCCTCGTTTGCAGGAACCCTTTCACTTCCATTGCTTTAAGTTCGTTCACTTTCAGTATGTTGTCTATCGTTTCCAGCACCTGACTGATCTCATGAAGTGGCGTATGTATGACACACCAAGACGAATACTCGCTTTTTAGCGTGTTTATCAATGCCGTTTGGCCTCCATTGACTTACATTACCTTGCGATTGCGTGTGAATTGACGCCTTAGTGAGTAGTATGAAAGGGTGAAAATCCACATAAGGAAGTCAGTTGGGGTGGATGATGGGTAAAACACAGGACTTTCACCCCAGAAAGCAGGGATCGTGTCCTGCGTGTGATGTTTCCTTTGTGTCCCGCGTGTGATATTTCCTTTCCATGTTTGTTCTTTTCCTAAACCCAACCCCATTCTTCTTTTCCTAAACCCAACCATTTCTTCTTTTCCTAAACCCAACCCGCGTGGCGTGTCACGTTTCCTAAACCCATAGACAGTTAAAGAAGTGGACCAACAGATCCCATTGCTTTGGACAGAGACCAGTGAAGGCTATTAGAAGCACTTTTCCGGTGATGGCTGAGCGTTACTACGCAGCTGCAAACTGAGCTTGCCGACGTATATGTGACGTGAGCAACATGTTTGAAAGTTGTAAGTCTTCTTCTTCAATCATTCCGAATCTTGCAGAGACGGAGAGCATAGGTATATGTAAGGAGATAACAAAGGCACAGGGTAATTATTGCTAACTAAAATGCTAATTAGTAATTAAACTAAACAGCTAATGTGAGTCGAAACTGCCTGCAAGCTTCTCCTGCACTGTACGCTAATTCCTCTACTATGTGACAGTAAGTCGCGTGGTTATGACACAATCGTTAGCCTATTTTTACAAAAACATCTGCTACGGGTATATACAATATATAAATACACACATACATTACAGTAATGGAGCCTTTTATACATTGTCGTGTTTCTTTAGAAATAAACAGTGGACAAATAAAGTCTTTAAACAATTCAGATGTAAAGTTATTCGCTGTCAAAGTGGCGCCCAAATGAATGGCAGTCAATGGAATGCTAACGGGGGGTGATGGCTTGTTAGCATAAAAATGGTGCCATAGGAACTACGCTTTGTGGAGAGAAGCTTACCCCCTTGCCTAAACCCAACCCCGTTCTTCTTTTCCTAAACCCAACCGTAGCCTCGCGATAACACGCCACGTGGCTTTAGAAAGTGGCGTGTATGTTTACGCTGTGATGTTGCAGACTGCCGCCCGCTGTATACAGCGTAGACATACACGCGGATAGCTCAAAATGCGTACAGATAACACGGCACTTGGTTTTAGGAAAGTGGCGTGTATGTTTACGCAAATTCATGATATGACGTTGGTATGGGAGAGACACATTCATTTATTATATAAGAAACAAGGCTAAATTAAATGTAAAATTGCAAACTGTTCTGCCTTTACTGTAGTTTTACCTCATTATTTTATAAGGCTCTCGGTTCCTTTTGGCAAGAAGGGTTTGTTTGCAGTGGAAGCCGTGACCCCCATATTCACCAGCCAGCCATTCCTCCACATGCCTCTGATGAGTTGACTGGTTTCCAGGTTTATTCTCGCCATCTCTGACTCCTCTAGCTGTAGTACGCAGGTAGTAGATCTTGAGTAGTTGGCTATGCCTAGTGACATTTGCTGTGTATTTATTTCTTTTGGATGCATTTTGGGCAGGACCATACAGGTAAGACCATGCCCCACAAGGTCCTATTTTACCCCTGCCGGTGTACTGTAAAATTCATTCCTCCTCTGCTCATAGCGTAGTAAGAGAAATCCATTATGGACTCATCCAAGTTCTACTGAGGGGGAGATAGCTGTTCCAGGTCAGTGCTAGCTAATGCTACACTTTTGAATAAAAACTAGGATTTATTCCAGTAAAAGCCACGATAATGTCCGATTGCCTAGAAGAGACCCTTTCCATGACAAACAATAATAAAAATATACCTGTCAAATCAGGCTCAAGTTTCATTTATTAGGGGTCCAAGCCCGAGTCTGGAAGAAACGACGGTAGCAAAAGCTACGCCATTCGCACAGCAGGGCTGTGGAACCCTATTGTTTTTCTAAGGATTATTTTTCTTCTCCACGTAAAACTCCCACTACAGCCAAAACCGGACATGGTAGGAGGGTGCCATTTTCAGGGCTGGTCCAAAACTCAGCAAGGACCTCAGGCGCAACAATTGAGCCACTTCCACCACTAGGTGGCGCTATAGCAGAAAAAACTTACTAACTCCAAAACCGTACATCGCACCTTGAAAAACCATATATCCAAGCGTTCCCTGGATCAAATTGAATCTCGAGATATAGGCTACACCCATTTCTGCCTACACTTTTATGCATGAAAAATCACAATTTATCAAAAACCTACTTTGCCGAACTCCTACATCGTGCCCTGTATTAATTTGGCAAGTAGCATCTCTAGACCGTCCTGACAAACATTTATTAAAATAATTTTTATAGGATACAAATTGCACAAATTACGCACAAACAAATGTGTGTAGCTAACTATGAAAACACCAACTTTGCCATGTCTATAAGAGTAAGATCCTTTCTTAAACATAAAAACTGTTTAAGAACTGTGAAATTGCTATTGCCCAACCCACCAAATTCCATGTAAATAAACATTAATTTTATCATCGTAAAATACACAACATTCAAAGTTGACAAACACAAAATAAAACTATGAAAAGCCGTCTTGGTTCGTTTTTTCCACTTTTCCAACAATCACTACTCTTGTTTGGTTGAAATAAACACATAATTTACCAATTTACACATGAAAATATGTTTCCTCTGTACATGCTAAAACTATTGCTTATTTAAATGTAGTCTAGTGGGTTTAGCGACAGCGATCTCTGAGCTGTTTCTGGTTAAAGAATATTTTATTCTTTAAAGCCCCAGTGTGTAACATTTGTAGTTGTTTATTATCAAAATCTGTATTGCCCTTCACAAACTTGTCCTTTTTTATGAAGATAGACCACCACCATCAATTCCAAGTATTCCTATTGGCTTGAAATTTTACATTTGCGCTTACATGAACTGGGGTAGACGCTCCATAGCCATGCGCCATCTTGAAATACGGTAGCCCGTAAGGGACATACAGGCTATACTGCTCCGCATTTCGCGCTTTTCACTCAGTGGCACTGACTGTGACCGACTGTTTTCTTTAACTGTCTATGACTGTGACGTATGCCAGGGAGGGAGGGGGAGAAGATTACTTGTGACTCACTGCTGGCAGATTAGAAAGCCTGTCTATTATCGAGGACATGTAACTGAGTCGCCGAGGAAATTAAAATGACAACGTGACAGGCAAAGCTACGCGGCCAAAGTTAATATTGTTGTGGCTTTTCCAAGATGGAAAGAGCTGATGAGGAGCAAGGATTTTAAAAGGGACGCCGAAGTTGCCTGCTTTCTTCTCAACAGGTAATTCTGCCTATTTGTGTAAATTAGAAGTTTTATAGTTGCTACTTGCTTGGCTAACTATAGCATGGTTGTGCATAACGCTAGAACGACGTCTAGGATACTTTTCCTCGCGTCAATGATGAAAAAGGATTGTCTATCTTGTAACATAAACGTAATCATATGTGCTACGATTTCCCTGGCAGACAACTCACGTCATGGAGTTGTAACACAGACTAGCTACAGCTAGAACAGCTGCGTGGAAACGATGGAGACATCATTTCAGTTTCATTGACATTGTTCATGCTTCTCAGAGAAATATATTAAAAACACAAACCTCCGTTGCTTCTTTCCTACGCTGTAAACATCGCCTTACACTATTAATCTCGTATAATATACATGTTAGCAATGAAATGGTACCAAAATAACGTCAAACTATTATTACACTGGAAGGGACACTCACGGACGGTTGTCGCTAATTTCGGGTTCGGCCACCGTAGGAGTTATAACGCACTCGGAATGGGGGGGGGCTACAAAGTGAAATTCAGTTGGTTGTCATATACAATTTCACCGCTAGATGGGAGAAATTCTTACACACTGGGGCTTTAACAAAAAGTTCTATCTCTGTAGGGATCCTTTCCATTATGTTATTAAGTCAGACACTTAATAACAATCTGAGCCTGTCAGTGGCAAAAACAGCACTTTTAGTGGACGCAAATTGACGATGCATTTTGACTATGGATGTATTATATTGACTGTGACACAGGGAAGCATTCAGTCTAAAATGGCGGATGCACTGTCAGTGCACCATCTTGTGGCGGTTGCGCAAAAACTATGAGTGTTGCCTCTTATTATTAAAACCTCTTTGGTGAAGATGTTAGACTTGGAAGCTGAGAACCAGAGACAAAAGAAGGAGACTGGAGAACTGTGGGCGGCTCTGGATGCACAGACAAGGCATCACATGGACCGTGTCAATGAGGTGCTGCAAACACTCAGTCAGTTTGCCCAGGGACTTGTCCGTTAGGCCTCAGTAACACAGTACCAACATTGTCACATTGTTTTTACTTTACTGTGCATTGTCTAATATTTTTTATAATAAATATTTTCTTTTGAAAACATTTCTTATGAAGTCTTGTTGTTGACTTTTCCTTCAAAGATGAAAGTACAACTGTGCTGCTGTGCCACACTCATACAACTTAACTGAACTTAACCAAAGTACAGTAGTAGACCAGTATATATATATATATATATATATATATATATATATATATATATATATATATATATATATATATATACAGGAACTATTTCAAGTTGAATTTGGGGTGAGAAAAATAACAAGCTTCGGCTTCATCCTTTTGGGACAGATTGAACATATTATTTGTAACACTTTATAGACTTCCGTTTTGGTGTGTTACTACGCACTTATGTTTTTATATTTTATTTTGTTATTTTTTGTAAAAAATAAAGAAAGAAAGAAAGAAAGAAAGTACATAAGAATGTGTCATTAAACAATCTCATTAAATGCATAACCATCACTAGAACTTAACGATGAAATATTTAAGGATTTTATTAAGTATAGTATTATCAGTCTTACAGTACAGTACATTAGCAGGTGGCCGTTTAAAATCTATTCACATTAATTAACTACAGTAATTGTCCAACTGGTCGATGTACAGTAATTGTTGCAGGTCTCTGGTGAGTTTGGTGCTCCAAAATGTCTCGATTACAGCAATGAGTTCCTCCATGTTCTGTGGCTTGGCTTCACGTCGCAGGAAGTAACGTTGCTTCAGAGTTAAATCGGGTTCAGATCAGACGACCTATAGTATTAAATGAAAAGATCAAACATTTTACTTTTCAGTTTTAAACGTTAGCATTTTCAAATGTGATTTTGTTTCCTGGGTTGTTTCAGAAAGCATGATTAGTAGTGAAATCAGCTCACATTCAAACTACATTTTGAAGCTGCACCACAATCCTGCTCAGTCAGAAATATTAACATATAATCGCCCAATCACTAATCACATCATGCAGAGTGCACTGCTATAAACCAAAAAAGGACATTTACTGTATAGATTGTATTCTATGTCCTGCAGTCCTGTACATGCTCTGCACTGCGACATATATTGCTCAAGTTTCTTTTCACTTTAGCCAGTCTCTGACAAACGTTAATGGCGTGAAAAAAATACCATAACGTTAAAGTTATACTGCAGTGTCTCGTCGACCTCATTTAAGCCAACGCTAATTAGCGTTTGACAAACAAACACACGATTAACAGATTTGGCTAACTAGCGTTAGCTGAAATCAGGTCAGACTTTGAAAAACACTGGAGTAGCCTGTAATGAAAGATCCTCTATAATGTATTTAATTTCTTACCGTTAATGTGGTTCCACAGCTGAATGAATGTGATGTTTAAGTAAGATGATTATCAGGTCTACCAAAAGAAAGTCTTGTGAGTTTCATGCATGGGTGGTCAGAGGGTTTATTCTTAAATCCTAAAATCCTGTCAACCATTCTGTCAACAGGAGTTCATATTCTGCTACCATCTACAGTCACCAAGTGCATTTTAAACTTAATCCCCCACTTACTGTTGCCGTGGCATTGCCGTATAAGGTGGCAGCAAGGGCATTAAATAAAACCTGTGTTTTTCTATATGTGCTGTGGCGCTGATGTGAGTAATTCCAATAAAACTTAGAATTTTGTTTTCATTGGCTATGTGAAATAATTTGGTATTATAATGCAGTTGACTTCTTTTATTGCTGCACAAATCTATTGAATTCCCCTGTACTTCTCTTTTCACGGGGTGTTGGCTTGTCTAACATCTGACTTGAAGTTTGTCTTTGTTCTAAAAAAGTATATCCTCCTAAAAATAGAAATACAGTTATTTACAGTTTAAGATACAGCAGCACCTAATGTAAATTTAGATCTGGAATTCAAGGAAACGTGTTATTCTGAATCATTATTTTTAATTATGCCTTTGTAGATGGTGCCATTTAACACAGCTTAAAAACAAGAAAATAAGGGAAATGAATTGATGTGACCATAACCTTGAAACAGTCAGGCTTCACACCCCTTTAATTTTACTTTTAGACCAACCTTGAGATAAATATCCTGCTCTACAATTCAACCATTGAACGTAAGCTCCCTCTTGCACTGCAGAATCCATTACTCCACACTGTAATGCCTATCATTTCAATGTGTCACATATAGGAAGAAGGGTGATACATAACTGTTAGCTGCCATGTCAGGACATTGTTCATCACTCAGTGTGAGTAGTGAGAGCTGTTCATTCTTTTCGGCATCTGAAAAAGAGACCCTGTGCTTTGATGTTCCTCCCATATCCCTGAGGAGAAATTAACACTAATAAAAATAATAGATAGATAGATAGATAATAAAACAAAATAGAAATGGAGACACTGGCTTTGCGGTAAATGTGCAGGTGAATGAACAAGCCTGTAGGGGATGATACATTTGTTTCTGAGGGCACTCATTGGTTTTAGCTGTGAGTGAAATTCGCCCTCAAGTGCACAAAGCACTGAATTGAATCAAGCATTTTACATGGCCCCCGTTGACTTTACAGGTTGTTTTCCACTGACATTGTACTGAGAAGAGTTTCTCTGTATTTATCTGTGTACAGAAAAAATAGCACCCTTGGTATGAAGTAATTATCATCCATTTAGATCCATGAATTAAATGTAATGAAGTTGATGGGTGTCTAAATCTGTTTTGTTTTCTATAATAGTTATCAGTTTTTTTTGTTTTGTTTGTAGAGATAATACTTGACCTTCTCTTTTCTTAATCTAGTCATTTGTACCACAACATATTTACTGAGCAATATACAGGAAGACATGCTGCAGTATGTTGTCAAATTTATGTGAAAAAAGATTTTTGTTGCTTGATGAGAGACCTCCTTGGCTGTGGGATTGTATTACATTTCAATGAAGTAGGATTAAGGAAACCTTTAGCTGAGAGGAAGAAAAAGTTATGTTTTTAACACTAATTATTTTATATGCATTCACCAGCATAAGCATTTTAACTGAGAGGCAGACTGAAGTATAGAGTTGATAAAGGAGGAGAAATTAACCCGTTGGATCTGATTGACATTTTTGTGATTAACATAATATTCTCCACTGGGATGTCTCTTCCTATTTGGCTCTTTTTTTAAATTAAACATCAAAAGCTAAATTGGCTCGGAGATATCCCAAGTCTCCCAATTTAGTGAGAAGGATGCAGACGACGAGGACCACCATCAGAGACAATCAGTGATGGGATAATGGGGAAGAGGAGGTGTCAAAGGCTCCAAAAGGTCCTGCATTGAGACATTATTACTCTAATGGCACTGCATCAACAGCTCTTTGCCCACTGAAGATTAATCCGTTAGTCATTTTTCAGACCAAAGACAGTTTGTGTTATCCTCACTTCTGAGAACAGTGGGGCCTTCTCTCCTTCAGGAATATATTGAATTTTGAGTGTACAGTGGGCTCTGGTGTCACCGCTTCATCAAATAACAGTGCTAACACTGGAATTCATACTGACACTGAATATATGTAGACGGAGTGCAGTTTTTCTAACTGTAAATCTAGCTCTGTCTACTGGGGCTGGACTGATGCATTTGCCAATATGTCAGGTCAACACCAGCTGGCCATCCAACTCTGATATGATGAATATGGTGCAGATGGATTGATTCACCAAAACTACACTGGTTGTCTATAGGAAGCCCGTTTCCTGAATTGATCAAATTACATGTAAGTTTGCATGAATATGGAGACAGCTTAATTAACCTGTTTGGGAGTCCTGGCTCAAACGTGGACCATAGTAACCCTTCGTTCCATCTCCTCACTTTGCAGTGTTCACAGTGCTTTTATACTGGAGTATTACACAGCTCCAGGTTTGCTCTGTGGTAATTTCATTACAAACAAATACATAGGCTTATGCAACATGTATGCATAGTAGCATCTGCAATATGAAAAGTACTAGGTTTTCACATGGCCCCTCTTCAGGACAGGGCATCATGATCAGGGGATAAAGCAGGACCCACATTAAAGAGTAACTTCATTTTTTTTCAACCTATTTCCCTATGTTTTTGTGTTTGAGCGGCTGATGGGAACAAAAATCTTTGACATTGGTCCAGTATTAAGCAAAATTGCTGCAGTCAGCGAAAGGTGCTACAATGTAAGTTTTGGGCAATCGCGCACCTTCAATTTACATCCACAAAAGTGCTTGCTTTTTCCATTGACATGCTCAGATTATTGTTCCAAGTGTCTGACAATATTATGAAAGGGTTCCTGCAGAGGTACACCTTTCTGTTAAAGAGTAAGATCCTTTTTTTAAACATAAAAACATCCATGAAAATGCTATCGCTAAAACGCTATTGATGCTTAAAGATACAAATACACAAAAACATCATACACTGTCATGGTATACAGTTTTCCATACAAAAAGACACATACAACAATAGCAAAAAAACAAACACATATCACATACAAAACAAAACAAAGAGGAAAACTGTAGAGGAGACACAGAAGCTAATAATGTTTTTGGTTATTTTTATATGAAGTGATTTGATTTGATTCTGGAAGGAAGGCTGTCCCTTTTGCTATATCTGTTTATGAATAAAAAACGTAGCTTGCAAAACAAAAAAGTTCGCTACATATTGCAAAGTGTTATTATCAGGATTATCATAATAAAAAAGAAAATATTTTACGTTAAAGGAGAACTCCGGCCAATTGTTACGTAATCTTGCTAAATATAACTATGCAAGACCTGTCTATAGAAAAAAAACTACCACACCGATCCCCACAGCAAAGAATCCTACTCTCTGACGCCAGATGGATCGCACACAAAATGGATATATATCATATATATCCATATATATGCTACAAATACACACGGGACTGGTGCATGATGATTATTACTGAAGCCTGACTGAACACACTCTCTCATCCCAGACAACAGCTAGCTAGCTAGCAGCTAATAGGGTAGGTGAATGTTGAAAACGCATCTTGTTGTCATGTAAGGGCCCTGTTCATGTTACACAGACATTTTAATTGCATTTTGTGTCTGTTAAGATACACAAAAGCAATAACTGCCGTTTTAGCTAAGTGGGAGCTATGCATTAGCTGCAGCAGCTCCGTATTGCTAAGACCAATTTCGCTATTTTTTTTTTCTATAGACAGGTCTTGCATAGTTATATTTAGCAAGATTACCTTAACAATTGGCCGGAGTTCTCCTTTAAGAGAGTAAGGTGGATCAAAAAGGTGACTATTTATATATACTATAAGTCACTGAGAAATGTCTTAATTTTCTCACATTCAAAAAATAGGTGTGATCATCCATATCACCACAGAAGGAACAAGCACTACTTATGTCTGCATATTTGGCTACAGTAACATTCACAGGGTATATTTTATGAAGAATTTTGAATTGAACCTCCTTCACTTTATTTGTAATGCTGTATTTACTAGGTAACAACCAAGCTCTTTTCCAGTTAATATCAGGAATTAAAGATCCCCAGTAGAATTTCTCTCTAGATAAATATGTTTATTATCAAATTTTTTTTGTCTACCACATCAATCACATTTAAAATTAACTTATGTTGTGTTACATTGTCCAAACCAAAGGACAGTTGACTTTTCATGAGATGGATTAGCCCCTTAGGGATAGCTTTAATCAGTGTGTTAAATTCCCTAAATGGGACTGGGAAGCCATGACGTGATAAGAAAATGTCATATGTTAAAATAGTGCCAGAACAAGGTAAAGAAATAATATTATGGATGCCACATTCAAACCATCTAGAGAAAAACAGGGATTTGTTTTTAACTCTTTCCAAAGAAGTGTTTTATGAGGCGAGAAGTTGTGAATGAAACACAGTTTCCAAGCAAGAACACACTGTTGGTGAAATTTAGATAACTTGACAGGTATTTTGGTGGGATCATAGTCACAATTTAAAAGGAAAGAAAGACCACCAACTCGGTTAAATATATGATTAGGAATAAAAAAAAACACAAGGAATTGGAATATATAAGACATCTCCTGATCCAGCCAATTCTAAATGAGTTTACGGTGTCTGTGAAGTCCAAAAAGTCTACAGTCAGAAAGAACCTTGTTTTTAAGTTTCTGAGGTTTATTTTTCCAGATGAAGTCGAGAAATATTTTATTAATCTCTTTAAGTGTTTTATCATTGATAAATAATTAAGAGAGAGGGGTAAACAAAATGGGAGAGACTGTTTGCCTTGACCAAGAGACTTCTACCAAGTGCAAATCTTCTTTTGGAAAGTAGGCTTGTAGAGCCATGCCAACAGCAACTTGTAAACAGAGCGTGCATGAGGAGAACTAGGCTCGTGCATGCTCTCTCGTGCACACGTTTAATAGGCGTTCCCTCTCGGGAGCATTTTTTCAAAAAGTGGAGAGGGCGGTTCTTTTCTAAAATTCGGGAAAATCGTCCATTATACCTTTAAGACCTGAGGCCCTGGAGAATTGTTCAACCAAAGTTAAAGCACAAGGCAGCTGATATTTGTCCTTTAAATGTCATCTGCCAGTTGTGCAATTTTTATTTCTTTGTCGAAAATATTTATACCTTTTAAATCAATATTATTAATTACACTTAACATTAGCAGTTCTGTTACCAGCAGAAATAAGAAGGGGGAAACTGGACATCCCTGCCCAATTCCATGTTTTATCTCAAATCTATTAGTTGTATTGTGGTTAATTATCACAGAACTATTAATGTCTTTATAAAGCATCTCAATAACATTAATAAAAGCATCACCAAAGCCAAATCAATTAAGAGTTTTCAAAAGAAATGTATGCTCAATAGTATCAAAGGCCTTGTTGAAATCTAGAAAAAGAACAAGAGCCTGTGACTGCACTTCATCAGCGTATTCCAGTAAATCAGGCACCAGCCTTAAAGTATTTGTTATACGATGATTTTTCATAAAGCCAGACTGTGTTTCAGATATGATATCACCATGGCCAGTTTTAAGTCTATTGGCATAAACTAAGGCTATTATTTTATAATCAATAGTTAATAGTGAAATTGGACGCCAACTGTCAACAAACTGTGAGTCCTTCCAGGTTTAGGGATGAGTGAAATAATTCCTTGTTTCATAGTGGTGGTCATCTCTTTCTCCTCCATACATTCTTTATACATACAAAGCAGCAGATCCTGAATATATTCCCAAAAATGCACATAAAATTCTACCGAAAGCCTGTCTATATATACCGGGAGCCTTTCCTTTTTTCATGGAATGGATAGCTTTCACTATTTCAGCAGCTGTTATATTAGAATCACAAAGTGATTTGTAAGTATTATTAATGTTTGGGATGTATTTTCTTATTTTTTCAATAAACATTTGCAGTTACTGAGACTAAACTTGGAAGAGAACAAATCTTTATAAAAGGCTGTGACAAATTCTGAAATTGAAAAAGGGTCAGTAGATTTGATGCCATTTATATTAAGAGAAGTTAAAGCGTTTCTTCTCTAGTGCAAAAAAATAACTTGAGTTCTAACTCGCCCTCTTCTAGCCATTTGGCCCTTGATCTTATAAAGGGCCCTCTGGCTAAATCAAAATAGAACTCATCAAGTTGTAAGCTAAGCCTTTTCATTTCTATTTTTTCTTAATGGCAATATATCTGGTCTTGTACTTAAAGAACACCCATTTTTGTTTACATCCCTCAGTGAGGTTGGAAAAGATTTCAGTTATAAGGTCTTTAACACTGTTATTGAAACTTTCATCTTTTAATAAGGCATTATTCATCTTCCAAAACCTCATAGCGATGTAGTAACCTGCTGGTCGCCCAGTTTAATTGTTATCAGCTTATGATCAGAGAACGGAGCAACTGAATGTAATATATTCTTAACAAAATTAATAGCAGATTGAGATATCAAAAAAAGTTCGATCCTAGATTTTAAGTGATAGGTTTTTGTTTGACCACGTGAAGTCCATTAGGTCAGGGTTAAAAAATCGGCAAGTGTCTACCAAGGAAAGATCAGAACACAAGGATAGAACCAAATTATTGCCAATAGGACCCTGACTCAATTTTGACGGGAATCCATCAACACTGGAATCTACACATTCATTGAAGTCACCCCCAAAGACAATATAGGAGTCAATATATTTATCAAGAAATAGTTTGGCATTGTTTGATATCTGGGCAAATAAAGTTTTGTTGGATGAATGTGAGTTATAACCATAAACATTGCATATAATAAAAACTGCTTTATGACTGTCATCACCCATCTTCCTTCAGAGGATTTCACGGTTCCTAAAACTTCTTCTTTGAATTTGTGAAAAAGTATAGCAACCCCTTTTGAATTGTTACTTTCATGGCTGTAGTGTATAGTACTCCCCCACAGTGATCTCCAAAATGTGACATCCAGTTCAGTTGAGTGAGTCTCTTGGAGCATTACAATGTCTGCTTTGTTTCTTTTACAAAATAAAAATAATGCTTTCCTCTTCACAGTGTCATGCATTCCTCTTACATTTAAAGACGAAACAGACAAAGACTTGAAAGAAAAATCCATAACAATGAACAACTACAGTTAACACTTAATCAGAACCTGAAAGCTTTCTAACTCACCTAGCTACAACGGAGAGGTGGATAAAAACCATCATTCATCAAAACATAGTATGAGACAAAAAAGAAAAACTCCCAAAATGCCAATATAAAATACAATAACTTTGAGAGCTATGTCCCTAGTATAGAGTTTGACTACTTTACTCATAACTTTCCTTAAGTAGTAGCCTACTTTATAAAAGAAAATGGGTAGGCATTACAGATCATTACAATGAACCTAAAATGAATCCCTGCAAAGAGACCCTAGAAATTGCAATAGGGGGAGAAGCCCACATTAACCCCTATGGGCTTGTTGTTAAAAGGAAATTAGGGAATTAACCCCTAATCAAAATAGCATGAGAATGAATTTTAACAAGCATTTTTTCCCTTCTCACGACTTCTGAGAAGAGATACTTCTTCCCGTCAATGAGAGCATATGAGTTCTTAAAGGACGCCTTCTTACCCTCTTCTCATGCCTTCTTAACTAAGGGCCAGAGTCTGTCCCTCACAGCTCTGTCCTCAGGAGGCAGAGGCTCCGTGATGGTCAGATGCTTATCCCGAAGACACTTGCTCTTCCTGGCAGAATGCCAAACCGTATCTCGAACTCTTCGTGCTGCGAAGAGTATGATTGATCTATTCTTCTCTGCTTGTTTAGGTCCAAGGCGGTGCGCATTGTCGACTCCTGCATGCGTATTGTCACTGACGTCGGGAGCAACATGTCGAAGGACGTCTATGACACAGTTTCTGACGTGTTCTCTATCAGCTTCTTTCAAGCCATGAAGTTTCAAAAAACATCTCCAGCTATAACGGCGGGACTCATCTAAAGTAGATTTTAGAGTGCTATTTTCCATTTTCAAGGCTTGAACCTTGCTTTGCATTCGGTTAAGTTGTTTAACAGTAGCCGACAGGTTTTCTATTTCTTTGGAAGTAGACTGTGTTGTCTTCTCAATTGTGGAAATCTTTTGAAACGTTGCATTGTGCATGACAAAGAGCTCGTGGATAGCAGCTAAGATGTCTACATTACTTTCACTGTTACTAGCCGTAGCACTCAATGCGGTTTCACGTTTAGTTTTCTTACTCAAAGGATTGGTTATATAGGTATAATATATATCGGCACAAACTCTACCAGGTGAGCTACCTAGGCAATTTCAGTTTTCAGTGTTACCTATTTCAAACGATGGGCTTGAATTCATCCAGATTTTACCCTCTTCTTCACCAGATTCCACAGGAGAGTGATATGCACTAGAGTTAGCACTAGCTGCTAGCTCGCCTTGTGAATCCTACTGCATCTGCTGCTGATGTTTTTTTCAGATTATGATTACATTATTGGCTGTTTTACCACATCACTAGAAGTTTCTAGACAAGCTCAGATAAACACGTCCACCCACGACAACGCCATCTTGGCCCCCCCTTAAACAGAGTGCAATGTGTAATGCCCACCAACATAAGCGATGTCATGCACTGACGTCTTTTTGGCTAATTTAAGGCGTAACTCTCGCCAAAATGCATCCTAGGGTCTTTTTGTGAACGTATGTGAGTCAAACTTTAGTTTAAAAGCATATTTAGGACCGAATCACCACTTTTAAGATTCACTGTATTCTTATTTTTGCGTCAAATGGCCTTTTGAATGGGAAAGCTAGGGGCACTCTCATGCTAGCCTCAAAATAGCTATTTTCGAAATACTAATAAGGGTCGACACATCATGAAACTTAGCTTGAAGTATCACCAGGGGCTCCACACCTTAACGAAAGCATTGACAAAATTCGTTGTGTAAACTTAGCATGTTTCCTCAATATCTGATGATGCATTGGGGTCATATTTGGATTTATTACAGTAAATATATTACATTTTGGACCTTTAAGTTAAATTTCAGCAGAATTTTTGTGGCATATTAGGCCTTTATTTGATAGGACAGCTTAGACATGAAAGGGGAGAGAGAGGGGGAATGATCTGCAGAAAGGACTGCAGGTCGGAACCAAACCCGCGGCCGCTGCGGCAAGGACTAAGCCTCTATATATCGGCACAAACTCTACCAGGTGAGCTACCCAGGCAATTTCAGTTTTCATTTAATGGGGTTTTACTTTTAGCTTGGTCTGCACCACTGGTGTCTGACTTGTCCGTCTCCATTCTTCTTGTGATTTTAGCACCAGAAACTGGTGCTGCCCATCCTGTCCATCATTCACTGCAATAGTTTCCAGGCGCAATCTTTTCCTTGCTTTTTTTAATTTACTTTTTTTATATCTCAGTAACGACTGTGATTTAAAATGTAGCTAAGTACAATACTTCAAAGAAAACATACTTCGGTAAAAGTAAAAGTATGATTTTACAAACTACAGAACATACAGAAATAAACTACTTAATTACAGTAAAGTAAGTAGCCTGGCTCTCTTCAACGTTCAAAAATGCCAGCAGCTCGAAAGGTCACTTATGAACACAGAATATCTTTTTTGTGTTATCTGTATTCAATTCAATTCAATTTTATTTGTAGTATCAAATCATAACAAGAGTTATCTCAAGACACTTTACAGATAGAGTAGGTCTAGACCACACTCTATAATTTACAAAGACCCAACAATTCCAGTAATTCCCCCACGAGCAAGCATTAAGTGCGACAGTGGCGAGGAAAAACTTCCTTTTAGGGAGAAACCTTGGGTGGTGAGGAAAACTTACTTTTAGGGAGAAACCTCGGACAGACCCAGGCTCTTGGTAAGCGGTGCCGGTTGGGGGTGTGATGAACAGTGGCAATAATAGTCACAATAAAGATAATAGAATATGACTAGAAATAGTAGTTGCAGTACTTAATGGTGTAGCACGGCACTGCAGGGCATTACAGGGTGTAGCAGGACATAGCAGGGTGTAGCAGGATGTAGCAGAGCGTAGCAGAGCGTAGCAGGGTGTTGCAGGGCATAGCGGGGCGTGGAGCAGGCCCCCGGTGACAGCTGCAACCATGATTTAGGTGCCACCCTAATCCAAGGAAAACTGCTGGAAGTCCACCAGCAGTCTAAAACTATAACAGCATAATTAAGAGCTAGTGCAAGGCAAACCTGAGCCAGTTCTATAAGGGTTGGTAGATGAATCTGACGACTATGAAGAGAAGCAGAGAAGAGAAGGTCTTTAGATATACACCCTCACTCCCTAACTATAAGCTTTATCAAAGAGGAGAGTTTTAAGTTTACTCTTAAA
Source organism: Gymnocephalus cernua (assembly GCA_023631565.1). Classification (NCBI taxonomy): domain Eukaryota; kingdom Metazoa; phylum Chordata; class Actinopteri; order Perciformes; family Percidae; genus Gymnocephalus; species Gymnocephalus cernua. The sequence goes on along the minus strand of CM042425.1, from coordinate 34,094,584 downwards.
TATGGTGACGGTGTCTGCCTCCCAAGCACAGACTGAAAGCTGGTTCCACAGGAGAGGAGCCTGATAGCTAAAGGCTCTGGCTTCCATTCTACTTTTAGAGACTCTAGGAACTCTGCATTCTGGGAACGCAGTGCTCTAGTGGGACAATAAGGTACTATGAGCTCTTCAAGATATGATGGTGCTTGACCATTTAGAGCTTTGTAAGTCAGGAGAAAGATTTTAAAGTCACTCCTGGATTTTACAGGAAGCCAATGCAGAGAAGCTAATACAGGAGAAATATGATCTCTTTTCTTAGTTCTTGTCAGAACACACGCTGCAGCATTCTGGATCAGCTGGAGAGTCTTAAGAAAAAAAAGGCTGTTCTGGAGGTTTGTTTTAAGTGGGCGTAATAGGATATATCCTATATATATTAGGGCTGTCAAAATAACGTGTTCATTTCGATTAATTAATCCGAGAAATAAAAAAGCAGATTAATCCATTCCATATTGACCTTTCACCCAGAGCCGTTCTAGCCACCATTCGACTGTAAAATGAAGGAGGGAGACGAGAGAATGCGCAACAGAAACATCGCTGCACGTGACGCTAGTTTCTTTAACTGTCTATGGTTAACACTACACTCAACAGCAGGTAATGTTAGCCTTCCGCTAGCTAGTAGCTGGATTAAACACGGTTAAAATGCTGACAGCTAACGCTAAATGGTGTAAAGTTTTACTGTGTTTCTGCCGTTGTCGGAAAAACACAGACGGATGTAGTGCATTCAATGAAACTGGTAAGATAGCCTCGCGGTGCATTCATAGTTATTGTAAAAACCCTTTTAAGGTCATATTGTTGATTGTTATGGTCATTATTTGAACAGTGAAAATAATAATAAAACGTTTTTTAACTTTAATGTCACTAATGCTGATTATTCATTGATTCATTTGATTTGAAATATTTAAAATACTTCAATACTGCAAAAATTATGTATGCGATTAATTTACATTAATTAATCACAGAGTCTGTAATTAATTCGATTACATTTTGTCATCGATTGACAGCCCTAATATATATATATATATATATATATATATATATATATATATATATATATAAATAAAACTATATATAACTCCTAGATTTCTGACAGTAGTGCTGGAGGCCAGGGCAATGCCATCCAAGTAGCTATATCTTTAGATAATGAGGTTCAGAGGTGTTTAGGGCCCAGCACAATAACTTTAGTTTTGTCTGAGTTTAATTCAATTCACTTACATTTTATTTATAGTATCAAATCATAACAAGAGTTATCTCAAGACACTTTACAAATAGAGTAGTTCTAGCCCACACTCTATAATTTACAAAGACCCAACAATTCTAGTAATTCCCTCAAGAGCAAGCATTTAGTGTGACAGTGGCAAGGAAAAACTCCCTTTTAGGAAGAAACCTCGGCAGACCCAGGCTCTTGGTAGGTGGTGACTGACGGAGCCGGTTGGGGGTGTTATGAACAGTGGCAATAACAGTCACAATAAAGATAATGGATCAGTGACTAGAAAAAGTATTCGTAGTAGTTCATGTCATATCAGGGCACTGCAGGGTGTTACAGGATGTAGCATGGCACAGCAGAGCATAGCTGGACGTAGCAGGGTGCAGCAGGACACTGCAGGGCACCGTAAAGAATAGCAGGGTGTAGCACGGTGTAGCGGGGCACAGACTCGGAGCAGAACCACGGCAACAGCTGCATCCATGATCTTGGTGCCACTCTAATCCAAGGAAACATCAGAAAATTGTAGGTCATCCATGATTTTATATCTGTAATGCATGCTAGAAGTTTAACTAACTGGTTTCATCTGGCTTGATTGATAGGTATAATTGGATGTCATCCACATAACGGTGAAAGTTAATTGAGTGTTTCCTAATAATATTGCCTAGAGGAAGCATATATGAGGAGAATAGAATTGGTCCAAGCACAGAGCCTTGTGGAACGCCATGGCTTATGTATGTGTATATATATATATATATATATATATATATATATATATATATATATATATATGTATATGTATATATATATATGTGTGTCTAGAGGATTCATCATTAACATTAACAAATTGAGATTGATCAGAGAAATAGGACTTAAACCAGCTTAGTGCGATTCCTTTAATGCCAACTAAATGTTCCAGTCTCTGTAACAGGATGGTATGGTCAATAGTGTCAAATGCCGCACTAAGATCTAGTAAGACAAGTATGGAGACAAGTCCTTTGTCTGAAGCAGTTAGAAGGTTGTTAGTAATTTTTACCAGTGCCGTCTCTGTGCTATGATGCATTCTAAATCCTGACTGAAATTCCTCAAATGAACTATTTGTAACACCTGTCCCATGTAGCTATATAGTCTCTAGTGTAGTAGTACTATGGGAAGGTGCCTGGGTTGTTTGTTTTTACTTTAGATGGTGCTATTACCGGTACTAACTAATGCTTGTTAGCAATCTATGTTTCTCAATAATATTAAAATAACTGCCGATGCCTCCAATATGAATTAGGTTAAGTTTTCTGTTAACCTTGATTACTCTTTTAAATTGTAACTCAGTATGAAACCTCATGTACCAAATGTAAGACCCAACAAGTTTTTTAGTTTTATTTTAATTTATTTAGTTAAAGTACAGAAATAATATGAAAATACATTCATGGTGTATTAGAAAAATAAACACAACTGAGGCCAATATAAATAAACAAAAGTACTAAATAAAATGTTGCCTCGATATAGCTTTCAGTGTATACTATAAAGTGTTACCTCTGCTTAGGTCTCAATAACATAAATGCATAAACTTTTTTGACATTTCAAACCTCAAGGGAGCGTGGAGGCCTAAAACTGTGACGGCCGTTTCACCTGTTTACATAATCAGTAAAATAAAATGCATGTGCAATATAATCAGCACTCACGAATCCTGATGATAGTCAAGGGGATATATGAAAAAGGCGAACTTGGGAATGGCAGCAGGTAGAGCACCGGAGAAACCACAGCAGGAAGATCACCGGAACAGAAAAACAGCAGCGACAGTCTACATCACACCAACAGGATCCTCTCTCTTTTATAGTCACAAATGTCCGTCTCCTCTTGTAGATTACAATATTACAAAACACAGCATAACTGGTCGTCAGCCTCCGTAAGGCCAGCCACAGACTGGATGAGTCACGTGAGCGTGTCAGCTGCGTGGCATATCCAGAAATAGAACCAACGCCTATTTTTCACGTGACACGCAAGTGTGTTGGAAGCGTTTCCAGGCAAAATAGAATAGGAAAAGATGCTTACATACTACGCTACATATTAATAAATGACATTTTGATATTTGAAAGTCTAGGTTTTGACATAAATGCAGATAAAAATGTAAAATTTTAAAAAAGATGTATTGATTTTTAAATGTCAATACTGTAGCCTATTTTGCCGTCAACACTGCCGACGTTGTCTTTGCTGTAATCAAATCAGTAGATATTTATGTTTAACATGAAGAATACTACTGCTTGAGTGCAGTACATCAATGAGAAACATACATGTATACAGACAAGGCTTGCAGCAGCAGCGCCATCAGACATGTTTCTGGTGTGTAAGACATTGAGAATGAGGACATACGTCACGATTGGGAGGGTTCTGAGCCCGTCCGCCATTTTGGTGTACCTACACTATCGGTTTCCAGCAAGGGGGCAGGCTTCTCTCCACAGAGTGAAGCCTCCTATGGCGCCACTTTAATGCTACCAGACTCCTTACCGCGGTTAGCATTCCATTGACTGCCATTCATTTTGGCGTCACTTTGACAGCAAATAACTTTACATCTGAAGCGTTTAAAGACTTTATTTGCCCATTGTTTATTTCTAAAGAAACACGACAATGTATAAAAGGCTCCATTACCTTGTGCCTCACGTTATGGCTCCGTAACAGACGTTTTTGTAAAAATAGGCTAACGATTGTGTCATAACCAAGCGAAATACTGTCGCATAGTAGACAAATTACCATACAGTACAGGAAAAGCTCGCAGGCAGTTTCGACGTACATTAGCCATTTAGTTTAATTACTAATGTTAACTAGCATTTTAGTTAGCAATAATTAGCCTGTGCCTATGTTATCTCCGTACATATACCTATGCTCTCCGTCTCTGCAAGATTGGGAATGATTGAGATTTCACTTGGCACAGCTACCAGAAGACTTACAACTTTCAGACACGTTGTTCACGTCACATCTATGTCGACAAGCTCAGTTTGCAGCTGCGCAGTAACGTTCGAGCTTAACTGAAAAGTGCTTCTAATAGACTTCACTCGTCTCCGTCCAGAGACGCGGGATCTGGTCGTCCATTCTATATACTGTCTATGGTTACCAGGGGCAACATTCTACGAGCGTAGAGACGGACGTGGAAATTTTTGTCACAGCGTTTAAACAGAGAAATCACGAGAAAATTAAGAAGAAATGGAGAAAAAGGCAGCAAAAGAAAATGGACCTTACAGGGAGAAACTTACTACCAGCGGCAAGCAGAGGTATTCAGAGAAGCTGGCTGATATCAACCACGTCAACCCATACGAGCTGCCTGCAGCAGAATTTGATTATGAAAACTCAATTCATCAAATTCATCAAATCAATTCAATCAATGCTTTAAGCTGCCAGACACATTACATTAACAGATCTTACAGAACAAAGGCTAAGAACACGAGGGGACAACAGTTTGATAGATACAGTGCTAAGTATAAGTGAATACAACCATGGTAAAGTTGACTAAAAAGAGGCATAAAAAATTATCTTTTGGTAATTGATATTAAATTATTATTAATTAAATTAAATTGATTAGGAAACATCCAACCAGATTTTTATTTTTAAAGGCCAGTTATTTCACGGATCCAGGATACTATGCATTCTGGAAAGTTACCTTGGCCTTTGGAATTAAAATAGCCCCACATCATCACATACCCTTCACCATACCTACAGATTGGCATGGTTTTATTTCAGCTAGCCTGGTTTGATTTGCATTGAGAGATAATTTTATGGAAAGTACCCCTTGCCAATCTCTAGGTATGGTGAATTTGGATAATTACGGCTTTAAGATCAATTTCCAAAAGATTATTTTTTTATTCCTCTTTTTAGTCAACTTTAGCATGGGTGTAGTCACTCATGCCTAGCTAGCACTGTAGTTAGCTAGCAGGCTATGCAACAACGTTATGTGCACTACTTGGCTTTAAGAGCCGACAACGTAAACACATTTAAATATATTTTAAGAGAACTTACCCGAATGAAAATGCAGACAACACACTCTCATCGACGGGGGATGCGGTCAAAAGTAATGTCCTTTCTTCTAATAGCAGCCACCCAAGACATCCGACGTCTCATTGACTACGCTTACAAGCAGCCAATATTCGGGTTATGGTCGGGTTAAGGTCACTATTCGGGTTTCTGAAACATTCGGAATAACCCGTTTACATGCGTGAGCAGAGAGAGTTACTCCTGTATACAATTTGTAATCAATTGGAAACCGATGTAAACAGCGACAAAAGACATTATATTCATGGTTTTCACCACACTAATAAAGAAATTGGTTTCCTCCTCACTCCAAAAGTGTGGTGCTGTGCAGCGTCTCGCCATGTTTACCTCTACTTCTTGTTTACTTCCGGTATTGAGAATGAGGACATACGTCACGATTTGCGAGGGGTCTGAGCCCGTCGGCCATTTTTGGGTGCCTACACTATCGGTTGCCAGGGGCAACATTGTACGGGCGAGCGAGACAGAGAAGGACCTGAAAATTATTTTTACGGTGTTTAAACTTAAGAAAATTAAGAGGAAATGGAGAAAAAGGCAGCAAAAGAAAAGGGACCTTACAGGGAGAAACTTACTACCAGCGCCAAGCAGAGGTATTTAGAGAAGCTGGCTGATATCAACGACGTCGACCCATACGAGCTGCTGGCAGCACAATGGAACAGAGACTGGACTCTTTACCACAAACGAAGCAAGCAGGGAAGGTTAACACGTTGAACATTTGAACAGCTTATTAACGTGAGCTTGTTGTTAACACGTTGAACATTTGAACAGCTTATTTACGTGCACTTATTGCCTCGTGTGCGATGATGACCTCATCTGTTGACATTTCGGAATGCCTTCCTACATTTGTTTAATAAAAGCGGGCTTTCCACACAAACAAACGTAGCCTACATGTGTCATTAGTATGAGAAAGAAATGAGATTTTAACGGTGTCTGGGTTCGGACAGAAAAATTTGGCCGATCCATGCTCTAACCTACGTGGAGATTATTAATTACTTGGTTTTTGGCATCAGTTATTACACTATGCAAGAATTCAAAAGCATGAAATCCTTGGAAAGCTACGAGACTTTCTGCTGCGGCTGGGTGGAAGACTTGGTCATCTACAAGCCCCAAAACACAGAAGATATTTATGCTGATAGTTACATTAATGCACTGTTCATTCTAAAGCACCTTAAAGATGTATGGCATCTTATATATTTTACACTGTGTCACCCCCTGTCATGTAAATGTGTTAGATGAAGGACATGTTAGTCACGTAAACTAATTTGACATGTCAAAATTTGCACTATACAAAAAAACTGTGACACGTGGTTCCTACGATTTCCACGAAAATCGTGTGAGGAACTGAAACATTTTTTTACACAGCAGTGTGTTCCAGACATTCTAAAATAGTTAATTATCTTGAATCTAGACTATAGAAAAACAGAAGAACCTCCTCTGCTACCAACACAAACAATGAACATGAGCACCTAAAAATGTCAGAAGGGGGCGGGGCGCTGTGTCGTGATGACATCTCCTCATTCTCAATACTGCACGGCGCATACAAGAAGCATATATATATATATATATATATATATATATATATATATATTAGGGCTGTCAGTTTAACGCACTATTAACGGCGTTAACGCAAACCCATTTTAACGCCGACAATTTTTTTAATGCACGATTAACGCATAGAGAGAGCAACGGGATCTGTTGGATCTGTTAGTCCATTTCTTTAACTGTCTATGGCCACGCCATGTCCCGCCCTACGAAGGAACTCGATTGGTTGGGGTTAGGCATTTCACCTCGAGTGGTTAGGATAGCGGATTGGTCAGGGGATAGGACCTGAACAAATGTGGTTCCGTTACCTTGGACGCCTGGCCAGTAGTAGTGATTGAAGGGCGGGCAGACCGGAAACAAAACAGACACAAGCCGCGGACGGTTTGGGCCAGAGCCATGTCTTTCTCTATCACTCTCGTTTGGGCTTGCGAGCCGCATAGCTTGTAGGCTCGTGACGGCGATTAGCTTCGGAGCGAGCGAGTAGTGACTCTACAGTCAGTGAGAGAAACAAAGTGTCTCCTCTGTTCTTTCTGACCACGGTGGGAAACCTGGAGCAGGAAAAGTTACCCCTATATATATATATATATATATATATATATATATATATATATATATATTTCTTTTCATACAATTGTAGTGCTTTACACAAGTATAGCCTTTAAAGGCTATATATGTATAGCACTCTTCTGAGAAATGAACACTCTTCTGCTAATTTGACAGAGATCATAAAATAGAGCGTATGACTAAGATGTGATAGCTGATGCACGTCATATTTAATTGAGGTTGTTTTAAAATGACGGCTCTAGGGCAACAGTGTCTCAATTTGGTTAAACTAGTACAGTGCCCATTGAAAATGTGACTGTTTGGAATGGGTGTTTGCTTGGCCTGTGGTATTGCTGCTTGTAGAATTCTTCAAAATCAAATTGTACCCCAAAATTACTTACAGAAGGACCCCAAACCACTTCATATGCAACTCCCTTGTACAGCCTACTACTAACTTACTGATTTACATGACGTTGCAGATTCAGAATGTAATCATAAAATATCACAATGACAATGTGGAGATATGGCATTAGACTCATGGACTCATGGCAGTGCGCTACCCACCTGGCCCGTTATGAGAGCTAATCAGCACATATCTGCGTTCATCAACCATCAGAACCGGACTGTTTGTGAATGTGTTTGTGCGCACAGAGAGAGAGAGAGAGAGAGAGAGAGAGAGAGAGTAAATTTGGAGTGCTGTCAGTAGCAAGAAAACGAAAACAATCGTCTTATCCTCCTGCTAGAGTTAGCACCCAACAGGCTTAAACAGGGCATGTTTTAAACATGTCTGGCAGCATGTTCAAAATGTCATTACAAGTGCCTAGCCATGTGCTGTGATCCCTTCCGAGGGAACACAGCAAATTTGACTGCAGTAGATGTGACAGAAAGGCATAAAAGTTGTGTTAATCCATACCTCCCCGAAAAACAGGAAATAAACAGAGGTATGAGGGGCGAGTGGCCAGCGGCTAGAGCGGCAAAAGCCAATGTGTGCTTCTTTTACCTATATATTTAACAATATCTTTTGCATTTCTAATCCAAACCTTGGCACCGCACTTGCGCGTGCTCGTAGCAAGACACCTGTCAAGTCCAGTGGACTAACAGTTCCAGAGATATGCGCATAACACACAGACACACACACAGACACAGACACACACACAGACAGACAGACGTTCCTGCAATTTATAGATAGATGTCTGTTGCCTCAATTCCTCTCTTCTCGCGTTTTTTTCCTCGCCTTCTTTACTTGAATCTCCTGTGAGTGGGACTAAGACACGAGAACAGGAGGTCGAGGAGAGGAACCGTAAATGCACAAACTGGGAATTACTAAAGGGCCGTGTTGTTTAGCCTATATTTGTTTACATTTTGGCAAACTGGCACAATTGAAATTATGCTGAATTAGCTTTTAGCAGTTCCTGTTTGCGACATACCCATGGATTTACAGACAACTACAATTTGATTACTTTGATACTAAAGAAAACAGAAAAGTTTTGGATGTATAAGGTAATTTTTTTAAATGAATTCTATGCCAATTTATGGAATTATTTTCATGAAGTTTAGGGCGCCCGGATAATTCAGTTGGTAGAGCGGGCGCCCAAAAATAGAGGTTCTCTCCTCAACGCAGCAGGCCCGGGTTTGACTCCGACTCATTCCCCCTCTCTCTCCACTTTCATGTCTTCTGCTGTCCTATAAAAATAAAGGCTGAAAATGCTCAAGAAATAATCTTTAAAAAAGAGAGTATAAGTAACCCTTATTTAAAAATATGTGTATCATGTTGTGGATTAAAATTTGATGAAGACTTTTAAGTATCTTGCCTCCATGAGCTGTGTGTCACAGTCAGTACTGTGAGAACTAACTTGCGGTTGTTTTTAGAACACCGGCATAGACCTGTCCTTTTACATCAAAATATCTTTGTCTCACGTCTCTCCCTCTGCTCCCCCACTGCAACTCTCCCCCCTTACAGTTTGAAAAGGTCAGTTATAAGATTTTAACATTTAAAAATCTCCTCCCCAAATCACTCCATTCTGTCTGTGTTGAATCTGATAATAACAGACTGGAGTTTTGTTTTATTCTTTTCTATTTAGCCATTCATCTATAATGTGCTGACATGAAACATAACTTAAAATGATTTGAGCTCAGTCATAAGGGAACGTGGAGTTACATGTTCTAATTTAGTTAAATTTAATTCAAATTAATTTTAATGAGTGCATATTGAAACATTACACTGTGACGACCCCCTCCCCCCCCCAAAAAACAAACAAACAAAAAAACATGGGGGACAAGAACGGAACATGAACCTGGGTAAAAGTCCTGTGTTGACGCGGATTTTCGGTCTTTCATCTCATATTAATGTAAGACAACTTGGATTCATTCTCCAGCAGATAGTTGACTGAAGCAGTTTTTCAAATAAAGTCTGAGGCTTTAGGGGGGAATTGCCCTAGCATTGCAGTTTGAAACATAATTTGCCAAGCACATGATGGATGTGTCACATGGCCTATTTGACGAGTTAATTGAAAGCTGTGCTCTGTCCTCGACTAGATTAAGTGCTGCAAATGACGGGTTACTGTCAATGAACAGGACAAATGCACCCGCCGTTCAGTTAACTGGAAAATCAGTCAGAGTTGCAAAGGAAATTGTTCCATCTCAAGAATGCCATTCACATAATTCTGTCAGTTGCTCCATTTGCTTAATTTGATTCACATGTAACTTATTCATTGTATTGCAAAATAGCCTGCAGTTATCTGCTGTTGACTAAGTGAACATTCTGTATCAAATTGGGATTAAATTATTAACTACCGTAATTTTCTGTGGAGAGTTTGGAGAGTATTGGCTGCAATTTCTGTTTTTTTAACGGCATCTGTGCAAGGTAGACATGAATTACAAAAAGATGTCTATATGTAGTATATTTCTGCCTACAGGAGTTGCTGATGTTTCTTTCTCTTGTTTCCTTCTTGCTTCTGAAGTCAATTTACTATATGGTCCCCCAAGAGCAGGTACATGGAGCCTCCGGCAAATGTATAGAGCGCTCCATGGAGAGCGGGTGCAACTGACAGACTTCCGATAGCCAGCCGGCATAGAAACCCATTACAGCCTTCAGTCTGGCACTGGTGAAATCCATTATATGATCACCAAGATCAATCCATAAGGTAGCTTTTTTGATGTCTAAATTTGAAACAGCCCAGAGTGATGAATGATTTTAGCCTTCGGTTTTCAGGAACCTGTTTGAAATTCCACCTGTTTCTCAGATTGGCTAGTCAATATGTTCTCAGAAGCCGCAGCTCCACATCAGTGTGTCTAGGAGGAAGTATGGATACAATACTATTGGGAGAAAAAAATAAACCATGAAAGCATGTTTTCTGAGGTTCAGGAGATGGCGAACTTATTATGGTCCACCACTGCTTTCCTCAACAGACAAAACGCTGTCTCCTCAACGACTCCATTACATAGCACTCTCAGAATAAACATATTTTCTTCCCTGGAATGTATTGACATGACATGATGGATTGCCAGTGAAAATCTGCCATCCATCAAGCCCACACAAGTCTGTATTATTGGGGTGAACAAGTATACTGACAATATTTCTCAGTTTAAATGATTATACTCATTGGCGGCATCACAGATCATTAGTTTTACCAAATATCCAAGACACCCAAGTCTCCCATTTTATTTTTATCTTAATGCAATTTAATGCAGTATAAGGTAATTCACATATGTCTCTGGTGATATAATTGAGCAGCGATGTAAATGCATGTTGACTCCTCTGATTTGATGAGTTGTCACACTCCATGAAAAGGTATAGTAAGAATCCTTTTTCAACATAAAAGCTTCAAATCAGACATGGCTATTAGTTCAAACTCTGACATTATCCAATGAATTTACATTGTTCAACAACCTAGGAAGAAACCTTTGAAAAATCATTGTCCGGAGTAACTGCAGGGAATTGCTGGGGATGACTAAGAATTCAGAGAAAATTGCCTGTTGTAATCGCTTTTTGCAAGAATTGCTGTATACCATAATCATTAACATTGAAATATCCCTATTTGCTGAGTGTGGAAAGCCTATCAGCCACCAGAGTCAACCCCAGTCCTCCTGCTATGTGCATTGCCGTGCAGCAAACAACTTGTGTGGCTCTTGTAGCACTGTCTAATGACCCAACACAAATGAACTAATGGGAATCCAGCACGATACCTCTGTCCTACCTCCAGGCTTCATCATGCATAGCTAATTATCACAAGCCTAATGACCACCTAAATAAGCAAAATAGAATCTGGACATGTGTATATGTTAAGACCGAGGGAAGCAGTGGGGATGGCATGGTTTTCACACAAGAACACATGGACCATAGACAAATGGGTGCCATGCAATCCTGCCAATTTGTCTGTGCTGTTTGGTTAGCCTGTCAAGCATCCCTTTGACACAATGTGATGTCCCGATTGATTATTTCCAGCTCAGTGCCACGACGAGACCAATCTTGATGTTGTATTTCTCACTAGGTAGCAGCTTTCCCCACATGTTTCCAGCAGGACCCCCTCCTTTGTAATGTGCTCTGAACCAGAACCTATTGCTATATTCAGTTTGCTGAGCTGGTCAGCTGCAATCTCTAAAGCAATAGCAGTTATTTGTATTTGTTTGTGGTCCCTGTCCCATTTTCTGGCACGCTGAACCAGAACTGAACCAATATGGTCTGTTGCCAGGTGCCACCCAACGTTCTTCCCTTCTTGAGTGTAATTCAATATGGTGCTATTCATCTGGGTTCATTCTATCTCAGATCAGTGGGATCTATAGGAGATTTCTTCTTCACTCTATTTCATACTTCGGAGTGCTTAGAATGGCAATGAGAATACTGTGCAATATTGCATTAAGAATTTGTTACACCTGGCTTATCAGGACCACCGTAGACAGAGCAAGATGCTGTGATCAAAATAATAATCACATCAGTTTGATTGTAGAACAGTCAAAGCTATTGTTTTCTCTGAGGTAAACCACCAAGGTCATTATACACTGGATATTAACATTTGGTACATTTCCAGATTACACACTCACATGCAGATACATTCTTGTTGTTTATAGGCAGTGCAGTGGTAATGATATTTAAGAAGCATTTGAGTTGTGCCATCTTTTGGCCATAACTACACTGATAAAGCATTTTTTATACAATGCACGAACAGAGAAAAATAACAAATGAGAGATGCAGACAAACAAAATCAGTCCTCTTTCTGCCCTTTAGTGTGCCAATTAGCATATGATAATTAGTTATGGACAATTGGTCTCCTGGATGGTTTCATTAAAAAGTATCACACTGGGACCTCATTAGCACACTAATATAAAGGGGAACTGTTAGACCTGTCTTACTCTGGTGACTGACTCTCATTTAAACTGGAGCAGTGTGATCAATGCCTGAGACATTTGAAGTCTCCTGTAAGGAGTGTCAAATGGTGTATTTGATTGGTTCATGTCTTAACTTGTTTTTTTTAAGGTTTCATGAATAACTGAGCATTATGTAAAATGTTTACAGAATGTTCATCATGTGCTCAATATCCCCAGGCGTGTAATTATTCACGGTGAATTGACTGATTGCGGCCACCTTGATAAGCAGAGCCAGGGGAAGACAACAACCAAAAAATGGTGCTAATTTGAAAGAAGTCAAACATGATGCCTCCAAGTCCCTCTGCTGCTTTTAGCATCTGCCATTGACGGAAAAGGTTACTGTTGGTTGCTGCCAGCTGTGGGGGAGGGAAAGAAGTCTCCCTGGATCTTATCTCTGAGCCTCTGACAGCACTAGGTTGTTCCACAATAAACCAGAGGAGTCTGTATAGGAGCCATACTGCGAGGATAAAGCGCAAGGGCCATACTCTATCTGGTTTTCAAGAACTCATCTATTCCAGCCCTTGGAAAGGGAGTAAGACAGTGTGGGGAGACTCCATTTTTCATATCACATGCCAGAGTGTGGAGGGGCTGTCTTGGTTGACACGCCTACTCAACATTGCGTGGAAGTCTGGGACAGTGCCAAAGGAGTGGCAGACCGGGGTGGTGGTTCCCCTCTTCAAAAAGGGGGACCAGAGGGTGTGTACCAATTACAGGGGTATCACACTTCTCAGCCTCCCTGGTAAAGTCTACTCCAAGGTGCTGGAAAGGAGGGTTCGGCCGATAGTCGAACCTCAGGTTGAAGAGGAACAATGCGGATTCCGTCCTGGGCGTGGAACAACGGATCAGCTCTTTACTCTAGCAAGGATCCTGGAGGGAGCCTGGGAGTATGCCCATCCAGTCTACATGTGTTTTGTGGATCTGGAGAAGGCATATGACCGGGTCCCCCGGGAGACTTTGTGGGAGGTGCTGCGGGAGTATGGGGTGAGGTAGTCCCTTCTCAGGGCCATCCAATCTCTGTATGACCAAAGCGAGAGCTGTGTCCGGGTTCTCGGCAGTAAGTCAGACACGTTCCAGGTGAGGGTTGGCCTCCGCCAGGGCTGCGCTTTGTCACCAATCCTGTTCGTAGTATTTATGGATAGGATATCGAGGCGTAGTCGTGGTAGGGAGGGGTTGCAGTTCGGTGGGCTGGGGATCTCATCGCTGCTCTTTGCAGATGATGTGGTCCTGATGGCATCATCGGCCTGTGACCTTCAGCACTCACTGGATCGGTTTGCAGCCGAGTGTGAAGCGGCTGGGATGAGGATCAGCACCTCTAAATCTGAGGCCATGGTTCTCAGCAGGAAACCGATGGAGTGCCTTCTCCAGGTAGGGAATGAGTCCTTACCCCAAGTGAAGGAGTTTAAGTACCTTGGGGTCTTGTTCGCGAGTGAGAGGACAATGGAGCTGGAGATTGGTCGGAGAATCGGCGCAGCGTGGGCGGTATTACATTCAGTTTATCGCACCGTTGTGACGAAAAGAGAGCTGAGCCAGAAGGCAAAGCTCTCGATCTACCGGTCAGTTTTCGTTCCTACCCTCACCTATGGTCATGAAGGTTGGGTCATGACCGAAAGAACGAGATCCAGGGTACAAGCGGCCGAAATGGGTTTCCTCAGGAGGGTGGCTGGCGTCTCCCTTAGAGATAGGGTGAGAAGCTCAGTCATGCGTGAGGAGCTCGGAGTAGAGCCGCTGCTCCTTCACGTCGAAAGGAGCCAGTTGAGGTGGTTCGGGCATCTGGTAAGGATGCCCCCTGGGCGCCTCCCTAGGGAGGTGTTCCAGGCACGTCCAGCTGGGAGGAGGCCTCGGGGACGACCCAGGACTAGGTGGAGGGATTACATCTCCAACCTGGCCTGGGAACGCCTCGGGATCCCCCAGTCAGAGCTGGTTAATGTGGCTCGGGAAAGGGAGGTTTGGGGCCCCCTGCTGGAGCTGCTCCCCCCGCGACCCGACCACGGATAAGCGGACGACGATGGATGGATGGATGGACATGCCAGATCCAAGCTTCCTTACTGTCCCTGCTGCTTCATGTAGATTAACTGAGCTAATCTTTCCCAAACCCCTCTCCAATATTTCCAGTCTGAGCATGGAGAGTTACAAATAAAGTTGGGTAGTGAGATGGAGATGGTGTTGGCAGCACTTCCTAACAAGATTTGTTTCAAAACAGGGGAAGGGGGTTGAGCTGTGAGATGATTTATTGATATGAACTCGATGGTGACCCGCCACAGATCAGGGCGCAAAAGTTCAGTACTGCAAATCCTTAACAGCACTCATTATAAGACTGAGCCAGCTGCAGCAATATGCCCCTCAGTACCTTTGTTGCTGTCCTTAAGGAATAGGTCTTCAAATGTTATTGGATGTCAGATGGTAAAACCAGTGCGACAACAGGTGTCAAAAGCTAAAGCTGCTAGAAAACACTGAACTCTGTAGTGCAAATTGCACAACAAAATCTGAACCTGAATGTATTATTGCACTATGGAGGTGATTTACTCTAAGACTTAAGCTACTTGAAGAAGCCACACAGTGTAGTGTTCGGAAATATTCTTTAGTATCTCCACAAAGAAAAGTGGCCTTATGTGAAACTGCACAGTTGGAAAAAAAGTCTTATTTTTCACAATTATTTTACTTAATTCCATTTAAACTGTGCCATCTAAGTCATAAAGGCAATGATTGCTCACATGGATTATTTATGAATTTTCTTTACCGAGCACATAGCTTCGACCACATCCAAATCTTGCAGTAATGCCATCAACCTTGACCCCTCTGATGAGTGCTGACTGTGTTTAGCTGGGAGCATAGCACATCTAACTAATAATCACATTCTCTGTGATAAAACAGAAACAGCTGCACTGAGTGTCATTATTCAAACTAATACAGTGGATGCATAACCCGAAGCCATGCCAAGATGGCATCTATCGTATTAATTTCAGATAATTGTCTTACTTATTAAGTCACCAGTAAAGTGACTGTGTGAATCTAATTGTCTGACCTTAACCCTTGACCCTTCAATATGCTTTATGCAGCCGGGCCAGACATGATAAAGTACAGGAAATGCAGAGGAGGTAAGTTAAGGAACTCAAGCTGAAGGCAACAGTGGCAGAAAGTGCAACACAGCCATTCATAACAGCAAGTGCTGCACATGAAGTACAGGTGGTTTCCAGAACTCCGCATAATGGAAGTCATGAATAAAATCCAACACTCACTGTGTGCGATGTAATGCTGAAAATACAAAACACTATAGGCTTATATATATATATCATCCCAAGGGACATGATATCCATGCACCTAAAGCAGTGGATTTTAACTTTAACTGAGCTTATTTTGTTTACACCCAATATAACCATACAGTTTAAACTTACAATATGTAATTTTCTGCCGCTAGTAGTCTCTCAATCGAAACCATGCATCTACAACACAGACTTGATGAAATTGTGAAGTTGGGTGGGATCATGGGAGTGGTCTTGATTGTTAACCACCATTGTTGATAAAATGTTTCTGTTCACAGACAAGTTATTCTATTATAGTTTCATACACATTACATGCAACATTTATTCATATCATTTTAATGAAATAGCTGCAGTTTTTCCCACATAACTACTCAGATTCTACTTCTGGTAGGAGCTGACTGGTTAGCGAGGAGCTAAAACCACAACATCACAATATATTTCACATCAGTGTCCTCTCGTTAAAGTAGGAGCACATTGTAGTAGTAAGCTGGGTCAATATTGAAATATTATATCAATAAATTAGGTCTCTACTGTAATACTATGTTGCAAAATGGCATGTAATTAATTGACATTGTATGATTTACAATTACTCTCGAATGTATAATCTGGTGTTTTCCCGTGTTTCGCTGGAAGTTAGATCAAACAGAGGGGTCAAAGCTTATATATCGCCATTGACAGGCAACAAGGATGCAGTCCGTGTCATTGATTAAAATTACAAAATTCTTGGGCAACCTCTAGCTCACCCAGTAGAGTGTGCACCCATTTAGGCTGAGTCCTTACCAGCGGCCAGGTTTGAGTCTGAAGGTATAGTAATTTTTAGACATTTTATTGCAGAAATATTACATATATGTTCAAGGCTTTGATAAGCATTTTATATTGAGAAGCTAAACTCTTTATGTCCCTCTCTTTGTTTTTGACAAAAGGACACATTGTGGGCTCCTATTAAACAATTATTTAAGTTTACTACAACATGGGATTTATTATCATAGTTTTGGACATCCTTTCTGTCAGTGTTAATAACATTGTACTCAAGAGTTAAAGGAATAATTTCACTTGTGGGAAATACCAACATTCCATGATCCTACAGCTTGCGGTTTTTACAATTCTGTTTTTGTACCTAAACAAACTTTAAAGGCACTGATAGTGTATGTTTCAAACTTTGGACAGAGCCAGGCCAGCTGGTTCCCCACTGCTTTTAGTCTTTTTGCTAAACTAGGCTTATCGCACACTGGCTATAGCTCCATACTTCACGTAGATGTGAGAGGGGTATTGGTTTTTTCATCCAACTCCCAGCAAGTATAAGTAATAAATTAAACTATTGATTACTGAAATGTAGCGATGTGGCAACACTGCTATGATGTTAGATGGGGAAATAAACACAAGCAGAAGAATTTTAAACAAACCTCCAGGTCAGCCAACCTTATTTGGAAAGTGAATGTCCATTCTTGACCTTGGAAATAGGACTTTGACAAAATAATCTTAATAAAGGCCCACGGTCACATGCTAGCTTTTCCAGATAGAGTTTGCAAAGCAAATTCCTGAGCTGACCCACTTTGCTGATAAAGACTCCGTAGCAGCTAAATACAACCAGCAACTGCCGCTTAGATTTTATTGTTCTATGGCACATTACAGCGCTTTACTTAGTATACAATACTTCTATTTTAGGTAGGCTATACAATATATGGTCTATTGGTGAAGTAGCAATGATTACTTTGAGGGCGGGGTACATTTAGTCCCCACCAGGGATAAAAATAATTCAGCAGAGGCAGGGATATGTAGACCAGAAAGGTGGAAATCCCAAGCATCCCCCCTGGAAAATCACACCCTATATATATGACTAGTCGTTGTTTTTTTTTCCCCATAGGACTTCTTTGTAGCTTTGTTGCATTCCCAAATTCCAGCTATTGTGAGTTGTAATCGGTAGAAATGATGGTCAAGAAAAAAAGTTATAATAAACCTTAATTATGCTTAAAGCTCCCTATTATTATCAACTTTCAATTCAATTTCAATTCAATTTTATTTATAGTATCACATCATAACAAGAGTTATCTCGAGACACTTTACAAATAGAGTAGGTCTAGCCCACACTCTATAATTTACAAAGACCCAACAATTCTAGTAATTCCCTCTAGAGCAAGCATTTAGTGCAACAGTGGCAAGGAAAAACTCCCTTTCAGGAAGAAACCTCGGCAGACCCAGGCTCTTGGTAGCCGGTTGAGGGTGTGATGAACAGTGGCAATAATAGTCACAAAAAAGATAATGGATCAGTGACTAGAAAAAGTAGTCATAGTAGTATTTCCTTTGGCTTCAAATCAATAGGGTTTTGGTGTATTTTTTGGTGCTCCTAAAGTAATTCACCCTATTCTTTTTCCTCAACAAATATTATTTGGAACAGGGATTTTGATTGGCTACCCCACAGAAAACACCCAATTTACTTGGCAGTCAAACATGCATCCCATCCCAATGGGATGGGCCCTGATCGCTGGTCAGACCGAGGAATGTGAAGGAAGTATCAAGATACTTCAAGTTTCATTCCCAGTGAACATAAAAGCTGGTCATGAGCAGATACTTTAAAAGCTCTTCTGAGAAAAAAGCATCTAAATTGGCTTTTCTTGTTTGCTAAAATCCTTCTGCTCTCAGGTGCTTCAGCTTTGGAGAGATTTCTGCAGATGCAGTGGGACGTACACCCCATGCATCTTTGCACTTAATTGCTTCATTTGGATCCTTTGAGCAGTTTTTCTTGCCTGTTGGTATAGCAAACAATTATCTAATTGTGACTTTACTTACAATTCTTTAAAATGTTATCATTGCTCACCTCAGATATGGTCCATATATTATGCCACACAACTCTAAGACTTAACTTTAAACTCCCTGGCTTCTAACATGGAGTACCAAGGTGGTTTCTATGTATATTAAGAACACCAGATTTTGATTAATTTATGGAGTGGTTTTCACAGAAGCTTGTTGCACCATATGTGTATTACTTAGACTATTATGTAAATTAAATCACCAATATGACACTTTCTAGCCACTGAACTGGACACCAAATGCCAGATGAGAGTCTCAAATTATCATACAGATTTAAATGATTTCAGCTCTGTGATTTCTCTGATTTCCAGTACATAAGCTGGAGGCAGGTGGTCTGGTTACCATGAATAGCTGATGATCAGCTAAAGGATGCTGAGCTGCTGGAGGAGAAACCCTGCAGGATCCTGGCCTGAATGGATTTTTTGGTGGTCAGGGTGAGACATGCAGCAGCATTACATTACATTACATGTCATTTAGCTGACGCTTTTATCCAAAGCGACTTACAATTGCTATATATATCAGAGGTCGCACGCCTCTGGAGCAACTAGGGGTTAAGTGTCTTGCTCAGGGACACATTGGTTGATGGATCATGGTGGGAATCGAACCCAGGTCTCCCACACCAAATGCATGTGTTCTAACCACTGCGCCATCACCACCGCCATCACGCAGCAGTTATGCAAGGGTCACTGGTGGTCACTGACCAGATGTTCGGTCATTAGAGGCAATGAATAACTAATGAGGCCAGGAATCACCTTACCCTTAATATTACAGGAGAGAAAATATTTTTTCTTGATTATGTTATAGAAGCTTCAAGACTGTGAAGACTGAAAAATTTGCCTTTTAGTTTGGTTTGGAAAATGGCCTAACTTTGGAACGTTATTATATTTGGCCCCCTTATGAACAAGCATGACATAGTTGATATCAATGGATTCCTTAGATTGTCTAGTTTCTTATGATACCAAATACATTCACTAGCTTTACAACTAGGCCCACTAAAAGTCAGTAATATCGGCCAAGATTTAAGCAGCGCTAAATAACATTTTAGACTGCCCAGTCCATAAAAACCAGTTACAGGGCTGACTTTAATGATAGCTAAGTTAGCCCAGCTGTTCAAGCTGTACAATACTGCTAATGTCAGCATGCTCCAAAAAGTAGCAAACTGTGACTGTCGCCATAAGAACACAAAGTAAATTGCAAATACACTGCAATAATGATGCTGAAAACTTACATGTAATTTATTTGACGACAAAGTGGTAATAATATCAACCTAACCGGAGGAAAGTCAAGCAAATTGTTGGCCAACCATCTCAGACAGATGTGACAAGGCTTCTTCATCTTCTTCATGTAGTTTAACTGTGGATGGCATCCATAATAGTTGCATTACCGCCATCTATTGGAGAGCGCTGGGGCGTTACTTAAGATAAAAATTGTTTGTGACAAACGGCATGGAAAAACAGTGTCAATTAATAGAAGGTTTACAAATATATTTCCATTGAAAAATACTAAGTTGATTTACAGATGAAATACGAGTTACAAGTTAGAGGCACAGATACAACACAGATTTACAGATACAAATCACTCTGCATTCATTTGTGCATTGTGTTAATAGATACAAATCACTGTGCATAAATTGTGTTTACAGATACAATGCATTTGTGCATTGTGTTTCAGGAGTTGCAAATTGATATGAGACTGTTTTAGCACCATGGTAATTGGGCAGACTTTCATATGCAAGACAAGTGTTCATGTCCTGTTACAGACCTGCAATAGATCTTTGCCTATTCATTTACTTTAACTGGAATGTTTTAGTTGTTTTACTGATAGTCCTGATAGGGTTATTATAAACTAAAACAATAACCTATAATTCTTCAAACTTTTGTTGAATATATATTTTTGTTTGCTAATTTTTCATTGTGTCTTATGTTCTTTCACTGTGCTCATATTTCATGTCTATTTTTATGCTGAGAGGCCAAGTCGGAAGCAGCAAATAAACGACCGTGCTTGTTCATTTATTTTTTGCTGAGATTACAGCAAGCGTCTTTCAGATTTTCTGTCCTCTGCGCCGATTCCCCCAACAGTCATTTAGATGATGCGCGTAAAATATTCCCATCAAACCCTTTCCCCGACCATACCTAAAACTGGACCAGTCATGCAGGATTAACATGTTGACTTATTTTGCGTAGTTTGAACAAGCAGCAGATGCATATTTTACTAGCAGGGATGAAGATGAAGAGGTTATACTAAATATAAATGCTCAAGCATTGGGTGTAACATGCTTCCGTCAGCCAATAAATGTAGCTTGTGTTGGCTAGATTTCTTTTCTTTAAATTATGTCTTGACTCTTTTATATATGCACATAATTAATCTGACTTTCTCAATGCTGGGACCTCTTGCCTTAGGTAACTGGATGTTTTTTAATCGTCGCAAAACCCAGACATTTTGTTCCTGACACCCGTGGCAGTCTTTTCTTTTGCATATTCTTCTCAAATATGAAACAGGCACCTATCTCCTCTGCCCTATTTTAGGGACTATTGTTAAAGCCCCAGTATGTAACATTTGTAGTTGTTCATTATCAAAATCTGTATTGCCCTTCACAAATGTGTCCTTTTTTTATGAATATTGACCACCACCATCAATTTGAAGTATTCCTTTTGACTTCAAATGTTACCTTTGCGCTTGTATGAACTGGGGTAGACGCTGCATATTCATGCGCCATCTTGAAATACGTTAGCCGGTAAGGGACATACAGGACATACTGCTCCGCCTTTCGCGTTTTCACTGTGACATGATAAACTCACAGGTGCTGCTAATATAATGCTGCTATTACAGTGTTGCCAACTTAGTGACTTTGTCGCTAGATTTAGCAACTTTTCAGACCGCCTTAGAGACTTTTTTTCAAAAAAGCGACTAGCGACAAATACATTAACCAGGTATTAACCAATGAGCGCAAGGTATTTCTCTCCTGTGGCTGCCAAAACAGTCTTCTGTTCAATGACTGAGTGAGGAGCAGAGGAGCAGCCCCTCCCTTCTCTGTGCTCTTGTCTCCCTCTCTGTGCAGCAACGCTGATCAGGCCGTTAGAAGGGGAGGGAGGACAGGGTGTAGGAGAGAGACGCAACGGGAGAGAGACGCAATGGGAGAAAGACGCCGGCTGGAGCCGGCAGCGGCGAATAGACTGGCCAGAGGGCCTCAAAACACTACCGGCCCACCGGGAAAAGTCCCAACTCTCCCGATTGCCACTCTGCCTCATGCATATATTCAAAATCCAAGTTTCAGGAACGGGAGTCCTCCTCTTCAAGGATATTGAAAAAAGCAAAGGACAGGCTTTTGGAAGCGCGAAGGCTACCGTAGCTGTAATACGTCATTTCGAGAGAGGTGATTGCAATATACGATCTCAACGCTAGATGGGGGAAATTCCTACACAATGTAGCTTTAATATTGTTAATCTCCCTCTAAAATGGAATATGATCATATTTGTCTTTTCTATTTTTTCTGCCTTTTAAGTTATGAATGAATACTCCGGGGACTTAGTGAGTCAGCACTTTAAGTAGTTTGAGACACTTATTTTTGGCTCATGTGGATGAAAGACAACAACTCCCAGAATGTAATTGCTTTGCTTCCCTACGAGGCCACTCCCAAGCCACGCCTATCAGTTACAGAGGGCAGTCAAGTCAAGTCAAGTTGGTTTTATTGTCATTTCAACCTGTATATAGTGAAAAGAAACAATGTTTCACCGTGGCTCAAGTTTACACATTTAAAATATATAAAAACGACATTATATAAAAACAGCATTATATTAGAACGACATATGAGACAGGCTACATTTAGTGCCCACTTATTATAGACTATACATATAGTGCAATTACTACTTAAAGTAGAGCATTTAAGACAGACAAGGGACAGGGCAGACAACAGACAACAAAAGACGGGGCATAAGTAGACATGTAACAGAGCACTGATTGTTGTAGGTTAGGTTCAACATCTTGAGATTTGTGTGGTTGAAATCACCAGCAACAATAAATAGTCCATCCAGATGTGCGCTTTGTAGCTCACTGATAGCTCCATAAAGTTCAGCTAGCATGGTATCTTTAGCACTTGGTGGGATGTAAACACTGAGTATAAACACAGCCGTGAATTCGCGTGGAATGCAGAATAGTCGGCATTTAACAGTCAGAAACTCCACCAGCGGTGAGCATTAGTTGGATACAAGCACCACATTTCTGCACCAGTTTGTGTTAACATATGCACAGCCCACCTCCACGAGTCTTTCCCGACAGAGCAGCATCTCTATCTACTCGGAAGGCTAGTAGGCCTGGTAGCTAGATAGTGGACACTGTTGTTCAGACATGTTTCCACAAAAAAAAAAAAAAACACAGCAGTCTCTGAACTCGCATTGGGAGTTTCATTGAAGTTGGATGTAGTCCAGTTTGTTGTCTAATGAGCAGACACTTGCAAGCAGGATGGATGGGACAGCTCAAACTCCTGCCCTCGTTCTGCGTTTCCGCTTTCTCACACACCGCTTTCAATGTCCCCTTCCCCGGCCAGCGGCATCAAGGCACACCGCAGGCTGAGGTGCTGGTCTGCGTAGCAGGCGTAGCGCATAGTGTGTGAGTATTCCTTTTGTAATAAAGTTTCCTGACATGACATGAGGGAGGGAAGCACGATCATTGGAAAATACTACCGGGTTTCTACTGATACAAAGCTTAATGCTAATTGGTGAAGTATCCCTTTAAGACAGCGAGATATTCCTTTTATTAGCTTTATAATTATTAACTAAAATGTAACCTAGCTACCTGCTTAGCCTGTATCTCCCTGCAATTTGAATATGCTTTAAATGGCTCATTGCCTTCTTTTATGTTAATGGTGAGAGTGAGAGTGATAATGATAATAGCTTCAATTTCTGAAATGGCGGTTGACGTTGGGACCACCACAAGTGGCTAGCTAATTAGACAAGCTTCTTCTTAGCACCCCATTTTGTACCTTTGACAAAGTTAGATAGGAGCGTGTCAAGTGGAAAGGAAATAGAGAATTGCTCATTAAAAGTGAACCCAGTCAAAGGGAACGTAACTACAACATAACTAATTCACTTGAGGATTTAATGGAGGACTTAATCATGCAGCCTAACCAACATGCATGTTCACTTGGGTGTTTTTTATCAGTCCTGCTATAACTGTGAGGCTACGACAATTGAATCAAACACTTCTGCTACATTTGCCAGAAAAATATTTCAGCTAACAACATTGACATTAACACCTCTTAAAATCTGTGCAGATTTAAGGCATGGTGGAAAGAGAGAGAAAGGAAGATGGAGGGAAGAGCACATGTAATTACTCTGAGCTTCCATGTGGTGTAATAGCCGCCTGCTGTTCAAACAACTAGCACAGCCTCTTCAGCCTTCAATGAAAGCTGCTGACCCTGCAGCTTTACTCCCATCTAGAGTCTCTGCTCTAAATCTCTCTTGATCAGGAACTTCAGAGAAAACTTGTAAAATATTGCATCTTTCAGACCCTTCAGCAGGAGAGAATAGCCCAGGATATTCCAAGTAAATCTGTCTGTAAATTACCAGAAAAGGAAAAAAAAGCTAGACAGCAAAGAACTTGCATTAATCTGGATAGTAGCCTGACTTGATATACTTGATATATATATTAGGGCTGTCAATCGATTAAAAAATGGAATTGAATGAATTACAGACTCTGTGATTAATTAATCTAAATTAATCGCATACATAATTTTTTTGTGAAAGTATTTTAAATATTTCAATTAAAATGAAACAATGAATAATAATTAGTGACATTAAAGTTAAAAAAACTATTTTTATTATTATTTTCACTGTTCAAATAATGACCATAACAATCAACAATATGACCTAATATGCTGAGGAAATAAATTCAAAAGTTTTTTTTTACAATAACTATGAAAGCACCGCGAGGCTGTTGGTTACCAGTTTCATTGAACACACCATCTCAGTTGGTGTTTTTCCGACAACGGCAGAAACACAGTCAAACTTTACACCATTTAGCGTTAGCTGTCAGCATTTTAACCGTGTTTAATCCAGCTACTAGCTAGCAGCAGGCTAACATTACCTGCTGTTGAGTGTAGTGTTAACCATAGACAGTTAAAGAAACTAGCGTCACATGCAGCGATGTTTCTGTTGCGCATTCTCTCGTATCCCTCCTTCATTTTACAGTTGAATGGTGGCTAGAACGGCTCCGGGTGAAAGGTCAATATGGAATGGATTATCTGCATTATTTCTTTTAACGCATTTTTTTTTTCTCAGATTAATTAATCGTAATTAACGGTTATTTTGACAGCCCTATATATATATATATATATATATATATATATATATATATATATATATATATATATATATATATATATATATAGAACTTTGGTTGCATCAAAACTTTGGTTGCATCAAGAAAATTAGACAAATGCTAATTTGTCCCTATTTATTTTATTATATCTTATATCTTAATAATTGTGATTGATTTTTTGATTATTCAAGAGTATTATAACTTATTTTCAGATAATAACCTTGTCCGTGCACTGCAGATTTAAATGGTGATGTTACATCAATTGAGAGCAGTTCTTCCTTTCAAGATAATAGACATGTCTTCTCCTCGACAGATAACTGACAAAACAACACTTAAGATGTTCAACCTCAAAGAAGACTTTGGCTTATGTACCGTGGTCAAGAACATTCTAGTAGCCTTTCAAAGTCAATTGAGTTTCCACCGAAGAGATAGGCGGTTCTTTTTTCCCAGCTCAATCTCCAAGGCTATTTTTATCCATCCGACTGACAGATCAAGTGGCACTGATCAGCACACCTGCTTCTCTGTGCTGAGGGGGAGAGGGAGCAAAATCTGGAGCTCATACATCAATGTGTCACCGGCCAGGACTGTCCAGCAGGCCTTTGGGAGCAAGCTCCTACCGCTAGGTCATGACCAGAGACCCACCCAAACTCGCACATCCAGCAGAGGTGGAAAGTAACGAAATACTAGAACGGCTCCGGGTGAAAGGTCAATATGGAATGGATTATCTGCATTATTTCTTTTAACGCATTTACTACGTTACTGTATTGAGTAGTTTTGTTGTGTATTTTGTATTTTTGAAGTAGTTTTTAAAATCGGTATTTTAAAATGTACTTGATTACGTTTTGAGTGAAGTATTGTATTTCGCTACATTACAAATCCCATCCGTTACCAGTGCTCGAAGTGGGCCGGTACGCACCGGTACGCAGTACCGGC
Organism: Gymnocephalus cernua; assembly: GCA_023631565.1. Classification (NCBI taxonomy): domain Eukaryota; kingdom Metazoa; phylum Chordata; class Actinopteri; order Perciformes; family Percidae; genus Gymnocephalus; species Gymnocephalus cernua. The sequence continues at coordinate 34,068,550 of CM042425.1, read as the reverse complement.
ACTTCTACATTTTACTCTTAAGCGTACCGCTACTTCTCGCATGCAGCCGGTACGCTACCACTGACGGAGAAAGCGTCAGTGCCAGAGAGGTGACCCTAACGTTACATAAACTACACTACCCAGAGGGCACTACGTGTTTACATGTTAGATCTTGACGAATCACGTAAAGGCAAGCAGTCCGCCCACCCAATCAGAAGTTCGCTTCTCCACGGACGCTAGTTTGAAAAAGCTGTCAGCGTGAGCCTGACCATAACACATTTTTCACTGCTGAAAACCTAGAAACTAAAGTGTCTAGTTTGTAAGTCGTTATGTTAGCCGCCTGGCTTCAGAAAGGTACTAAAAGAACGCGTGTGCCAGAGCCAGACACATCAACAGAGGTCCAAGTCCAACCAGAAACATCAGGAGGTAGCTAGTACGATTCATGAGCTTCAAGCTAGCGTTGATGTGAGCGCAACAGCTGGCGTTGAGGAGTCTGCCGCTACCATAGACAGTATATAAAAGGCCGCTACCAACCTTAACGTTACACCGACGTCAACAGTAACGTGAGTAACGAAACACACGGATGGCCTGACTTTTGGTCAAAGGACCAAATGATGGATTTTTGCTCCACGAACAGCTGGCTTGTTTTTAATGATAACAAACTGGGCTGCAAAACATGATGTAGCAGCATCCCATCACTAGCTGCCCAGACAGAGAGGGGACTGAAGCTGTTCCCCCTGTCTCTGTCACACACGCACACACGCACACTGAGAGTGACTGACTGTTTTGCATCTGTTTGAGCACCAAATTATTGTTAAAATGTATAGTTTTGATGAATGAATGAATTTTTTTTTCTTAACATGGCTCCAACATATTAGCAAATATAAATCAGCTTATATGTGGAAAAAATAAACAATATTGATACTAGCCTATATGTAAATTAGTTGCTTAGGCCATCCATAGATAGTTAAAAAGCATTCACTGTGCCACATGTATGTTTAAAATCAAAACATGATTTTTTGAATAGCTTACGCACTAAAGTTATGTAAACTTGTTTAAATAAATCCATACATTTATATAGTTAAAGGGATACTTCACCGATTTAGCATTCAGCTTTGTATCAGTAGAAACCCGGTAGTATTTCTGAATGACCGTGCGTCCCTCCCTCATATCCCCCTGAGACAGGAGATATCTGCATTGGGGGGTCCGGAAAAAATCTTCCGATGACGCAAAATGACGATTTTTGCGTCAGAGCAAAAGACTACAACCAGTAGTAGGACCTACTTCCACATGTTTTAAACCCGCCCATCGCCCGAAGCTAGCCGATCTCGGCCGGAAAAAAACGAAATGTCAGCCATCTTGAATCCTCGCTAAACAGGGCTCTGCTCTATCTTCTCAGCAGCAAACTTTTACAACAATTATGTGCATTCAAACTACCGCACGTGTACCACCGGGATACATCGCTACACGGCAGAGAATATGCAGGAAACGTTATTACAGACGGAATAATCGGCCCACTACGAGAGCTTCGCCTGCACCGAGACCAGCACGGGGACCGGCGGACTCGCTCGTAGCCGGGTAGGGGACATCTTCGTCGGCTAGGTGGGAAGCTAGCGCTAGCCGGGGGAAAGGCACATCCAGAGCGAGCTAACGCTAGCCGGCCACCTGTCCCATCAATCCTGCTTGCAAGTGTCCGTTCATTTAACAACAAACTGGACTACATCCAACTTCAACGATGCTCCCAACGCGAGTTCAGAGACTGTGTTTTTTGCTCAACAGTGAACCGGACTGTCCAGCTACCAGGCCTGCTAGCCCTCCGACAATCCGAGCTTCTTTTACTGTCTATGGCTCTCTCTCATGGATGTATTAAGAGAACTTCTCAGCAGCAAACTTTTACAACAATGATGTGCATTCAAACTACCGCACGTGTACCACCGGGATACATCGCTACACAGCAGAGAATATGCAGGAAACGTTATTACAGACGGAATAATCGGCCCACTACGAGAGCTTCGCCTGCACCGAGACCAGCACGGGGACCGGCGGACTCGCTCGTAGCCGGGTAGGGGACATCTTCGTCGGCTAGGTGGGAAGCTAGCGCTAGCCGGGGGAAAGGCACATCCAGAGCGAGCTAACGCTAGCCGGCCACCTGTCCCATCAATCCTGCTTGCAAGTGTCCGTTCATTAAACAACAAACTGGACTACATCCAACTTCAACGATGCTCCCAACGCGAGTTCAGAAACTGCTGTGTTTTGTGCTTTCGTGGGAAAGAAACAGTGAACCGGACTGTCCAGCCGAACAACAGTGAACCGGACTGTCCAGCTACCAGGCCTGCTAGCCTTCCGACAATCCGAGCTAGAGATGCTCTGTATGAAGGTGAGCTGTGTTAACACGGACTGGTGCAGAAATGGGGTGATTTGTATCCAACTAACTGCTTTCCGGCTGAACAACAGTGAACCGGACTGTCCAGCTACCAGGCCTGCTAGCCTTCCGACAATCCGAGCTAGAGATGCTCTGTATGAAGGTGAGCTGTGTTAACACGGACTGGTGCAGAAATGGGGTGATTTGTATCCAACTAACTGCTAACCGCTGGAGTTTGTGACTGTTACATAGCGACCATTCGACATCCCACGCTAATTCACGGCTGTGTTTATACTCGGTGTTTACAGCCCACCAAGCCTAATGCTGGTATGCTTAGCTGAACTTTACGGAGCCTATAATGTGTGTGTGCACGGTAAATGTAGCCTGTTTCGTATGTCGTTATTATATAATGTAGTTTTTATATATTTTAAATGTGTATTTATATATTTTAAATTGACTCGAGCCACGATGAAACGTTGTTTTGTGTATATGGTTGAAATAACAATAAAACACATTGAGTTGAGTCGAATGCCTCACTGTCTGTCTGTCAAGCGGTAGGCGTGGCTTGGGAGTGGACTCAAAGCAGCGAAGCGAAGTGCATTCTGGGATTTGGTGTCTTTCATCCATATGAGCCAAAAACACATTTTCTGGCTTTTCTCGGCCTAGAAGGCACCAATTAAATTTTTTTTTTCACATTTCTGCTACATAGGTGACCCAATTTAAAGATATATTAGGCTTTCCAGCGGTGAAGTATCCCTTTAATAAATGACAATAAATTGTTGTACCAGCAATATCTCCAAGTTTTGGTTTTCACTATAGAAATCTCAAATGTCATGATGATCTGCCAATGCAAGAGAGTACCGGCACCTTTTTTTCCCACTTCAAGCACTGTCCGTTACTGAGTAAAAAAAAAAAAAACTTAAACCAAAAGGAAGAAAAATAATCGCACCCGGAACAACTACACCAGACCTGGGCATTCTTTTTTTTTGCGCGAATCATAGACTGTGTATTCTATAGTGAGAACGTATGCAGCTTCTTCTTATCTGGTTGCAAGTCACAATTAAAAAGAAGTAGGCTAGAAGATGAACTGCAACGTGTCGGACCCATGGATGTGTCGGCGAGCCGCGAACTGAGCGGGAGACGTTTGCATGGACGTGAATGAGCTGTTATCCCTCAAAAATGTCAGCTCATGGGAAATAAAGAAAGGTCGATACAGGCAAAAATTCTGCCTCGAAGCCTCGTTAAATTCCTATGACGCGCACTATACACGCAGGGATCTGATTGTTCCACACGGACCGTTGTTCAGGAAGCACACCACTAGCGCGCTATACATTTTGAATTTAGTTAGCGCGATGGCGGAGAGTAAAGATGTCCAGAAACGGCAGAGAATGTCTAAAGTTTGGGAAGAGAACAAGGTGCAATGTGTCTACTGACCTGGCATACCACAGCAGTACGACTTCAATGATTCAACATCTGAACCGAAAACATCCGCTCCACGCTGTTTCACCGAGCGTCGCTGAAACAAGGTAACGTAGCCTAAGCAGCCGCTGATTTTAATCGCATACTGTATTTGTAGTGATGTCGTGATGCGGTTTGATTAGATATGATGTTTAGCTTTGATGTTTTTAACTAGTAAACTTATTCACTTTCAATTGCAATTGAACGTGAATAAGTTTACTAGTACCCTAAGTTTACTAATAGCCTAAAAAAAAAACTTCACACATACACCCTCGTCTCTCACTCTACATTCAATTTATCGCACTGTTGTGACAAAAAGAGAGCTGAGCCAGAAGGCAAAGCTCTCCATCTACCGGTCAGTTTTCGTTCCTACTCTCACCTATGGTCATGAAGGCTGTGTCATGACCGAAAGAACGAGATCCAGGGTACAAGCGGCTGAAATGGGTTTCCTCAGGAGGGTGGCTGGCGTCTCCCTTAGAGATAGGGTGAGAAGCTCAGTCATCCGTGAGGGCTGGTTAATGTGGCTTGGGGAAGTTTGGGGTCCCCTGCTGGAGCTGCTCCCCCCGCGACCCGATACCGGATAAGCGGACGACGACGATGGATGGATGGATGGATGGATGGATGGAGTGGAATTGAATGGACTCAACAAGCAGCTGACAACCTCGCTGGCCTGCCGTCTCTCTCTCTCTCACACACACACACACACACACACACACACACACACACACACACACACACACACACACACACACACACACACACACACACACACACACACACACACACACACATAGTGCGTTTCACTATCTTTATGGGGCCCGTCATTGACATAATGCATTCCCTAGCCCCTTACCCTAACGTTAACCATCCCAACTCTAGTCTTGGAGTCCCTCTTATGACGTCACACCCCGCCTAGTGGAAGGGAGGGGGAGTACCAACTTTTCATATTCTATTTAGCATTTTGCCATACAAAACAATGGTGGAGACTCTAATCTTTATGTGAAAATAAGCACATTGCTTAACTTCATTACCTGCAATTTACACTTTAAGGAAAAGGTTGTGGGTGGGCTTGCGTTTCCATGACACGTGGGACAACAATGGGACGGTTGGGTTTAGGAAAAGAAAAAAGCGACAGTTGGGTTTTGGAAATGTTGCACGCGGGGCACGAACCCTGGTCTCCTGGGTGAAAGTCCTGTGTTGTTTGACCCATTCACCACCCAAACCAACCTCCCTATACGGATTTTTGTCCTTTCATACTACTCGCTACCGTAGTCGCTCTTAATGCTACGTCATCTTCTCATTGACTTTACATTGCCATTGTTTTCCGTGGTGGCCAAACGGAATTTTCACACATTCCGTGACACCACCACGTAATGCGGTGTTAACAGTTCGTTATCATTTCACGGAGTTCTGTGAGACCAGGCTGGTTGACGTCAACTCAGTGGCTGTACCTTATTTGGCTCTAGTCTGTACCTTTGTCACGCCTGAAAATTTACATACAGACAACTGGTCTGAGACCAGCTGCTGTTGTGAATGTAAGTCGCGCAGATCTTGGAAACTTGTTCTTCTGCTATTTCATTACTAAATTCACTTCTAAGACTTTATTATGCAATAAATCAACTATGTAGAGCTCAAATATGGGCTGTTTTACGAAAATGTATCTATTTGCAAATTTGGTACGACTGTGTCGGAGTTCAGAAGCTCCACAGTCTGGGTGGGTGCCTGCCATGGTCGCTGGCTTGCCAGTCGGCCTGTCCACCTTCACAGACCCCGCTGTGAGCTGGCTGGAGCTCTATCAGGAGACTCGTGGACAAGAGGCGTTTAGTTCCCCGATCGTTTGTTTAAATAACTCAACAGACAGGAGACTCGTGGACAAGAGGCGTTTAGTTCCCCAATCGTTTGTTTAAATAACTCAACAGACATATCCATTATAAGATTAACTGGAACCTGTGGATTGAAAGTTTCTCACAACTACAACAGCTTCTTTTTTGAAAGAAAGCCTCATATTTCTTGCTTTGATTTCGGGACACATCTGTGTGTGTGCGTGCGTGCGTGCACGCGCTTCGGTCGTTGTAAACCAACCAATCAGTGCGCAGCTCATCTAAATATTCATGAGCATACCAATAAGGGAGAAAAGCTCTCCTTTCATTCTAGGGCTAAAACCACAGACAACGCATCTGGTTCGGCGAAGTGCTGCAAATGTGGAAGTGCCTTAAACCTGCATTCTATCTGAATTCCAGCAACACGTGCAGTTGCAAAAGGAGGTCGGTTTCTGTAGAAGTCTATGAGAAAGTGACCCACTTCTCACTTGATTTATTACGTCAGTAAACATTTTCATAACGAGTTTATGGTCTCAGTCGCTAGTTTCAAGTCTTCTGCAACAGAGAATGATCTTTTTTTAAAATTATGATCTCGTTGATTTCAAAATTGCCGATAAAGCAGGGGGTGTTTTAGGGCGTGGCTATGATGTGATTGCCAGTGAAAGTGTGTAACATAACATAGAGTGTAAGGGCTCCTCCTCCAAGGTCGCTTTAATGCACGGGCTTACCTGGGCTGAAGCCCAGGGGCCTCACAAGTTCAGGGGCCTCCCATATTCACGTTAGTGATGAGCTAAAAAGGTCATATAGTTTTCTAACTTGTCAGGTTTTCTGTCAATCACTCTAATCGCAGGTTACATAGCTGCTGATTGATCCAAATTAGGAGTGACCCACGTGGCCCCATCGCCTATGGCCCGTGAGCTTACCTATCAGCATGTCTATAGTTAGTTTTGGGGTGTGTCCCTCTATGACTGAGTGATGTCTTCTGTACTGGTTTGCGCTTGAGAGCAACAGCGGGATATTTTTAACAATTCTTTCACCGTCTTATTCATCATTAAAGTCATTTCTGACAACATTTTAGGCGAGAAATGAACTGTTTAGATTTCGAATATAGGCAGTCATCTGAAAATCGTTGCCGAATTGACAATTTGCTTCAAAGTTTTCGGAGTTGAGAAGCTCAGCTGGTGGTGGCCTCATGGATGCATTAAGAGAACGGTGGCCCGGATCGCTCGCTCGCTGGCCGGCCATCATGCTGGGACGCCCCGATGTAAGTTGCCGGTCTGTCAGACCGATCTCGTAAATAAGAGGCTTTTATTTCGGCGTTGACGGATTGTTTGTTTAAATATCACAAACCTTGTCCATCATAAGAGTAACGGGAACGTGTGGTTAACTGTCTTTTTACCGTTAAACTCCACAAGCGCCTAGTCGCCGACACACACACACACACACACACACACACACACACACACACACACACACACACACACACACACACACACACACACACACACACACACACACACACACACACACACACACACACACAGGCAGCGAGAGAGAGAGAGAGAGAGAGATACCTTCGGGAGACTTGTTTAAATTATGACATAGGCTACATTAGATTTAGTATATAGTTCATACTTTTTTTTGGCGTATTTCTCTTCTGATTTTAATGCTATAAAGACCGTTGCCGTGCTTGCATCACTCCCCTTACCCCTCCTAGGCCAGTGGGAATGCACTTTCACTTTCACCTCTATCAGCTATAACGGTTAATTTTTAGTCGGCTATATTTTAGAACCTATCCATAACCCTTTTTTGATATTTGCCTCATTATTTGATATACAAAAATATAAATAATGTCACACAGCGAATTAGTAATCATTTAAAAAATATAAAATCCAGCTCCTGCCAGCAGGTGCATGTGATTGGTTCACAGGGCTTGCTGAGGCCAGAGAAGAGGCTCTTTGATCTGTTGCTGTTCTTTGCTAATGCTGTTATCAGTTATTAATGTTTGTGCAGACAGGTGATGGTTGGTGATGTTTTTCATAATATCGTTTGAAATCATACTTTCACACATTTTGGTTTTATCATCACCATAAGTTGCTGTGTGTGGTTGTTACATAAAGTATCTTGTGTTTATGCTCAGGTGGACTCAGTGATATGTTAATAACAATATTATGGTGATGTCTGGCTCAAAGAGGGAAAACTCACTGTTGTATGCCTCGAAAGAAACTAATGCATTTTGTGATATAGATTACCTAGATATTACACTTTTTTAAAATGAGACTCTGTAAATCGAGGGGATGGGGGGCCTACAAAACCTCTCAGCCCCGGGGCCTAACATTAGGTTAAGGCGGCCCTGCCTGCCTCACTCCTCTCCGTCTAAAATCGTCACATCTGCAAGCAGGATGGCTTCGCCCGTAACGGCAAACTCGACAACTCATAGCAAATCTCCACAAACCAATGGGTGATGTTACACATGCTCTGTCCATTAATATACAGTCTATGGCTAAAACACAGGGTTGCATTAGGGAGCATAGAACAGCACCCGGGCCATTTTCAGCCCAACCAATGTTACGTACCCTATTAGGAGACCTTAAGGAACAGTGTGAAATACCCTATATAATCATTCTGTCACCACTTTAAAGAGTGTTTTGGTGGACTCTGCTGCGCTAATATGCCCAGAGAAAAAAAGAGACGTTTGAGAACGTGCTGCCTGACATAAAATTAATATTGAGCAGAATTAATTAAGTAAATTAACTACTTATTACTTTTACTTTAGTAATTTTTCAGTTACGTAATTACACTTGTACTTGAGTATATTTGAGGATATTTCATCAAAGTATTGGTACTTTTACTTGAGTACAATATTTTAGTACTTTTTCCACCTCTGACATCCAGAATGTGCTGGCCTCAATGCCACAATAAACTTCTGTGAATTTGAAGGTGGGTGAACTGTTAGCTGCTGGCTTGACCAGGGTTTTATTTATTAAGTGGAATTTTAAAAGAATGTGAAAAAAGAGTTGGGACACCCTGAGATGCCAACGCAGTTTTGATTTAAGCTCCTCAAATGTATTTCCACAACCTTCTCTCCAAAACCTGAGTATTTTACCTGTTCTCAAGTTGCCAAGATATTTCCACCCCCCACTCTTAATCACTTAGTTTCCTTGTACTAGATAGGATTCAAGAGTTGTCTGGCATGCAGTATTTATGGTGTATGTGTCTCCCTTGAAGTAGTGAGAGCAGCAGCCTATCAAAGTGAACATTTCGAGCAAGCCATGATGGCCATTGAAACATAAGACTTTTACCCCTAATTTCCACTGGTTGCGGAACGGCTGCGGAACGGCGGCGGAGTCAATCGGTTTCTATTAAAGTCAATGTGTGTATTTCCACTGACTGCAGAACGGCTGCATCCCGACTCCAGCACAGCTGCGGTGATCCCTCCGGAGCAGATATGCATTTTTGCCGGACGCCGGAGAGCTCCGCAGCAATTCAGCACAAGGCAGATAGTGCGGGACAGGAAATCGAGCACAGAAACAAAATAAAACATCCAGTTAATTTTCAAAATAAAGTACACCGTGCTCACGGCGGATCATATTTCCCTTCACTACACCTTGAAAACACAGCACAGAGTTGTTTCCCCTCTACTACTCTGGATGGAAACAAACTGTTGATGGTTTTGTGGTTCTATTCTACGTGAATTTGCGAGATCAAGTGGGTCCTCGTGACTACAGCTGTCAGTCATGGCTGCAGCCGTTCCGCAACAAATCCGGATCCGGTGGGTATTGACGGACAGCGGAGCAGGGAGACGACACGCAGCGGAGCCGTTCTGCAGTCGGTGGAAATCAGCAGTTAGGCAGTGTCTGTTGGCTACAGTGGCCGTTTGTGAAGAGTGATATGACAGTGGTAGTGCACAGGTCTGACAGATGGAGGACTTCTGACTCCATCCCCTGCTGGGCAGGTGAAGCCTTCTAATTGGGACCGCCAGAGGCCTTGTTACACCACGGCTGAGTGCTGATGATACAAATGTTACAGTGGACAGGGCAAGATCGAGCAACAAGGGGCTTTCGAAGCATTGCTTGTTACATTAAATTGCAAGAATACTGCTGCTTAGTACTGGATGCAGCTTTTTAGTGCCTGAGTCACAGAACCTCAGTGAGATTATATAGCATATTTTTAAATTGGGAGTAAGTTTTTAATCTTGAGGCTGCTTATGTGTTGCAAATGTTGCTAATGTCTTTTTTCTCTTCTCTTTCCGCTATCTGCTGTTGCACTGTGTCCACCGATCTGTCAATCAGGTGAGTAAGCTTTACTAGATATTGCTGTTAACATACATACTAAAGCTGTTTAGGTTGTTCGGCAAAAAGCTGCTTGTCCAAGGCTTTTAAGATAAAAGTCTTTACAATTTAATTCATTTTGTGGCGTTACCAAATTGTGCTGCCTGAGATTTAGAAGGACAAATCTCATGTATCTTGACATTTCAGAACTACAAACAGTATAATCCAATTGAAATTGTTGGAAGTACCCTTTAAATTTATTGTGTCACTCAAGCACGTACATGATGTTGTTTTAATTGCCAAAGGCAGGCTGTGGGTGATATTTCATATGTCGGAACACAACAGCTAAGTACAAATCACTCTACAACCATTTCCACTGCCTCAGCCTAATTCTGCACCCCACTCCCCCCATTACTTTGTTGACGCATAGTTATTTGATCAGGGGTGTGCACTCTATAGAGTTACTTTACTAGTATACAATGTCTTTTCTTTGTGCATTCCCTTGTGGTCATCCCCAGTTGAGGTCAAATTATCTGGTCACGTCTCAGCTGACCTGTTATACTTCCTCCGATAAAGCTCAGTGCAGACAGGTATAAAAACTCCCCATGTTTGCCCTCTTCTCCTGTTGTTGTTTTTGCTGCTGTCATGATGTATTGGCCTAATAATCAGTGCTACCAAGTCAACCAAGAATATACTGTATTGTGAGACAGCTGGCGGTGCCTTGGGAGAATCTGCTTTATAGTCAAGAGTAAATGACATATTATTGAAAGAGTAGACAACATGCACCTTGAGGCTTGTTGCGTCAGACTTGGGGGACGTATAAATCTGTAGGTGCAATATTCTTCAGCCTAAAGAGAATTGTCGTATATAGTATATTTAATCCTGATCTTAAATTACAATCTAATCCAGTCTATCTAAAAACTGGAGTTCGAACAATATGGTTTAAGAGCGCTGCACGTTTTTCTGTGAAAGGAAAAATGCTGGTGCTGTGTGTGTGTGTGTGTGTGTGTGTGTGTGTTTGTGTGTGTGTGATTGGTTGTCAGTATATTGTACCAAATAGCTAAACTGTCACCACTAACACTGGCGCAGATTACCGATTACTCTGAGAGAACAGAGCAGCATATTGGCTTTTTACCGTTTTGTGGATTTGGCTCATAGAGACGGTTTGATGAATGTCTTGACACATCTGTGACCATTATTTTATAACACTCCAGAAAAATCAATAGTGTTTTCTCCGGCTGCCCAAGGCAATGATACCCATGAATTCTTTATTTACCTCTTTATGCGTGAAGATTTGAAGCGCTATGCAGTGATGACTAATGAATGAACTACCCTGCCAAACACTCCAACTATGGTGCACAAGAGTATCTAATCACCTCCAAATGTCACTCTGGTTGTCTCCCATTCATATTCCATTCACCCTCAACCTCATCAATAATAGGTAAGGAGTGCACTTAGTGGGGATGCAGCGGGGAGAATGTGTGTCCCTGTGCCCCTGTGAGGGCCCACGGAGGCCTGGAGGCAAGGATAGTCGCTAGCCTTCTCCTCCAGTTTCTTAATGAGGCAGATGTCAGTTAGGCCAAAGGAGCTCCTCCTCGGTGCATTGAGTTTAGAACCAAATCAGGGCCCGCCTCTATAATTGGCACCTGATGTGTCAGATGAGCTTGGTGTGCTGACATTCATTACACTTAATAATGCACTCTAGGTTTTATGCACCCTTCTCTAATCAGCTGTCTGCCCACAACCTAAATGCCATTAGGCTTCACAGCCGAGGTGTCAAGTATTACTTTTGACACAGGTCCTCTGTGGTGGAGGAGCATGCAAGAGTAAGTTATTTGTCCACTAGCCATGTACGGCTGAAGAGTGAGCTCCTCCAGCCTGATGTAGTTATACCCAGGGTACAGGCAGCCCTTTCAGAATAATGTTGATTATGGCTGGTTGTCATATGGGCAGCATCAAGACAGCCTTATCTGGCTGAACCTACCATTATCAGGTGTGCTGCTATTGAGCCATGTTGGCTCCTGCTGTCAATCAGAGCCCAGTGGACCGATGTCCCTGCCAGGACGCCATCGCAAATGCCGAATCCGGAACACTCTGCTGGCAATACTAGACCAGCCTGTCCTCTCCAATCAGGCTTGAGTTCCCCAGTATTGCTGTGTGTGCAGGAAGTGTGTCTGGGGAGAGCAATGCTCCTTCAGCTCAAGGATCAGGCCCTGCTCTGCTGGAAAAAAAAAACAACCGTCTCCAATTCTGCTCTTTCCAAACTTTCCGGGCAGGGCATGAAGGGGGGATAGTGTGCTAATAGCGTTACTTGTCACACACTTTTCTTTTCTCTTGACTTGCTATGTGCATGAAGCATATGTGTAGCTTCCTGCATATTATAATCCTTAAATGGTATGATGAACACAAATAAAAATGTGATTTTTCATTTTTATATCATCGTATTATTGTTAGTGCACTTACACTAGAATTTGAACTTTGCATCTTGAATAGTAACTTAGTAAGAGCTCTTCTTACTGGGTATGTGATGGCATGGACTAAATGCATTCAAACATCCACATACAAATGGTGAGGAAGGCAGGAAGGGGCAGGATGACAGGTTTTGTCAATTCAGTAGACAGCAGAAGAGATTCAATTAGGCAATCAGTAATTCTTTTCTCTATCTTTTATCTTTTAAAAGCAGCAACCAGTAGGTACTGCACTAACCATTGGTACTCTCCTACTGTTGCCCCTTTTGAGCCTGAAAAAAAGGATGCTGAACAATGTTGGAACTGAGGCCAACTCCAATGCCAGCTAAGATAAAGGACAATGATGGAAATCAATCAATTCAGCTCTCCCATCCTCATGGCAAAGTCAAAAACTGCCCATAAGAAATATGCAAATGATGTGCTGAGCACTAACTAAATACCGAAAGCTCCAGATTTAGTGAGAGACTGGAGACAGCCTGCCTCTTTGTATTCGCATGTCTTTTTGCAGTGTGAGGCTACTGTGCAGCTGCATGGACTGCAACTCTCAGCTATGTCTGCTGAGTCTGACCAGACACTGATTCATTGTCAACTTAATATAACTCACTGTATGATCAGCACTATTGATAGCAGAAGGGAGAGATTTACAAAGCAGGTGTTTGGCTTATACACATAAGTAAATATGCATGTTACAGACATTCACTGTTAGAAAACAGGACAGACCCCATAAATGCCCGGATTATCCATAAGAGTTGAGTTGGTCCACAAGTACACGCAAATGTATCATTTGGGAGATTTTTTTTTTTAACAATAATCAAAAGTCTCCAGTTTAACCCCCCCAAAAATGTTGTCATAATGATGAATGTAAAATATTAACTGTTATAAAAAATTTTAAGTGGTTTCTTGATTCAATGTAATTGGCAAGCAAAGAAAAACATTTTTCACACAAATGCCCCCCCCCCCCACCTCTGGGTGAGACGTGGTTGCGCCCAACCCTTCTCCATGTTTTTCAAGCACACAGCACTAGTGTTGTGCGATACTGCAATATTTGGTATTGATCCGATACTAAGTAAATACAGGGCCAGTATCGCCGATACGATACCAATGCTTTTTATTAAGGAGGATGAATTTTCATGACCTTTAGCCTAAGTGTTTTTGTGATTTTACATTTGGATTATTAATAAGGACAGCATTTTCATATGCTTGTATAAATTTGTTGTGTTACCACTGTATCTTACAGCCTTTTTACAAATTATACAGCTTTCATTTTCGGCCTCAAAATATAGCCACATAGCTCTCCTCTTCCTCTCTGCCATTCTTCTGCCCTGTCTCTGAGGGGGGGAGAAGGAGCAAAGTGTGTCTGCTCCGCGCTGTGACAGGACTTGACCACTTTAAAGCAGCGGCACAGACACAGACAGCCAGGTCGCCTCTTTGATGAAACCGCAGCGGTACTTACTGGAGAGAAACTGAAACTAAAGTATCGATCTTATTACACTGGTATTGATCAATATCAGTACCAACGTTGGTATTGATATTATCGATATTTGGATCAATCCGCCCACCAGTACACAGCACGGCGGGTGTGCTTCGTGAGTTTATTCCAGGTTTATTCAGTATACAGAGAAGTGTAAAAGACCGGTCCACGACTTTGGTTATGGAGCGCGGCTGACAGGTCACAGCAACTGGGCTCGTCGCTAACTTTCTGAAAAATACTTGAAACTTGACTGAGGCTCGGACAACATCCTCAGGTTTGGGTGTGGGAAAGTGTACTTGGTCACCATGTCACCAAAAACTGCTAAACCTGGACAACAACCAGCTAAGGGGCCTCAAAATAGCACGACTAGCATCGCCATCGACAAGGCTAACAATAATGCTAATGAGGGTTAGGGCGAAGCTAACGACAGCGTGCCATCCAACAGTGTTATACTGGATGAGATCCGTTCAATGAAGGAAGGACACTGGAAGCAATTAAAGGTATAAAAGGAGATTTATTGTTGCATTCAAGGAGAATTGGGGAGACGGAGAAGAGAATCTCACAGGCAGAAGAAGATGTGACCCCACTCCAGCCAAAAGTCGAGCAGCTGGAAGGAACTGTGGCGATATTAAGCAATAAAATCCAAGAGCAGGAAGACCGTGGGAGACGCTCAAGTCTGAGACTAATTGGCCTCCCTGAAAAAACCGAGGGCTCGGACATGTGCAACTTTTTGAAAAACTGGCTTCCTGATAGGTCAAGTTAACTCAAGCCGGTCCTCAGCACCTAGACCGATCGTCATGAAGTTTCTGAACTATAAAGACAGTGAAAAGTCACTGAAAGCAGCCAGGAAACAGAAGGAAGTGTGGTATGGAAATCAACGAGTCAGCTTCTTCCCGGACCTATCGGCTGAAACCCACCACCGCCAACAACAATTTGATGGAGTTAAGGCCCAGTTTCGGGCTATGGATATCCGCTACGGGCTGCTGTACCCAGCCTACCTGGTGGTCACTCACAACGCGGAGCATCTGGTCTTCAAGTCTGTCACGGAGGCAGAAGACTTTCTCTGTAAAATACTCCACGAGCGACCTGACTGCTGAAATGTATATATAACATACTGATCACTTTAATTTTCTTACCTTTTACACAATCTCAGGTAAATATGTCTAAAAATGTAATAGATCGAGAACCTTGAACTGAGAATGATACGTAACCCCCCCCCCCCCTTCTTTTTTAAACGTTTTTTTATTTCCCCGTTATTTGTACGGGCGCCTTTAGTGAGTGAATTTTAAAAACGGACAGTTAATATAACAATCTCAGCTTTGAACAGCAAAAGGCTGGCCTTAAAGGCTTTTTTTTCTGGTTTGAATAAATTGGTAAAACTTAAACAAGTATTGAATAGGATTAAGCAAATGAAATCTAATCATTTTTCTACAGGAAACTCACTTGGGACAAAACGACATTAGCAGGGTTGAAAAGTGGCCAAGGCAAGTTTATTCTGCTTTCTTTACTTCTCATGCCAGGGGGTCATGATATTAATTCATAAATTGATTCCCTTTTGTTAAAAAACAAATATATAGACTCATCAGGGAGATATGTTATACTTAATGGTGTGGCGGTAGTGGAGGCTCTCAATGTGAATCTTAGGTTGCTCGACAACGCCACCCTGGGAATTGCACCCAAGGAATTATTTTACACTGATCAAAAACACAGGTTCGTTCCCAGTTCCCAGGTTCGTTACAAAAATACTTTATTTAATAAAAGATGTATATATTATCATAAAAATGACCATTCATCCGAAATAATATGAAAAGGGGCCTAATCAGGACTGAGTACTAACGGTGGGAAGAGCAGGTGAAGGGGAAGGATAATTAATAAAACTAAATTAAAGAAAAAGGGTTCACCCAGACACGTGGCAGTCATACACACAGTGATATCACCAAATCCAAGGAAGCACGGCACACAAAGAGGAAGGACACCACCACCCACGTCACCAGCACCACCACCAGCCTGCAGCCACTGAGAAGGACAAAAACAGGTTACAACAGAAATAATTAACCCTGAAATGTACAACAAGAAGTAAACAAAACAGGAAATAGTTCACAAAATCAGCTTAAAACAATTGACTTAAAAACAATAATAAAGTAAAGAAAACAAAACAAGTAATACAAACTAAGGGATAAACTCCACAGTCATTCGGCTAAAATTAAAGAAATAAACAGGTTAAAAAGTATGTGTCGGCAGTCCACCATGCAAGCCAACTGTAGCCCAAAGGCTAGCAACAGCAGCGCCACCCAGCAGTAGAGACACGCTGTGTAGTTAGAGCAGCCGAGACACAAAGCTCTGCAGTTAGCAGCCAAATTAGCAGCATAGCGTGGACAAAGCTATGTAGTTATCAGCAGACAAAGCAGCGTAGACAAAGCAGTGTAGTTAGCAGCCGAGTTAAAGAGACAAAAGCAGCAGCGGCACCAATCAGCTGGTGGTGGAGTCACGTGAATTACCACCTGTAGGATTTTGGCCCGCTGATTAGAGTTCCCTGTCAATAAACATAAAATTAGCATGGCTAAGCTACATTAATCAAGGCTTTTGGGGACTAGATTTAAGGTAGCATACCTGTTTTCAAGGCCCACACGGCAGCGGACATCTACCTGCGACCACACTAGCATTAGCTACATAGCATTCGGTGTAACACACACTCAGAGAGAGAAGAAGACACTTACCACCGCTCAAGAGAACCAAAGAATAAATGGAGCCCAGGGCATGGAGCACTCAGTCGCTACTCTGCAGTGAAAACATGCAGGCTTTAAGCATGAGGACATTGATAAATACGAAGAAACAAAGCACAGGGTACCCGCGGGGTCTTAAAAGCATTGAAAAAGTCTTAAATTTGATAATCTCAAATTAAGGCCTTAAAATCCTTGAATTTGGTATACAAAGTCTTGAATTTCGTTACAAAGGTCTTATATTTTTTTGCCTTTCCTAGGATTAAGTTCATACCGTAACAAAATTAACTGTTACTAATGTAGGCTAATTAAAAACTGACCGGAGCCCGTCGCTGGATGCACCGGAGGACCGAGACACAAAGTAAACACGCCTCTCTGACCGGTACCGGGAGGGGTTAGAGGTTAAACTGAGCGGAGGATGTGCGGAATGTCTCGGTGTGTGACAGAGCCTGGCTGGCCGCTCGGCGCCTTCAGACAAAGCTCAAGCTAACAGGCTAATGGCTTATTAGCTAGCCAAACACAGAGCAGTAACATCTGCAAAGATTGGCTTTGTGCGCATTAATCTGCTCAGTGTGCATCTTATAACAAACAGAGCGAGCAGCTGCCGGACTCTAACATCTGTTGATCCGTGCAGGACGTCACTGTGAGCGGACTGTTTAGATGATGTCACCGGCAGGTAACGTTAAAGGTTATCTGCTACTGTAGCAGAGCTGCAAGTAAATGCTGAACTGAGCTGTGTGTTTTCAGTGTTAAACACTGCTGCAGGTATTCATGCACAACTGTTGTTGGTGATTTACAGAGGTGGAAGGCTTACTCAGATCATCATCATATTGCAGTAAAAGTAGAACAAAGTGTTGTAGAGTTACAAATGACTTGTCAGTTACAAGTCCTGCATTCAACATCTTCCTTAAGTAATAGTACAAAAGTATTATCAAAATATACTCAAACAAAGCTATTCATTCCATTACATTAGAAGATGGGAAAGAACTAGAAGATCCAGTTGAAGTAAACACTGCCTTTAAGAAATACTATGAAGATTTATATAAATCTGAATATCCGGATAGCTCACAAAAGGAGAATGAGTTTTTAGACCAGATTAGATTCCCAACCCTGACTGAGGAGGCCAAGACTAATCTTGACAAAAATTTAAGTATTGAAGATCAGCTGCGTTAAAGAATATGAGTAGTGGAAAGGCACCCGGGCCTGATGGCATACCCATAGAAATATATAAGAAGTTCTCCTTGAGATGTTTAATGAATCCTTCGAAAAAGGAATACTACCTCCATCCTTAAGATCAGCAGTAATTTCCCTTTTGTTAAAACCAGGCAAATCCCCCTCAGAAAGAACATCGTACCGTCCTATATTGTTAATGTCATGTGACACCAAAATACTATGCAAGGCGCTGGCTAAGCGGATATAAACTATTATTCTGATACTGATCGCTAAAGATCAAAACGGCTTTGTACAGGGCAGACAGGCATTTCATAACACACGCAGGCTGTTGAATATCTTATATGGGGAAAAAAAATGGCAAGGACCATGCAATCCTATCTCTAGATGCTAAAAAAGCTTTTGACAGGATTGAATGGAAGTACCTTTTTAATATACTTAGAAGATTTGGTTTAGGGGAAACATGCCTTAAATGGATTTAATTATTATATACGGAACCATTAGCAGAAATTAAAACGAATAGCCAATTTTCAAAGCCCTTTAATCTCTATAGATCAACACGACAAGGCTGTAGCATGCGTCCCCTCTATTGTTTTTATTTGCCATCGAACCCTTGGCCATGTCTATCCGTCAATTGTCTGAAATCACAGGTATGACTATAGGTGAGACAGAGCATCATGTGTCTCTATTCGCAGACAATATTGTTGTGTTTTTAACAAATCTGGGAACCTCAATTAATGCACTTAGCCTGCTTCTGAAGGAGTTTGGTCAGTTTTCTGGCTATAAAGTCAACAGCAGCAAAAGTGCTTTATTATTACTAAATAGAGAAGAAAGAGAGTCCCCCCCGAGCCATGCACAGTTTGCTATTGCCCCAGAAGGATTTACTTACTTAGGAATTAAAATAACCCCTGACATTGAACATATTATATCACTCAATTATGACCCTCTGCTAAAAGAAGTAGGAGAATCTCTGGAGAAATAGAGTTCAATGCCTATTTCTATGATAGCACGTGTAAATATTATTAAGATGTCTATCCTGCCCAAAATTGTATATCTTTTTCAGTCCATCCCACTCCCTCTGCCCACCTCTTTCTTCTCCACACTTAACAACAATTTCACCTGCTTTATATGGAATAGTAAGCGTCCTAGAATGCGACTCTCCCTGTTACACCTACCATATGAACGTGGGGGACTAAGACTGCCTCATGTGAAACTTTACTATTGGGCAGCCCAACTCTGTGCAGCTATGTATTACTTTCTCACTACGGAGAGCCCAGCATGGATAAAGATAGAAAATAACACATTAGAACTGCCACTGCACCTGTACCTTTACTCGGCACCAACCAAAATACTCAAACAGCGTGCACATAATCCATTCCTTAAAAATATTATATCGATCTGGCACGAGGCCCACAAATTATTAAATGAAGCTCCCAAACTCTCAGGTTTCACACCTATTTGGGAAAATGAAAACTTCAGAGCAGGGAGATGCGATATGGGATTCAAACACTGGATAGAAAAAGGACTAAGCTAAATACAAGACTTGTATAATGAAGGGACTCTGTCATTCCAACAATTAATGAATAAACACAACCAAGACCAAAACCAAAACAAGAAACACTGTAAGTATTTGCAAATTCGAAGCTTTGTATATTCACAAATTAAGACTACTCTAGAACCTACATTATCTACTCTCGAAAAATTCACGGTAAGCCATTTACATGCCAAAGGTCAGTTGTCAAAGTTTTATAATATACTATTAGCAGGCTCCAAGGAGAACTCCATATCATATTTAGTGCATGAAAGAATGATCTTCAGGTAAACATCTCTATAGAGGACTGGGAAAAGGCATGTTTTCACACCCAAACCCAAACTATAAATACCAGAATACCCAAAAATCCTGATCGGAGCACCCTTAGTTACGAGTGCACCACCCGGGTACTCGTAGTGCACTGTATTTGATCACACTTCGACATGTGATGCACTATGGGGAACAACATGGCGGATGAGGTTGTTTGGCAGACTGAAGGAGTTGGTGCAAATCAAAATAATGCATGGAACTACGGTTTGTTGGGCTCTCTAACACAAAGCAGGTTGTACTTCCTGAGGAGACTGCGGCCGTTCAACATCTGCAGCAAACTGCTGCGGATGTTTTACCAGTCTGTGGTTACCAGCATATCCAAGAAGGACACCTCCAGGCTGGATAAACTGATCAGGCGGGCCTCTACAACTCCTCACTCGGGGGGAGTAGGAAATAGGGAAAAGAGGGCAGAACAAAAAATAACAAAAAGAAGAAAATTGAAGGGATTTCTTGGGCTAAGAGTTTTTTTATTATTGTTATTATTATTACTATTATTTACTGTCTACTGTTTCTTGTTTACTTACTATATGTATCTACGAGTTTGTTTGTATCTTTTTACTCTTGTTTTAAATACTGTACTTAAGTGTCTTTTTTGTAAAATTCTGGAATTTGCTGCTGGAAAGCCAATTTCCTTGCGGGAGTCATCCCAATAGGTTCAATAAAGAGAAGTCTAAGTCTAAGTGTTGCTAGTGTTGTTTTATCAAATATTGGTGGCGCCTACTCTTCTAAACACTCTGAAGAAAAGCCAACCATGCCTACCCAAAGCATAATGGAGCAAAAGACGCAAGAAAGCTCTTCTAAGCAAGGGAAAACGCCACCCCTCTCATCATCATTTAAAGTTAATAAACATTTTTATTTTACTTGGGTTTTGCGGTTGAGTGATGTTGTTTTCGACAGTACAAATGTACATTAAAGCGAACATTTTAGCTGAAGAGTTGTTTGAATGGTCCCAGTACCTCCAAAGTACTAACACATTTGGATATGGACACGGACAATTTATCATTTTCACGGCAATCTTAGATAATGGGGTTGCAAAAAACTTTCGCAGCACTAAACCGGATATACCATATACGCGAAAGAAAAAGATAACCATTTGGTCAAGAACTACTAAAGTGCTATGTCTGCTAATGCTATTAGCCGGTGACATTCACCTTAACGCAGGTCCTGTTGCGCATGGCGACATTTCGCGGATGCCAAGTCCATCGGCCGCCGTTGCAGCCCGGTCCACACTGGAGGTGGGGATGACTCGAAAACTCCAAGTATTCTGGATAGAGGTTCTACGGCCAACTTCTAAATTGACAGATATCGTTGTTCCCATTGAACCTAAAATGTGTTTACTACACATATACCCTGGAGATTTCCCAGTAAACGCAAAGAAACGCAAACTAATACATTTCTGTTTGTTGCAAGCCAAACGTGTAATTGCCTTGACCTGGAAGGATACTCACAGACCTGATTCTAGACAGTGGGTTAAGGAGATCTTGCAGTCTGGCACTTGGAAAATTGACCTACATAACAAGAGGAAAAGTTGAGGATTTTTTATAAGATATGGATGCCTTTCTTAAATTTTATGAACAACATGAATATACAAATGCCTGGAAACAGATCACCACTGGCACTGTTAGCAATGCTGCTGCAGAATGGCTCAAATCTTGCACCACAGCTAGAGTACTATGGTTATGAATCAGGGAAAAGAATAGGATGGTTACCAAGTTTCATAAATCTGCTTTAAACCATCTTATTATATTATTATTATTATTATTATTATTGTTATTATTATTGTTATTATTATTAATATTATCAACATCATCATTATCAGCATTTTTATTTTTATGCTATTGTTTATTATTATTGTTGTTATTATCCCCTTATTAGATTCCATTTAATGTACTTAATGGTGTGTGACATTTTTTATTTATTCATTTACTTTATTTTTTTATTATTACAATTTTTTTAATCTTTTTTTTAAAATCTTATTTACTCACTTATTTATTTTTGAGATATAGTGCCCAGGGGCATCACATTGTCTTAATACAGACCTGACCCCATACACATTAAAATACCAATGCTAACACCACAGCTAGCATACATTACAATACATTACAGGTAGGCCTGCTAAAATAAGCTACTGGCTAAAGATAAGCTTCAAACTAAACCCCCATTCACATATTCCTTCTCAAAGTAGGTAATTTACACACTCACAGCTAATTTCTCCCATAGCCGCTATACTTATGCACAACTTAATTTCCCAGTCCCAGTAGCTTGTTTAAGTAATACCATATTGAATAGGGAAGCCTTTTGTCTTTCTTTTTTTTTCAGGATGAGATTTTCCCTTTTTCCTTTACGCTGGTGTAACATAATTGGTAATGATCAAATGATGTATATGTGGAATTTCTCTCTTACCTGTTATGAAATATGAAGGTAGGTAACTATGAAATGGCTTGTAAGTGATACTGTATTTGTAATATAGCTAAATACAAAGAACTTTTGTCAGCAAGTCAAGCAGAGTGAAATTAGGAGGGATATAATGATATTCATTTAGCCTTTCAATAATGAAGCCTCATGTGTCTCAGCTTATGAGAGCACCAAATGAATGCAAGACTATAATCATTTCCATTTTATGATTGTGCAACAATAGTATATAATCCCACTGTGGTTTTTTGTTTGATCATCAACAAGCATTTACGTTTATTGCACAGACTAAACCTAACAAAGAAGGATTTAATAGGTTCAATCGTTACCAATTTATTTTAATCTGGGCTTTTCAGAGGGAAAATTTCTTGCATTACAATGAGGCATTATGTATTTATTCATTAGCGCAGCAGTGAGTTAAATGGTAGTTGATAGTCTTGTAGGATCTTTGAGGGAAAGTCTCTGATACTGAACTGCACAATAAAGGCTGTCAGCAAATTCTAGGCAAGGTGGAGCAGCTGAGACAAAGGAGAGATGTGAGGCGTAGATAATGATTGGTGTTTTATTCATCTGCGGGAATGAATGCTGACCAGTGTTTGTGTTGAACTCCTTGTGTTTGCAGCAGAACTGTGAATCTGTGAGTGTGTAATTAATTCACTTCCGACTGCCAGCCAACAATGGCTTCTGACGTACAGTGAGGAAAATCAAGTGTGGTTTGACACAGCACAGAACACAACAGTTGTTTGGGTGACTCCCTGACCTCTCTGGAAAAAGACATGAAGGAGTATACCAGGGATGGAAATTAAATTTTTTGTCCACCGGCCACTGTGGCTGGTGGATTTCAAAATCTACCAGCCACTCAATGTTTTTACCCGCCACTTTCTTGTTTTTAACCGACAATGTGTAACTGCATTTGAAAATTAATACTACAAGATCTACAATACTGAAGCAGTTTATTTAATCTCAAGTCTCAATGAAACACTGACACTTTCTCTTTCTCTCTTATACATACACAAACCACGAACTGATATACATTTCATTAAATGAGTAGGGCAGATTAAACAAAAAACTAACATTCCTCCACCCATCCAGTACAATTTCTCCTAAACAGTATTTTCATCTTATCCAACTGGGCCGTCTCCAGGCTGGTAAGTGGCTTCATGGCAGCCGTATTCTCCGGGGCTGCTTTTCCCTGTGCTCTCTTTTTTACCTGGATGTGGCATTTGGACGATTCGTGGTCTTTTATGACTTCCAGTTTTAGGTTTTTAGTCCCAACAATGAAACTATTAGTTTTGGCATCTTCTGAAGCGTGTTGACGACCTACAGAGCAGTACATTATCAGATTTGTCTCGTCGTAAACTAACCAATTGCGGGACTCCCCATTGTCTGATTTTCTCCATCGTTCTTTAAAAAAAACGTTTTTTGACTTTCGCCTCTTTGTCCACTGGCTCCTCCTGAGATGTTTTCTCAGCGGACCTCTTAACGCCTGCGATGTAACGCCACATTTTTTTTTAAGGTGCGCCGCCTCTAAAGTGTCCGGGTGAAACAGTATGCTATTTTTATTTACCCGCCACGGTGGCCGGTAGGTGAAGCGAGTTTACCCGCCACAACACAAAATCACCCGCATTTGGCTGGTGGCGGGTGCTAATTTCCATCCCTGGAGTATACTTTTATTTAAACTCTATTCAAACTGCGGCTACAATAGTAGGAAATACGTTTTTCTTCTTGGTATTTATTTGTTATGACATTTATATCCAGTTCAGTTCTTTTATATTAATTATCAACTTTTCTCTCTGAAGTCCAAATGGATTAACATTCATATTTATAATCCTAAATAATTAATATAATAATTAACTTGAATAGTTGTTACATGTCAAGAAACCACACAAACTAGATTTTTTGATTAAAGTTTAAAGGACAGACTATGCAACAGTTTTGCCAAGTTATATAACAAACCCTTAATGTAAATTTAATATCTCAGTGCTGTACTTTACCTAGATCAAATGTTATGTTCTTTGTACTTTGCAATGCAGAGAGAGATTGTTACTAGTTGTCTCTAAGAAAACAAACTTCACATTAGAGAACAGGCAGAGAGAAACATCCTCACAGTTTGAGATGGGTTATGTGCTTAATCTTTAGCTCAATAAAATATGATGCACACTAGTTCATTTCCCCAGCTGTTTTAACCAGTTTAACCAGGTGTATAACATTGCACTTTTAGGATGCGGTAAGTTGTTTTTGAAATTAATCTTTGGTCTTTCTATTTATTATTGTTGATGAGGTCACCAGCCACAGAATCCTTGACTGGCAATTTAACTTCTTGTGTTGTTTTACATTACATGCCATTTAGCTGACGCTTTGATCCAAATGACTTTCAATAGGTATAAACTCAGAACAGCAAAAATTACATAATAGTTAGCTACAAACAAATAAGCCAAACTACAAAGACCCACTTGTAAGTGCAACATGTAATGGCAAGTTTAAAAACAAATAATTGTTGTTTATTTTTATAACCATCATCTTCTTAGCCAAGGTGCAGTCGGAATAGATGAGTTTTTAGCCTGCGGCAGAAGATGTGTAGACTTTCAGCTGTCCTGATTTCAATGGGGAGCTAGTTTCACCATTTTAGGAGCCAGGACAGCAAACAGTCAGGTTTTTTTTTAGCGATTAGGTGTCCCTCACAATGAGGCAGCAGCAAGCAGATTGGTTGCTGGGGTGTAAGGTTTAACCATGTCCTGGATGTATGCTGGGCCTGATCTGTCTGCAGCAAGTACTAGTGTCTTGAAGCAGATGCGGGCAGCAACTGGTAACCAGTGAAGGGAGCGGAGGAGCAGTGTAGTGTGAAAGAACTTGGTCGAGCTGCTGCATTCTGGATGAGCAGCAGAGGACGGATGGCACATGCAGGCAGACCAACCAGTAGAGAGTTGCAGTAGTCATAGAACATGAGCCGACTTCTGGATTAGAGTGGGGTGTATCCTTCTGATGTTGTGGAGCATGTATCCACACAAATGGGTCGTTGCAGCAATGTTGGCAATAGGGAGATTTGGTCTTCAAGAGTCAGTGTTAAGATTGTTTAGAATGTTTAGAGTCAGTTGGTTGTTCCAGACTAAAACAACCCAACAACTCTTTTGAGATGATTTGCCACCATATAGGGTGTTGGACAATTCCCTGCAACTTTCTTAGTGTCTGTATGAGGTTTGTAATGTCTTGACATTTGGGTGGATTCCCATGAAAGTTGGTTCAGACGTTTAATATCTTAATTGAGGCTATAACATGGTATCTAGCAGGCATCAGGTCAAAGGCTCAATTTGGCCAGCACTAAAGACTTTCCCATCAGCCTCCTCTCTAAGAGGTTGAACTGCCCTATATCAATGTCACTCTTTTTCTGCCTTTTAATTTCCTGTTATTCGTAAAACATTTCGGTGCTATGTATTTTTATAGGTGGCTGCACAGGACAAGCAGCCTAGATGAAACAGCCGTGCCCTCTGTGTACTTTTGCCCTCTGTTAAACTTGGCAATGAGCAGCACTTTCAAGCCTGCTGAATGTGGGTCACACAGCTCTCTGCTTGTGGTCTCTGTGGTCTTGCTCTGCATAAATAACAGCACATCAGTAGCTACTTCAAACAAGCTCCACATGGCTGAGACAAGACTCACTATGCCAAAGATTGGTGTAGACTAGGGATGGGCATTCGATTAAATTTTCTTCGTCGATCGTCGGGAGAATTAATGATCAATTATCGATTAATTATTAATATTTTTATATTAAAATTCATTATTTATTTAACTTTTTATAAATTAAAAACGCAATGAAAATACAAAAATACAGCATGTTTTTACCTCGATGAGATCTTAATTACAAGAAGAACAACGTGTGACAGTTAAACTGGAGGTTTGGCTAAACTTAAAGATATATGCGCTGCAGTGTTTAATTTAGCAGCGGAACCGTTGCTGCGAGCCGGCGTTGTTAAACAGAGACCCTCATTTGTTACAAAATAATAAATAAAAATAATAATGTTCAATAATAACTTAACCATAACTTAACCAAAAACATAATACTACTTAGATCTGACAGGTTTTGTCAAAATGTAACTCAAAACTATCCAAGGCACGGACAAAGCCTAACACAAAATAACCAGTTACCCACATAGAACTTCTGCACCAGTCTACTGGTTTTTGTTGAGAAAAATAAGCAGGTTGACATGATCTGGGATCTCAGGTTCCCTTAATACATCCATGGGTCAGACGCGACCGCTACCTGGTGATCGTCAGTTCAGCCGGCGAACACAGCCGCCGGCCCGGGGTTGCAGGTAGCTACCTCCGCGCTAACTTGGCCAGCCCGGCCCGGGGAACCTCGTTCCGTTCTTCGTTTCGTAGTGAGTTTCTACCAGTCTGGTGATGGTACGTCGTGACGGAATGTGAAATGCTGGTTCCAATATCCATCTCAATGAACGTGCAGATCCCTCCGGTAATTTCCCTCTGCTCGTTGTGCAATGTAGCTCCTCCGTGCTAACGGCGAGTTGATGCTAGGTTGAGACTGAGAGCAGGACGCACCGCCACCGACATTAACCAGCGGATGCACTTTGTTTAAGTGGTACATCATTTGAGTCGTGGCCGTGTTGTACTTATACACGGCGTCGCAGTGTTTGCAGTGAACTAAGTCGTTTTTTAAATCAAAATGGTCCCACGCTACGCTTTGCCGTGACCTCTTCATGTTTACTTTGAATCAAAACGTAACTCGCAGCTAACTGAGCAGCCTATGGCGCCCCCGGGTGGTAAAATGTTTAATTACTGCTGACACACTGGAAATCATTACATTGCTGCAATCACACTACACAACGCAACCTGCATTAGTTTAATCGATGACAAATTAACGTGATCGACGAAATTCTTAATGATCAATCGTCGATCGTCGATTAATTATGCCCATCCCTAGTGTAGACTTTCTTGTTTCTTCAGCTCAGTCCACCAAAGGCTTGTTTTTGGACACATTGCTAATTGTTGATATTGGCCCAAACTCTGTCTGAGTGTAGACGTAGAAGTCTTGAATTAAATCTGAACTTGTCATTGGGGATGCTGCTGCTCTAATTCCACCTACATCAATTATAATACATGTTTAGGATATATAGATACAGCATATTTTTCAATCCAGTCCAGCGAATACACATCATCTTTGGTTTGACAGTCAAAGCTGAAACCTGTCTTCCCCTCATGCTGTATCTCGCTCTTGAGCAGTTTCTCTGGAAGATAATGAGGCCGCCAATGGAGAGGTAATGTTAAATAAGTGGGATCCTCTCCTGGCTCTTGTTAAGTGTCAGTGAAATGGAGTGAAAACATTTGGCAAAGCTGTCCACACCAACATGAGATAAGCATATTTTTTATTAAGGCCTTTTAAAGCCCTGTCTTGATAACATTTGTGTCTGTCATGGTAGAGAAATTCCATTCACCCTTTTAAACTGCTTTAAAAGACAGTTTCAGACACAATTTGTTCATTACAGCACGTCTGCCATTCTTCATGACATTAAGTAGTAAGCTGACATAAAGGTTAAAGATGACAACTTCAAGATGGAAATTTTGCAGGGGAAGTTCAGTTTCCTGGTGGACAGAAGCAACTTGGCTAGCAGAAACAAAGCTCCAGCAGAAATGGATAAATAAAAGGGTCTTTTGAATGGCAAGTTGTATTTCAAAGACCTTCCAGATGATAAGTTATTTGCATGTACTGGCAATGTGAACTGAGTTACCAAGGGAATACGTCCAGCCTAAATGCCACTTGAGCAATTAAAGACTTAAAAAAATATCCCTTTGAAAGTACATTTAGAACAGATAAAAAATGTGCGATTAATTTGCGATTATGTGATTAATCGTGATTACAATTTTTTAATGGATTGACATCCCTATAATTGATTAAGCGCTTTAAGCAAAAACATATTTTCTTTTCTTGTCTTCACAAATATGAGGATTTGCAATTAATCTCTTTGAATGTCATTGTAAATTGAAGCTGTTTTTGTAGTGGTCCATGACTGGTCAGACAAAAAAAAGATATTTGAAGATTACAATGGTAATTGTAACATCTGTTACAATGGTAACAGATGAAAACAAGCAGTTTTCCAGTAATTTTTTAATTTGTATGGACATCCGGACTCTCATTCTGGTCTGGTCTCCTCAGGCCCTGCAGACTGGACCAGAGTTCATGGTGAGCATGGTAGACCTCCTCACTGCAGGGCCTGGATCACCCAGCTCGTTAGATGTTCACTGCTCATACTAAGCCCTTGAAACACTAGTTGACCAATATTGGATAATACAATATAATACATGATGGGTATTGTGTGGTTGAATTACAATAAGGAATGGTCAATGGTAAGCACTGTGGCCTCACAGCAAGAAGGTACTGGGTTGGAACCCTGGTGGCCCGGGGCCTTTCTGCATGTTCTTCCCGTGTATGCATGTTTTCTCCAAGTGCTCCGGTTTCCCGCTCCACTAAAAGAAAACATGTTGACCTGCCTTTCACTTAATTGTAAGTCGCTTTGGATAAAAGCGGCAGCTAAATGACATGTAATTTAATGGAATGGAATGGAATGAACAAGTGAACTAAAGCACATACAGCTTAGAACATAACACCAAAACAACATAAAACTCAAAGAACTAAATAACTAATAACAATGTGCTGCTGTGTGCTTGTGTGCATGTGTGTGTTGTAAATAATATAATTGGTACCAGTCCTGACTTTGCAATGTATTATTTTTCTGATCAAGATAACTGACATCTCCTGGTAAGCAATATAAATAGTTACTGCCATTGTATTGTTGGAGCAGCAGCAGATGGCACAGAATCATGCAAACGCTGAATGTTACAACCGAAAACATTTAGTCTCTCTCTCTCTCTCTCTCTCTCTCTCTCTCTCTCTCTCTCTCTCTCAGGATGAGAAGCAACATGGCAGCTTCCTCACTAATATGATGAGAGTTTTGCAATGTGGCCCAATTGTACACATTTAAAATGATTGAACTTCTTTTACACACAAGCTCAACCAAGACCAAAACAATGGATTTTTACTGACCAATTTGCAAATGCTTTCACACTGTAAGTCAGAACAGATAACTTCATGTTCTAAACCTAACGTATAGGGTAAAGCCACAGTGAACAGCTGTTCATATTGTAAATAGAAACACAAATAAATCCCCTGCATTTTATTCCATTGCTACTGAGAAACAGCTGATTGAAGCTATGCAAATAGATCAATCACAGCTGATTCCCCTCTAGGAAACACACTCAGGTGTTGAAGTTCTTTCAATCACATGACCGTATGTTACTGTAGTAGGCTACATACAGTAAAAGAGGACCTATTTGGGCTGATTTTGTGTGGAAAAGGAACAATAAAGATGAACGCAAAGAAAGTAAGAAAAATGCCTACACGAGGGAGAGGAAGACGAGTACCAGGACAATTCTGTCTCTGTCTTCTTTTTTTCATTACGTTACATGTCATTTAGCTGACGCTTTTATCCAAAGCGACTTACAATTGCTACATATGTCAGAGGTCACACGCCTCTGGAGCAACTAGGGGTTACGTAAGTGTCTTGCTCAGGGACACATTGGTTGATGTATCGCAGTAGGAATTGAACCCAGATCTCCCACACCAAAGGCATGCGTCATATCCACTGCACCATCACCACCCCCATTTCATAAACCATACATTCTATAAAGCTACTCTGAGATGGTCATTCATTTTTTGTATTGAATTTCTGCAGCAAAGGAAAAAAAATGCATTTACTAAACCACCAAAACACAAATGTAGAGCGGCTGCAAGAGAAACTGCAGTGTAAAACATATTGATCAATATGATCAATACAATCTAGTGTCTATTGTATAAGGAGCAGACCTGACACGTATAGAATAATGCAGTTTCTGTAATTCCACCTACTATTAGTGTTTTTATGACATTGTTCTATGACTGACTAAATGTTCCTGTTGGAAGAGAACATGTGTTAGTGTTCTGGAAGAAATATTTGATTTTGAGACATGTTTGCAATGTTTTGGTAGACTGTGACTGTGTGTTGTGTTAGTGTAATATTGTATTTTGGAAATTAGTGATGGGAGTTGAGTTTACAATGTGTGATTTTGAGCATGAAATTAACTGTTTTGTCAATTGTGTGTTGTAGGTGTGTTGGTGCATTAAGAGTTTAGGAAAGTTGTTAAAAGTACTGAAGAAATTGTCATAGCAATCATGAAAAACTGTAAGTGGTTTAGCCCTTGTGTTGTCTTCCTGTCGACCATGCACTTGTTGTCCTCCCGGGTCATACATGTTGCAAGCATAACAAAATTGACCAGTTCATAAAGCATGAAGTCATTTATTACTCAATTCTGTGTTACGCCTTTTATCCAACTTCATTCCACTAATTAGTTTTACACTTATTTTTGCATTCATGGTCAACAGACTTCATTTACATGAATTATACCTAATTTCTGAGTAAAATGAGGATATATGATTAGTTGTTTTGGATCATAACAGACTGGTATATGGCAATTATTAGCCAGGATACATCCAGATCAAAATTAACTGATGCAATTTTATTCACAAACAACAGAGAGACAACAAAAAGGACCAAACTATTTCATGAAGAAATGTATTGTCACCATTTAGGAAAAGACACATCAAAGGTGTTATAAGAACAAGTTTACTTTGAAGATGTGTGTGCGCTCACGTGTGTGTGTGTGTGTGTGTGTGTGTGTGTGTGTGTGCACATGCACATAATTGTACATATGCACGTGTGTCTGTGTGTGTGGCGGGGTGAATGTGTGTATGTGGGTGTTTGTGTGTTAAGCACAATAGTGCCTTATTGCACTACCAGTGGTCAAAATTCACCTGGGAAGACTTTGGAAAAAATTGAATAAAACACCCAAAATTCTATGAAAGTTGTGAATATGAATTTTACTTGCGAAGAGCATGGAAGGGAACAGTGCATGTTATTTTCGGTTATTTTGGTTGAAAGAAACCCATATTTCTTATAAGAAACTTTGAAAACACAACACATTTAACCCAAAGACAACACAAGGGTTAGATGCCTTTTTACTGGCTGGTATAAGTATAGTAGCTAGTAGAGTAGCTAGTCAATAATGCCACACATAGGCTAATAACAGAGGAATGTAGATTTCATTTAAAATGTGATTTTAAAATTATTATTAAATTATGAAATACTTTATATAACCCTAAATAATTAATTTTAGCCTAATCTAACAAGCTACAGGCAACAGCTAAAGTATCTTGTTCTTCTGGCTGTTATTACAGTTCTCATACTTTTATTTTGACACACTAATGTTACTTCCGGTCCAGCGCCGCATTGATATGAACCACTTTTGATCTTCAACATGTAAGCCCATACAAAACAAGAACGAGACCTGTGTTCCGTTGGATTTTCAGTGATTATGCACATTACAAAAAATGAGCCCATATTCTCGCTGTTGGGTTGAAACGGAAACATGAATAACAAGAAAACAACAGTTGAAAAACAAGCAGTTTTCATTGGAAAAACGGGAAAACGGAGCTCATATTTTCGTTTTTTCGTTTTTGGTTTGAAACAAAAAACGAAATATCGACCCATTTTTTGGTTTAAAACGAAAAACGGATTATACTTTAGTACCCTGACCTCTTAACCTCTAACTGTCCAGCTCACTGCTGTCTCCTGATGTGAGAAAAGTGTACAGCAGCGCAGCGGTTGTGAGGTAAATTCAATCTCAAAAGACAAGAGCCATATGGTTGTGGCTGATTTATTTACAAGCTGGCTGATGAGGGCCATAGAGGGCCCACACTGGGATTCATGGAAAATGGCCTCTAAACCGAAGCTGAGGCTCTGATAAAACGTATTTAACTAAATTTGGGCCGGTCAGATTTAAAAAAAAAAAAAATTAAATACAATCAAATTGTGTTTACAGGCCGACAGCTCATAGGAAAGTTTTTTTTATCACTTGCACAATTTCACTATGGTTATAATAATTATATTGTTAATAATAATAATAAATATTAAGCATTTGGCCAGTCGGCAACGGCCGGCCTCGTCCCGAGACAGGCCAACCGACCCAATCAGAGGTTACTCAAATTGGGACGTTCAGTCAAAATCGAGTACATCATCAGTGAGACTGCAACACAAGCTAAAAGCTGGTTGGCAGTAAAGTAAGGGTTAATGCCCGACGAGGTGTCCATTGTCAGGTATTAATGGACGACGGCGAGGCGTGAACTCTCCGACGCGCAATGGACACATCGAAGGGCATTAACCCGCTTATACCATGGTCACTTGCCAAATAACATCTTTTTAAAACTTTATTTCACATTTTAATTAGTTTTACAATCGAAATCTAAAGTTTTTACAAACAATAACTCTGTTTCCCTGGTTACGCCTGACGGTTTGACTAATACCTGGAACAATCATTCCCATCCATCAGGTTCTTATGCAATGCAATCGTTGTTCACTCCTCCAGGAAATAGGAAGGACCTTAGATACGAAATTGCCACCCTTAGCAACCGGAGATGTTTATAGTCCGCTCAGCTGATAGAATCCTTCAGCTCAGCTACGAGCCAGAAAGCTAACGCTATGCTAGCTAACGCTATGCTAGCAAGATCCAAAGTCAATAACATTGTGTACAGTTGGCAATCAGTAAAACTAATTTGACAGTATGTTAAACAACAAGACAAGCTAGCTATCCAGCCATGTCATTGTCCCTGAAACAATATAACGACTTTTACGAACAATTTGATCCGCGATGTGTAACGTTACTGTCGGCCGCAGCAGCGCAGCCTGGAGTAGCGTCCTGAACAGTGAACGGGATGTGAGATAATGTTATTCTCTGTGAAACAAAGTCAGTCCAGAGGGGAAGTATAACTTACTACTTGCAGCGTGTGTGATAGCGCGATCCTGTGGTGATCAGAGGACAAGTTGGAAATAACATATCCACATTTCCTTTTTGATTTAATGTAGCGCATTGATTTAGTTATTGATTTAACGGTAAACAGTCCGTTTCACCGGAACACCTTTACTAGGTGTCCTATATCACTTTTTTATGGACACCCAGCAGCCAATCAGAATCGAGTATTCACCCAGACCATGGTATAAAGCTAGATAATGGACCGTAAAAAAGAGAAAAGGAGTTGTAGAAAAACTTTGAGAAAGCAAAAAAAGGGCTTTTAAGTCCGACGCTGCCAAATAGGGTAAACAGTCTGCTTTAGGCTACTTGCAGTATGGTCTAACATGTCAAAAACCTGTGGCAATAGCCATAGTACTGTAGACATTCATAGTGAATTTTACTTTGAATGCCTAGCTAGTCATATATTAAAATAAAACATTGAATACATGACATAGGTATGTAATTAATCCTTAGGTAGGGTGGCACATAGGCTTCTATTGCAGGCACTCATATGTAGGGCTGAAACGATTTACGAGTTACTCGAGTAACTCGATTACAAAAATTCCTCGAGGCAAAAACTCTGCCTCGAAGCCTCGTTAAATTCCTATGACGCGCACTATACACGCAGGGATCTGATTGTTCCACACGGACCGTTGTTCAGGAAACACACCACTAGCGCGCGATACATTTTGAATTTAGTTAGCGCGATGGCGGAGAGTAAAGATGTCCAGAACGGCAGAGAATGTCTAAAGTTTGGGAAGAGAGCAAGGTGCAATGTACTGACCTGGCATACCACAGCAGTACGACTTCAATGATTCAGCATCTGAACCGAAAACATCCGCTCCACGCTGTTTCACCGAGCGTCGATGAAACAAGGTAACGTGGCCTAAGCAGCTGCTGGTTTTAATCGCATACTGTATTTGTAGCGATGTCGTGATGCGGGTTGACTAGATATGATGTTTAGCTTTGATGTTTTTAAGTAGTAAACTTATTCACGTTCAATTGCAAGAGAGTATAGCCTAAAAAAAAAAAAAAACTTCACACACACACACACACACACACACACACACACACACACACACACACACACACACACACACCCTCGTCTCTCACTCTTCCGCGTGCACACACACACACACACACACACACACACACACACACACACACACACACACACACACACACACACACACACACACACACACACACAGGTTGCTAGGTTACCATAGCAATAGGCTCACCCCAGACATTATATATTATTTGTTAGTAGCCTAATGGTAAATGCTGCAGGTGTAGAAATCTACATAAAACAGATATTTACTTTGATGTCAGGGCTAGATTACAGCATGAAACGTAATTAAATTAAATTGCCAAATGTTGGAGTTGGAATAGATACCTCTGTTCTTTTGAGAAATAAAAGCCAAATGCTTGATCATTTTACAGCCACATCATTTTTGTTATACATTATTTGTTTTGGTTGTTTCAAAACGCAAAAAAAAATATCCGATTAATCGATTAATCGATCGATTAATTTCTAGATTAATCGATTACAAAAAGAATCGATAGCTGCAGCCCTACTCATATGCAGTAGTTAGATTAGGTATTATAAGCCACTGGCTTACTTATGTTCTCCCTTGTCTGAATCTTGTGTTCAGCTGTTGCAGCAGAGTCAAGTGTCTCACACACACACACACACACACACACACACACACACACACACACACACACACACACACACACACACACACACACACACACACACACACACACACACACACTTAGCTGCAATGTTTTCATCTTGTACTGTGTTCATTAACTAGGATGTTGCTGGAATCAGTACAGTCAGATACCCCTGGTCTTCCAGTACCAGTGATGTGAGGAAGAATGCTACTGTAGGCCTAGCAAAGACAGAGAGGAGTGTGGTAGAGGTAGGAAAAAACCACAGTCACACACAAATGTACTTTGGGGTTGTAATTAACTCTACAGTAGAGGGGAACACATATGACAATAATCCTAATGATGTCTACATGTAGATATATACATTTAAACTTTTACATTTTTACGTTAATCTTGCTAAATATAACTATGCGAGACCTGTCTATTGCAAAAACAGTTAGCGCAACAGCAGCTACCTAGACGGAGCTGCTGCAGCT
This sequence comes from Gymnocephalus cernua, assembly GCA_023631565.1. Classification (NCBI taxonomy): domain Eukaryota; kingdom Metazoa; phylum Chordata; class Actinopteri; order Perciformes; family Percidae; genus Gymnocephalus; species Gymnocephalus cernua. Next base: position 34,033,518 of record CM042425.1, on the reverse strand, counting down.
AATGCCCACCGCTCCCACTTAGCTAAACGGCAGTTATGGGGGCATAAATGAAATAGTGCCTTTTGTATATCTTAACAGACACAAAATGCAATTAAAATGTCTGTGTAACATGAACAGGGCCCTTACATGACAACAAGAAGCATTTTCAACATTCTCCACCCTGTTAGCTGCTAGCTAGCTAGCAGTCGTCTGGGACGAGAGTGTTCAGTCAGGCTTCAGTAATAATCATCATGCAGCAGTCCTGTGTGTATTTGTAGCATATATATGGATATATATGATATATATCCATTTTGTGTGCGATCCATCTGGCGTTGGAGAGTAGTATTCTCTGCCGACAACAATCACGAGAGCGCCCGCTGGTCTGGAAGATGTCCTCCGGAGGACCAGTGATGCCTTCGCGGCACAACACCCACACGAACACCACCAGTTGCCTGAAATGCGGCAAGCGAGGACTGCGGGCAGGAAGCAGAAGCAAGGCCGCCGGTCGGACACTACCACAACGATCCCCACGGCAGAGAATACTACTCTCCAATGTCAGATGGATCGCACACAAAATGGATATATATCATATATATCTATATGCTACAAATACACACGGGACTGCTGCATGATGATTATTACTGAAGCCTGACTGAACACTCTCGTCCCAGACAACAGCTAGCTAGCTAGCAGCTAACAGGGTAGGTGAATGTTGAAAATGCATCTTGTTGTCATGTTACACAGACTTTTTAATTGCATTTTGTGTCTGTTAAGATACACAAAGGCACTATTTCATTTATGCCCCCATAACTGCCGTTTAGCTAAGTTGGAGCGGTGGGCATTAGCTGCAGCAGCTCCGTCTAGGTAGCTGCTGTTGCGCTAACTGTTTTTGCTATAGACAGGTCTCGCATAGTTATATTTAGCAAGATTAATGTAAAAATTGGCCGGAGTTCTCCTTTAACTGTACATTAGGTCATAATTATTAATAATTATTTAAAGGTGCCATGGCATGACAATTTCACTTTATGAGGTTTTTTAACATTAATATGAGTTCCCCCAGCCTGCCTATGGTCCCCAATTGGCTTGCAATGGTGATAGGTGTAAACCGAGCCCTGGGTATCCTGCTCTGCCTTTGAGAAAAAGTAAGCTCAGATGAGCCGTTCTGGAATCTTGCTTGTTATGAGGTCATAACAAGCAAGGTTACCTCCCCTTTCTTTGCTTTGCCCGCCCAGAGAATTTGGCCAACCCATGAGAGAGAGACATCATGGCTTTAAAATGAGCAAAGTGGCAGTTGGTCAAGGCCACACCCCCACCCTCCACCTTGCCGCCCCACTCTCTCCACCTCAATAGCTACAGACACAGAATTGGCACGTTCTGAGGAAAGCTCATTGTGGGACTGGCTCTAGTGGCTGTAATTCTGCACCAAGGCTGAATTTCGGAACAGAGATATAGTATTAGGGGACCACAAAGGTCTATATAAAAGCATCTAAAGAGCACCATTAGTTAAACAGAGTTAAACAGATGAAAAGATGTAGAATCAGACAGACAATACAGTGTTAACAGAGAGAAACAAGGAGAATCGAACAGATAGACAGTGACAACAAAGAACAACATACTGTAGAGAATTACAGTAACAGCATGCAAACGGTATAAACAGACAGCATATATATATATATAAAATGTCAAGTAAGAGACATCCCCCATTTTGGTGCACTGAAAATGATAAAAAGACAGAGAAAGGAAAAATGGACATGAGTTAGGTTCATAGGTTCACCATGTGGTCATATTATAATTAATCAATTATCTTGCATCCTTCACATAAAGATTAGGTTTCGTCTGGGAAAGAATACAGCAGACTAAAATACATTGGTTATCATCATTTTTTGTCATGACTAATTTATTAATGACTCAGCATTATCTGGATAAAAAAATCACTTCATCCAATGTTTACATTGAACTTCGTAGTTTGTTCTCTCCCACCGCACTTGTGTGTGTAGGTGACGTAAAGGAGGAAAGCAGGCAGTGGAACAAACCACTGCCTGGGAGGGGGGGACTTAAAATGTTTCTAAACTTAAAACGCTTAAAAAAAAAAGTTTTGTCCTGTTTGCAATAGTATATATGGTTTTTAATGAAAATGTAAGGGGGGGGGGCCCTCAGATGGGGTAGGTCCTGACTCCCCCAACCCACCTGTGATTTCCGCCTATGCCTGTATGTCTTCCTCAAGTTTAAAAGAGCAGCAGGGATGTACTGTTGCCCCTATTGAAATGTCACATCTGGAAGTAAATCAGAGGAAACTTTGGCTTGAACATAAAGAACTGGGCAAGATAAAAGAAATGTAATTTTCTCCAAAAGCCAATATGCCTATCTCCCTCCAACGAAGCATTTTGAAGCAGCTGTCAGCTCCATCCCATTGATTTATGAATATATAATTTATTAATTGATTGGGTGGTTTGTTGGAGGCTCTTGTTAATATTTCACTTGACCTCTCACCAAATTGGAGTTTATCATCTCTGACAGATGACTTGGCTGTCTGAAGGAATGTGAGATGTGAAATGAAAGCTGTTGCTCTGCTCTCCATTTCATTAAAAATGTAACACAGAACCTGCTGTAGGTGAGGCATAATGAGCGGGAGCAGGCACCTGGGTCCTCATTGGGTCCTATTCATATATGCTACCACACTGCTTTGTCTGGAAAGCTCATATTTTCCATGCTTCATCACCAGGGGTTAGCGTATATCTTTCCTGTAGAAAATAATTAAGAACCAATTGGCAGAAGACTTTGCATATAAACCAATCATATTTAATTGACTTTTATATTTAACAAAGAATATCTCTGAGTGTTCAATGTACTGTATTTGTATGTATGTGCACGTCTATTTTATTATGTAATAAGTGTGAAATATAATAAGTAGTCCATCCACGTACGGTACATGTAAATGATATATTATCATACAATATTTAGTTGGACTTATGTAATATAAAGGCTGGGTGCTATCATATCCATTAAAAAGTGGATAATTCAATCTACATTACCATTCATTATGAGCATCATCACATATAATTTAATAAAATGAAATCATAATATGAAGCAGGAGGAGGATGGGGAACTGATAGGCCTGTTTTGAAGTGTTCCCCCCAGCAGGGAAGGGATGGTTACAAGCGGGAAGATATTATCTCTTCTGACACCCATTGTGCAGCTGACTCCTTCTGCTGAGGCACAGGCCTGGAAGCATTGTTGGAATTGATTTAGTGAACAGGGCCCAATCTTTGGACACTTTGCTGTTATTGACTGTGGCTTGAAATCAGAAATTCGAACAGAACTCAGTCGGGGATTTAATTAAAACTCAAAAGAGGGAATGACTGACGTTGCAGACAGGGTATTGTGAGAAATCAATTGTGCAATGCAAATTAGTATGAAGTCCCCCCCTTCGCCTTCTGCTTTCATTATTTATTCATCTTTTTTCTCCTCGACGGCTCTGTGCTTTATTCTTAACTGGGACACCACTCTATCTTTAGTCAGCACTTAAGAAGATAAGCAAATGTTTTTAGGCTTATTACTAAAATGTGTGGCATTATGATTGAATTCCCACCCCATTTTCATGTCATTCAAAAAAGCCTGTCAAATATCCAATTACTGCCAATATAAAAAGGAGAAATCCACCCTTAAAATCCTTTCCATCGCCCGAAACGGCAATTGGTATTGTATCATGGGTCCGTTTTGTTGCTACTTTTTTTTAGATAACCAGCCAAATGTAAATTAGATGTCAAGATATTTTGAGCACAGCTACAGCACAGTATGACAGAACAGTATCAGAACATAATTCAGCTATCTCAAACATCAACAGCAAACCTTTTTGATCTCAGTCCTTTGGAATGAAATCAGTGGGTTCCATTTAAAGTTTCCTAAAAATTATATAGGGAGAAATCTATCCTAGACAGGTGTTTGTTGGGGAGGGGGTATTCCTATACCTAGTTTACTAGGTACTATATAATATCACATTGGAAACTACTAACTGAAGAAGAAGTAGACAAGGCAGGCTGAGAAAAAGGGAGCACACCAAAAAGGCAAAAATGACAATTTTCGCTTGCTTATTGTAGTCTGGCAAGGCTGAATAGGCATATTGCTTGGGAGAGAAGTAATTTCAACTCGGCTGTACAGAGAGAGAATGGATGATTGACAGTTCTCTTTGCTTAAACAACAGCAGCTAATTCTTATTGGATGAAGTCACATCTATCTGAGCTTGCCATTGGTTTCTGCTTTTGTCAACTGAACTGAAAAATATTGCAGCTACGATTCCACTAAATTATCCACTGAAAAGAAGTTTTTCTGGAAATCGGAGGCAACCAGAGAGGCAGAAATTGCATAATCAGTTTGAAACACCTACTTTAAAAAGTTATTGACCAGATTTAATTGTAATGTAAAGCTGCACTAATTATTATTTTAGATGAAAAATGGTGTCATGGTGTCAAGTGTCATGTGAAAGAAGTTGCCAATGTGACGAACCCACAGAAAAGCTGATTCGGCATTCAGCTCTATGAAGAGTTTTAGCTTCTTTTAGTCAATTGATTTTGGTTGGATATTTTTCTCAGAAGTTGGTCGAGGCTAGGCTGGGTAAACCCCGCCCACTCTGCCGGCGATTTGATTTCGCCCTGCAGATCAGACTGGAAACCTGCACGTTTAATTATCCTGCTTCAGTTCACAATTTTGCGGGAACCAATCACAAACTGGCTTATCCACCTTGCAAGCTATTGGCGGGTTTAACACGATGACGATAGAGAAGCAACGGCAAGAGCTTCTTGTTTACATTCAACAAGCCGGCCCCCGAAGCGCAGCTACTGTTGATGCCGCTGTCGCTACTACGTCACCCAGACTGTTGGTCTGATTGGTTAAAGGACTATCCAATTGCGTAGAGTCATTTGAACTATGCCCGTTGGTCACACCTTTTGTGCAGAGAAAATACAGAGCAGACTCCCCAGACTAATGTTCAATCTTAAATCTATTGAGCTTGGTCTGGTGATAGCCAAACTAGGTGGAGGCAAAATTTGAGTTAAAAGGACAGTGCATGTTAGACTCGTGTTCAACAGAAACCTGACTCCTGTGTCTGCTGGATGTGTTTAAATACAAATATTTAGCTAACACGCTCTCCATATAAAATTTATGAGGTGATAATATTAAGTTTCAGCTTGTTTAATGTTTTTTGTTAATGCAGCTTTATGTGATACTATAGTATGGCTTTAGATCAGTTATAGTTTTTTCAATGTTTAAATGTTTGAATCGGTTTTTCACTGATAAACTTTTTAGATGATGTTTGATTGGCCAGCTGTTAAGCTCTGATTCTCAATCCTCTGTAAATTGCACCTCATTTTATTTTTGGGGCGACACATTGCTTAGGCTACATGTCTTCAAAGAGTATCTTAACACAACCCCCCACCCCCCCTTTTTGAGTTAGTCAAATACATATACACTCAGTATAAATTAATTTTGTCAGGGTTCTAATGCATTTTTTAAATTTGTAAATAGAATACTAAAACGTACAATATTGTGATTCCTTTTAAAAAATTGATTAATCAATTCATAATTTAAAGAATGAATATAGAAAACCCATACCATATTTTCTCTTCCTCTAACAGGTGCTGTTTGTGAATATTATTGCAGTCATGACTTGATGTTATCTTCTCTTTTTCTGCTGTGTCAAATAGTAATTTAAAATGAATGTGCAATGAAATATTTATATATATTTACATTGTTAAAATGAAAGGACAATTTAAAGATTTTAATGTTTTTTGATGTATAATTTAAATGCAAATGTTATTCATCAATTCATAATAATATAATATAGTAAAATATTTTTTAATGTATTAATTCTTTGGAATTTAAAAGTAATGTTTTGACTGCCTCACTCAAAACTGTCAGGCTCAATTCATTATCTATGGATATTTTCCAGGCAGACAGACTTCAGCAGATGTAGTGCAATAACTGTAGAGTAACTGTACATTGTTTCAAAAATAACTCAAATGACTGCAATGAACATCACTTTGAAGTCTAACTTCTGAGAACAGAAAAAAATTACAGAAATTCATCCATGTTGTTAATGTTTGTGTGGTCGAGAATAGAAAATATGACTACAGTTTAGTGAGGTTCCTGCTGGTGGGCCATTTCTAGCTCAATGGTTATATCATAAATATGTGGGGAAAGTTATCTTCATTGCTATGACCATGCATGTGATTTCTACTGAATAATGTCCAGTCAAAAGGGCCAGCCTTGACCCTTGTCACCTTCCCAGTAGCTAATAGTGCGTAATTATTGATAATTGGCAGCCAGCAGAATTTACAAAAGGGACAGTGATTAATGCTAATTAGGAATGGAAAATGTGTGTGTAGTGTGTGGGTGTGTTGTCATGTGGGAATGAATACTTGTGCATTTGACCTTGCCTGTTCTCAGAGTCCCAGCAGCTGAGTTCAGCCCTAACAGGGCTTGCTTTTGCCTAGTTCACACTACACAGTCATCAGATCGCAGTAATGTTCACACTAGTACAACCCCAAATCAGAAAAAGTTGGGACAGTATGGAAAACACAAATAAAAAAAGAAAGTAGTGATTTCTAAATGTCCTTTGACTTGTATTTCATTGCAGACAATACAACAGCACATAATTTAATGTCTTCCTCATGCTTTTTATTGTTTATTTTTTTCAAAAAAACTAAATTCCTATTTTGGTTCTTGCAACACATTTAAAAAAAAGTTAGAACAGTAAAGCATTTAATAATAATAATAATAATAATAATAATACATTTTATTTGTATTGCACTTTACATTTCAGCAATCTCAAAGTGCTACAGAGCATATAGTAATGCAATTTACTAAGAAAATATAAATATAAAGGTTAAAAAAAAATATATATAATAAATATAAAATACATTTAGTAAAAAGCTTTCTTGAAAAGATATGTTTTGAGGTGTCATTTAAAAACATCTGTAGATTGTGGGGCCCTCAGGTGTTCAGGGAGGGTGTTCCATAGTCTCGGAGCAGCAGATGAAAAGGCCCTATCGCCCAAGCTGTGGAGCTTAGTTCTAGGGACTTGGAGGGTGTTTGTGGATGCAGACCGGAGGGTACGTGAGGAGGTCTGGCTGGTGAGGAGTTCCTTTAGGTAAAGGGGGGGCACGTCTATGAAGGCACTGGTGGGTTAGGAGGGAGACCTTATATTCTATTCTGAGTGGGATAGGGAGCCAGTGAAGAGATTTCAGAATGGGGGTGATATGATCGTGCTTGCGCACCCTCATCAGGATCCTGGCAGCGCTGTTCTGTATGTATTGAAGTCTCTGGATGCTCTTGCCAGAGATCCCGATGAGGAAGGAATTACAGTAGTCCAGCCTGGATGAGACAAAGGCATGGACAAGCTTCTCTGCATCTGCCAGGGTGAGTGTCTGGCAATGTTCTTAAGGTGGTAGAATGAAGTCTTACAGAGGTGTTTGATGTGGGTGTCAAAGGTGAGTTGAGGATCCATTTTAACACCCAAGTTGGTAACAGATGTGGAAAGGGAGATGTTTTGGCCAGAGAAAGTGATACTGGTGATGGTAGAAAGGCGGAGCTGATGTGGTGTGCCTACTAAAATGGCTTCTGTTTTTGAACCATTTAGCTGAAGAAAGTTGAGCTTCATCCATGCCTCTATCTCCTCCAGGCAGGTAGTCAGTGTGGATGTTGGAAGGGGAGCAGAAAAAGTGGGGGTTGTCCTGAGGTAAAGTTGTGTGTCATCAGCATAACAGTGGAAGGATATACCATGTCTGCTAATTACTTTGCCAAGGGGGAGCATGTAGATGGAGAAAAGAGTGGGGCCCAGCACAGAGCCTTGAGGGACACCGCAGGTGACATTGTGGATGTGTGATTCGACTTTGCCAAGGGCTACTTTCTCAGTTCTGCCAGTCAGGTATGAAATGAACCAATTGTGAACATTTTCTGTGAGTCCAATGGTGTATTGCAAGTGTTGGAGGAGGATGTTGTGGTCTACTGTATCAAATGCAGCAGTTAGGTCCAGGAGGATGAGTAGAGATGGGGAACCAGTATCTGCTGCCATCAGGAGGTCGTTGGTAACCCTGACCAAGGCTGTTTCTGTGCTATGGCCAGGGTGGAAACCATTTACCACTTTGTAATATTGCTATTCCTTTTCACAACACTTAAAAGACGTTTAGGGACTGAAGACACCAAGTGATGAAGTGTTCCAGGTGTAATTTTGTCCCATTCTTGCTGCAAACAAGTCTTAAAGTGGGCAACAGTACGGGGTCTTCCTTGTCGCATTTTGCGCTTCAAAATGCGCCACACATTCTCTATTGGAGACAGGTTGGGACTGCAGGCAGGCCAGTCAAGTACCCGTATCCTCTTCCTCCGCAGCCAGGACTTTGTAATGTGTGCAGAATGTGGTTTTGCATTATCTTGTTGAAATATGCATGGGCGTCCCTGGAAAAGATGTCTTCTTGAAGGCAGCATATTGTGCTCCAAAATCTCTATGTACTTTTCAGCATTAATGGTGCCATCACAGAAGTGCAAGTTACCTTTGCCAAGGGCACTGACACAAACCCATACCATGACAGACCCTGGCTTCTGGACTTGTTGTTGGTAACAGTCTCGATGATCCTTTTCTTCTTTGGTCCGGAGCACACGGCGGACACTGTTAACATAGGGCTTCCTTTTGGCACGATACAGTTTTAACTGGCATTTGTGGCTGTAACTACGTATTGTGGTACTTGACAAAGGTTTGCCAAAGTAGTCCTGAGCCCATGTGGTGATATCGCTTATAGATGAATGACGATTCTTGATGCAGTGCCACCTGAGGGATCGGAGATCACGGTTGTTCAGCTTAGGCTTGCACCCTTGTCCTTTATGCACTGAAATTCCTCCTCATTCCTTGAATCTTTTAATTATGTTATGCACTGTTGAAGGTGAAATAAGCAAATGTCTTCCTATCTTTCTTTGAGGAACATTGTTTTTAAACATTTCAATAATTTTCTCACGTATTTGTTGGCAAACTGGCGATCCTCGGCCCATCTTCGCTCCTAAAGGACTAGACCTTTCTTGAATGCTGCTTTTGTACCACATCATAATTACAATCACCTGTTGATATCACCTGTTTCAAATCACATCATTATTTAACCAATTTACCTGATTACTAGCCCTTAATTGCTCCTGTCCCAACCTTTTTTGGAATGTGTTGCAGGTCTGAATGACAGGAAAGGATGTATATTTACAAATGAAATTAAGTTGACCAGACAAAACATGAAATATTTTGTGTTCACATTGTCTGCAATGAAATACAAGTCAAAGTACATTTAGAAATCACTACTTTCTTTTTTTATTTGTGTTTTTCATACTGTCCCAACTTTTTCTGATTTGGGGTTGTAGATGCTTAGATGTTGCCTAATAGAGGCCGAGCTACTGTATGGTAGAAAAATCTGTCTACCTCTTTGGCATGTTGGTAGCGTCTTTGGTTCTGGTACAGCATTGTGTGGATCTTTGTTTAAACATAAATGCTGGTTTGGTGTTGTTGTGGTGTATGTGTGTGTGGATCTGACTTGCTGGCAGTTATGCTCCAATATAATTTGTTGGTGACCCTCGACTACAAAAGTTGTGTGGTACATGCCCCATCAGTTCATGTAATGGATTTGATTTATCATCATCTACAGATAGCAGACATCTAACTATAAATTGAGGAATCTCTGTGTGCGCAGTACAGCAGCGGGGCCCGAGAGTTGCTACCAATGATGAGTCCAAGTATATCTTTGCAGTGGGTCTGGTGTTGTGCCAAAAAGCGATCATCCGCCAAAAACTGATTGCTGTCTACCCTGTATGCAAATGATGAAACTAATCGCACACAAACACATGTTAGATGAACGCCCAGGCTCTTGGGCTCTCCAGCACGGTGTTGTGCTGCCGGTGGTTGGGTACATTTCTCTGTAGCGGATTTACCATCAAGCTGAGCCGGGTTCCCTGCCTCCTCCGCCAGGGCCTGGGACCTGGATGTGTGACAGCTATACGAAAACAAAAGGAGACACGCTGAATCTCTAGATGAGATGCAAAGATTGAAGTATGTGTTAGGCCGGCTTTGCACTGGCTGCGTAGCGTGAGCATGTCAGCTGCGTGGCATGCCTATTTTTTTTTTTCACACGACACGCAAGCATGTTGGAAGCATTTCCAGGAAAAATAGAATACAAAAAGAGGTTTATATGTCATTTTGACACAAATACATATTAATAAATGACATATCTAGGTTTTGACATAAATGCATATATAAATGTAATTAAAAAAAAGATCTATTTTCAAATATTGCACCTGTCAATACAGAACAAAATATTCTGTAGCCTATTTTGCCGTCAATACTACCGACATTGTCTTTGCTGTAATCAAATCAGTATATATTTATGTTTAACATGAAGTATACTACTGCTTGAGTGCATTTTATCAATGGGAAACATACATGTGTACAGACAAGGCTAGCAGTAGCAGCACTGCGTCAGACACGTTTCTGGTGTGAAGACAGAAAAATCCATGCAGTTCCCACACAACTGACATGCAACAGAAACGCCACGCTCACGCCACGCAGCCAGTGTGAAGCCGGCCTTACAAGAGAAGCTCAGAGCGAGAGTAGCTTAGAGTGAGAATGGCAGGTGTGTTGAGTGAGTGTGTGGTCAAGCTAGGAGAGCGAGCGGTACCTGTGTCGAAGTGAGAGTAATTTAGCATATGAGTGCGGCTCTGTGAGGGATAAGCAAGAGGGAAAAGATAAAAGCAAAGATAGCGAAGACAATGTAAAGTGAGAAACAAGTTTCTCAAGACATGGTGGCTTCATCTGTTGTCAATACTGCAGGTACAGTGAAGGGTGCATCGGCCCTGGAGGGAACGTCTGTCCTGTACTTCCTGACCACAGTCTGGGACCCTGAATGCCCATTATTATCCACAGTTCTGTGTAAACATGATCACTGCAATGTTCCACTTATGAGTTGAAAAGAAGAGTTAAGTTCTTACATTAACTGGTTCATTAAACCACTCAGAACAGTGACAATAAAACTTAGAGAAATAAATCTTTCCAGGGGGACAAATTACATTATTATCAATAGATGTGTTGCAATGTCTCACAGAAAAAAACACAGTGTGTACAGGATTAGGGCTGCCGGCACCAATGACCGACACAAAGAAAGAAATAACTTAATGTCTTACAGTATGTATGCCAACTTTACAGCAAGGCACTAATAATTATGAATTTGTCGTAGACAGTGTTTCACAAAGTTTACAAGAGAACTGTCACTGCCTAAAACGTCACTCACTTTAAAGGTGCTCTAAGCGATGTCACATGTTTTTTAGGCTACAACATTTTTTGTCACATACAGCAAACTGCTGAACACACTGTAAAAAAACGCGGTCTCTGTAGACAGCCCAGGATCCACAAACAAAACAAACTGCGCCAACCTGCACCACGAAACATAACAAAGTGTTATGTTCCAGCGTTCCAGCCAATAACCAACAAGAAGGATTTGGGGTTGGGGGGTTAAATCAAATCAATCAAATCAAGCTGTATTTGTCATTGCATGAATACAGTGTGTTAACACAACGAAATTCAAGATCAGTGCTTTAATAAAATACTTTTTAGCTTCATAGAAATGCATAAGTTGATCCACATTTCCCCACTTTTTGCCACAGCTGATAAATCATCCGGACTTCTTTCAGAAGATTGATATAGCTGTCCTCCAGAGTGAACGGAACTGCGTCCATGGCAACGCTCTGCTATGCATGGTAACGGTGTGTTATACTTAGCAACGGTCTGTTATCAAGAAATAACAGGCCGCAGAATGTCTTAGAATTCAACCAAGCCATATAGAATATATATAAAGCAGTGTATATATATATATATATATATATATATATATATATATATATATATATATATATTATGGCATGCTCTTTAGGAAATTATTATATATGTGAAGTTTGAATATATTGAGTGAATCTTACTCTGAATATATTGAATGAAAGTCTGAATATATTGAATGAAAATCTGAATATATTGAAAGAGCATCTGAATATATTGAATGAATGTCTGAATATATTGAATGAAAGGTGTGTTGATGTTAGCCTGATGAAAGGGACCTGCCTGACCAGAGAGGTTTCTTTCATTCAGTCTTCCATGATAAAAAAGTGAATAAACTTCTTCATTGGGAGAATGGTACTGGATACAGTTACCGTTACCAGTGTTTTGGCCCATACATGCATTCCCCAGTGTGTTGATAATCTCTTCATTGCTCAAAATTGCTGACACTAGATTTCTTGCTGATTCGCTCATAGTGTCACACTTCGGTTAGGATTAATCACAATGAAAACACAAGATGGCGGCAGACAATGACGTCAGATTCCATTTCAACTTTCATTCAATATATTCAGACATTCATTCAATATATTCAGACTTTCATTCAATATATTCAGACTTTCATTTATGTATATTCAAGGTTCATTCAATATATTCAGACATTCATTCAATATATTCAGACTTCCATTCAATATATTCAGACTTCCATTTAATATATTCAGACTTTCATTCAATATATTCAGACTTTCATTTATGTATATTCAAGGTTCATTCAATGAGTGAAAAACACAAGATGGCGGCAGACAATGATGTCAGATTCCATTTCAACTTTCATTCAATATATTCAGACATTCATTCAATATATTCAGACTTTCATTTATGTATATTCAAGGTTCATTCAATATATTCAGACATTCATTCAATATATTCAGACTTTCATTCAATATATTCAAACTTTACTATATATATATATATATATATATATATATATATATATACATGTATATATATTATAATAATTTCCTAAACGGCATGCCATAATATATATATATATATATATATTTTATAGTTAGTTATTGGTTAGTAGGTGCTTGGTAAAGCAATATATATATATATATATATATATTGCTTTACCAAGCACCTACTAACCAATAACTATTTATAAAAAACATCAGTCACAACTTTACAATAGCCATCCAGATAATGTTTATAGATGGTTTACAAACCAACTAGTTACACTAGGGAATATCTGGTCCATCTATCTATGTAATGTTTATAGATGTTTTAAAAATGGTTTCTTAAAGGTTTACAAACATTTTTAATCATTACCCGATACCTAATATAGTATATAAGGGATATAATGTGTGTAACAAACTGTTATTTTACAGCACTACTAATAATTAGTAAACATTATTAATTATAATTTCATTGTTTGTTAACAGTAAAACGACTGTTTGCTAACAGTTAAATGACAATTAACTAACGATTACTTAATGATCAATTTACCATCTATTAATGATAGTTATTATAAAATGTTACCAAAAAATTTAACAGACACCCCTCCATCCCCTACATACACACACTACCCACCCACATATACAGCCCATGTATTATGGGATACAGGCAATTGACTGACACCCTCCCATCCCTACCAGACAACACACACCGTGTAAGATAGCAACAGGTTTCAGCATAAGAATGAAAGTGGTGTGAGTGGGCTCAACACACAACCTTGGGGGGAGCCAGTGCTGAGTGTAAGGGGGGAGGAGAGATGGTGGCCGAGTCTCACTTGTTGTGGTCTGTTGGAGAGGAGTCTTTAATCCAAGCGCAAGCGGAGGGGGGGAGGTGTAAACCCAAGAGTTTTTTAATCAGAATGTCTGGGATTATTGTGTTGAAGGCTAAGCTGAAATGCATTATTTATTATTATTTATAGCAATGTATTATTGCATAGTTACAACACCACACCAGATCTAGCTAGCCAGGAAACAAAACAAAGGGACGCTACAAGGCAGAGCGTCTTATATGGATGACTGTCCCCAGGAATGGTGGTCCACACACGAAGGGGCACACAGTGAAATGGCCCGCCTTGGATGCAAGTACTTAGCAACACCGGCCACATCAGTACCATCTGAAAGGTTGTTTTCACTGTCTGGGCATGTTGTACAAAAGAAGAAAGCTTCCCTGTTGTCTGAAAATGTCAACAGGCTTGTCTGTTTGAGTAACTGCCTCAAAGCAAAGAATTAGTAGGCTTACCTTTTATTGGTAACCGTTACTGTTCATTCTTTCTGAAATAAGAGGCTGGGTTGATGAGCCTCTGGTGAATAAAGAGCAGTAGCCTGACTGCTATGTTCAAAGTAAACTTGAGAAAAAGAAAGTATTAAGCCATGGTTTAACTGCACTACAGGCTGAGTAGAATAGATACAAATGTGAGATTACTTGCGATTGTGAGTTAATGACATTAATGCGATTAATTGCGATTAAATATTTTAATCGTTTGACATATATATATATATATATATATATATATATATATATATATATATATATATATATATATTAAGGGTGCTCCGATCGATCGGCCACCGATCGGTATCGGCCGATAATGGCTTTAAATAGTTCGATCGGTGGTCTCAATAAAGGCCGATCAGATAGGCCGATCAGATGACGCACTACCACGGATGTATTAAGAGCGCACTACTCCTGAGAACATTTTCAAAATGGCGGCGTCCCTACATTCAGCGGTCTGGCAGTTCTACAAGGTGTCTGAACGGCGGCAGAACAGCAGTTGGCCCGCGGCAGGCCGCGGAACGAAGACGCTAGGAAGACAGACTGCTTTTAAAAAGCGGCTGCCACCGGTGGTGCTCCGGCAAACGTGTTTATGATTACACCATTCTGACGCTTCTACTGCCTCTGGAGCACCGCTGGTGGCCCGCCGACTCATTGCTATCTGGGAAAAAGACAATACACTAGCGATTAGCAACGTGTGTACTGAGGAAATACCACGAGGCGGAAATCTCCAAAGACATTTCAACACCACCAACCTCATCATACATTTGAAGGTTAGTCACAGAAAGGAGGATGAGGAGTTTTCAAAGTTAGCTAACGCTAAGGCAGAGCGGAGTCGTGTAGCTAGCAGCTCCGGCGCCCTCAAACAGCTGTTTCCCCGTGTGTGTGTGTGTGTGTGTGTGTGTGTGTGTGTGTCGGTCCGTGTGTGTGTGTGTCGGTCCGTGTGTGTGTGTGTCGGTCCGTGTGTGTTGGTCCGTGTGTGTGTGTGCCGGTCCGTGTGTGTGTCGGTCCGTGTGTGTGAGCCGTGTAGCTAGCAGCTCCGGCGCCGCTCAAACAGCTGTTTCCCCGTGTGTGTGTGTCGGTCCGTGTGTGTGTGTGTCGGTCCGTGTGTGTGTGTGTGTCGGTCCGTGTGTGTTGGTCCGTGTGTGTGTGTGTCGGTCCGTGTGTGTGTCGGTCCGTGTGTGTGAGCCGTGTAGCTAGCAGCTCCGGCGCCGTTCAAACAGCTGTTTCCCCGTGTGTGTGTCGGTGTTTGTGTGTGTGTGTGTGTGTGTGTGTGACTGACTGTGTGTGCTGAAGAAATGTGCAGTGATTGAAAGGACATTTTTTAGATTTTGAGCTAGGACAGAAAGCCAAACAGTTACTGATACATTCTCTAAACATGTGTGACTGTTATGTAATGGCGTAATTTTCAGTTCATAAAAGTGATCGGTGATCGGTGATCGGTATCGGCCGATACGTCTGCCAGCAATCGGTGATCGGTGATCGGCCCCAAAAATCCTGATCGCAGCACCCTTAATATATAAATATATATATATATATATATATATATATATATATATTTGTGGTGCAATCGACCACGCCCACAATAGTGTACTGAATAGTCAAACTGGGCATGGCCTAATGTATATTTTGGGGTATTCAGTGTCCCTAGATGGTACCCTCTAAATTTCGTAAAATTCTGATGTGCCCTTCATGACATATAAACTTTTTGTAATCTTTGCCAAATTTGTTGGCCAGCCTGAAAATGTCATGCCAAACAAGAATCTAAAGTTTTGCCTTGAAAGCATTTATTTGTATTTTTATTGGCTAAGATATGCCAAATTTCTTGTTTTCATAGCTGGCTACACACATTTCTTTGTACGTAATTTGTGCATTTTTGAACCGATAAATATTCTTTTCATAAGTTATTGTCTGCTCCGTCTGGAGATGCTATTTGCCAGGTTTCGTGTTAATTGGTTGCAAGTGGTCTTCACTGTTTTGTCATTGTATTGGCATGACACACATGAAGCTTTCTTACTCTATACATCTTTGTCCATTTGTGGCCACCAATACAGTTCTCGTAGTCTCTGTTTAGTGCACACAACTCCCTGGTGCCCCTCATGTGCCATCTACCACTTTGGATCGCAGTGATGTAGGCACAATCAAGCGGTCAGCACCTCTCATGACAAGTGTTTTGTCTACAGCCAGTTCGTCTCGTACATTGAAGTATAAAGCCAGCTCATTTGGTACATTCTTTCTGCATTTTGGCCAGCCTTTCTGTATTTGCTGTCGCAATTGAGTCAGTTCAGGACAAGTGTCATATGCGGTGGTGAACTCCGACAAGGACATGGCATGCAAAGACTCCATGAAAACAGTAGCTACTATGTCCTGTTCCACTTCACCTTCTCCTGTGTTAGGAAGTGGAGGCCTGGACAGGCAGTCGGCAGTCACATTCAGTTTCCCAGGGCGGTCCTGGATCTGCAGTCTGTGGTATTGTGCTTGGTGCAGTAGGTGCTCTAGGTGCAGTAGGATCATCAGAGCAGAGCTGTCAGCTTTAACAACTTTTGAGCCCTCAATATGCATGTGCAATGCTGCAACTAGATCTAGCCCTAATAGAGCAGTGCCTGACTTTACCACTACGAATGAGCATGTAGTAGAATACCTAACTGTGGCACGCATACACCCTTTAACAGGTATTTTCTCTCTTGAATATGTGAACAGGTTCACTGCAGGCTCAGAAAGTTCACATGTAGAAAAGAGAGTCTGGTAAGTGTTCTCTGGAATGATAGTAACTCATGAACTGGTGTCTACTATTAGCTCAACGTCATGACAGTGTCCATTTGCATTCACTTGCACAGTACAGAGAATTTTATTATTTTATAGAGTTCGTTTATCACTATTTCACACACCTCCTTTTGTTCAGATTGACACATTTTGGAAAAATGTCCCATTTTTCCACATGAATTGCACGTCTTAGCAGCAGGGCATAAAGGTTTATTTGCTAGATGTTTCCACACAACGGTAACAGGGGTGGCGGCTAGTTGTAGGCACCATTGATGAAGCAGGTGTACTTTGTTCCTTTTGGCGGGCCGTCCTTTGCTGTTTATGTATGGCTCTCACCGGCACAGCAGCAGTAGTAGTAGCAGTAGTATTAGCCGTCGTGGTAGCGGTCGGAGAGAATGTCCGCATTCCGTAGCCCATCCTCAATCTGCAGGGCCATTGAAGTAGCTTTAGCCAGGGTCAGATCTGCTTCTAACAAAAGTCTGTCTCGTATGCGTGTGTTGGCAACACGCTCTATCAGTTGATCTTAAAGCATTTGTTCCTCCATTTCACCACACTCACACAATGCAGCCAGTTCACGTAATGAGGCTAGATAGCCTACTGGTTTACTCATCTGGTTGCTGTGCTCTCTGGTGAAATTTTTCACATTCCACAATCACATTTACTTTAGGAACAAAGTGGGTTTTAAGTCCATCCACTGCAGTAGCATATGTAGTACCTGTATCGGGTAGCGCGTCTTTGTCCCTCGGTGCCAAGTGCATGAAGAAGAATAGCACACCTTCTTGCCTCGGGCCATTTCTCCCCATTATCATCGATTGCTAGCATGTAATTCTCGAACATTTTCAGCCATGTAGGAAAGGGAATAGCAGGTTTGCCTGGGCAAGGCATGAATGGTGTAGGTAAAGGCACGTTAATAGCCATCCTCGTCGCCAAAATGTGGTGTTTTATAAAGGTATTTTAAGTACGAGCCGAGAGACATGTCTCTTGCTATTTACAATTTTATTCTTCTTCTTCTTCTACGTACATAATATTCACCTGTATATCCTCCTGCGCACTCTAGCGCCCCCCAGTGTTCACCAACAGCACCAAGAGGACACAACTTTCTACTTCTACTCCACTACATTTCAGAGAGAAATATTATATATAAATATTACAAATTATTAATATAAATATTAAGTTGTATATTGTTAGTGTTTTTTTGGCTTAACTTTGGAGCTTTCTTAAAAAATGTTGGCGGGTTCTACCGACGGTCAGAATTTTGAGAGTACGACGAACAATACGTTTTTTTCAGCTTCTTTCAAGGGTAAATGTTTTTTCTTTGGCGATCTCTTAAACAAAACATGCTTTTAAAATCCCACTGGCGGCATTTGGTGTAGAGTTAGGGTTTTAACTGACTATAATATCAGATGTGCTGACATTAAGCAAGTAGGCTTACATGCTTGCCAGCAAATTGCTGCTGCATGTCAGTAATCCAAGGAAAAACATTTACATACATAAAAGGTGATCACGGCTAAAAAAAACATGCAGTTTATCATCTTACTTTATTTTCCCAGATGTTTGCCTCCAAAAAAGAAAGAAAAAGTTTTCTCATACGTTTCAGTTCACTGAGAAATGGCTTATTATTATTTTTTGGTTCTTTTGGTATTTGGTTCTCATGTATAAAAATGAGGGGTCTACAGTCCTAATCCTTACAATACTGCTGAATCAATCCGCCCTTCATTTGACTTTAAGCCACTGTAGAATTGTTGTTGCTGGAAATACTGATGACACTGATTTACATATTACTACTAAATCTATCCCCGGCATGGATCGTCTTGTAGCCGAGCTTAACTTGCATTTATGGCACATCAGATAAAAAATTTATCCCAAGGCATAAAACAGGAATAGACAGACGTTGATAGATGTCTTGTCCGGTTGTTTGACCTGTAGGCAGCTGTCACAAGCCTTGTGCTTTGAAGAACATGCCTGGTATGTAATCTTACAAAACAAATCAAATTCATTTTATGCTCAAATGTCCTATGTTTGATGATCCAATGTGTTTAAAAAGTGTTTGGTAGCTAAATTAATTTGCTTCTAGTAATTTCTCTCAGTGAAAATAGAAAGTATTAGGGCAGTGACACATTTTTGTGTTGGCTCTACTGCAGCACATTAGATTTGAAAAGAAGAAATCACTGTGTGGTTAATGTCCAGAAATGCTTTATTTTAGTTTCTTTACATCCATCCATCCATCCATCCATCGTCATCCGCTTATCCGGTATCGGGTCGTGGGGGGAGCAGCTCCAGCAGGGGACCCCAATCTTCCCTTTTCCGAGCCACATTAACCAGCTCTGACTGGGGGATCCTGAAGCGTTCCCAGGCTAGGTTGGAGATGTCTAGTCCTGGGTCTTCCCCGAGGCCTCCTCCCAGCTGGACGTGCCTGGAACACCTCCCTAGGGAGGCGCCCAGGGGGCATCCTTACCAGATGCCCGAACCACCTCAACTGGCTCCTTTCGACGTGAAGGAGCAGCGGCTGTACTCCGAGCTCCTCACGGATGACTGAGCTTCTCACCCTATCTCTAAGGGAGATGCCAGCCACCCTCTGAGGAAACCCATTTCGGCCGCTTGTACTCTGGATCTCGTTCTTTCGGTCATGATCCAGCCTTCATGACCATAGGTTCCCCTCACTCGCAAACAAGACCCAAAGGTACTTAAACTCCTTCACTTGGGGTAAGGACTCATTCCCTACCTGGAGAAGGCACTCCATCAGGCCGATGATGCCATCAGGACCACATCATCTGGAAATATCCTGTCCATAAATACTACGAACAGGATTGGTGACAAAGCGCAGCCCTGGCAGAGGCCAACCCTCACCTGGAACGAGTCCGACTTACTGCCAAGAACCCGGACACAGCTCTCGCATTGGTCATACAGACATTGGATGGCCCTGAGAAGGGACCCCCTCACCCCATACTCCCGCAGCACCTCCCACAGTATCTCCCGGGGGACCCGGTCATATGCCTTCTCCAGATCCACAAAACACATGTAGACCGAATGGGCATACTCCCAGGCTCCCTCCAGGATCCTTGAGAGAGTAAAGATCTGATCTGTTGTTCCACGACCAGGACGGAATCCGCATTGTTCCTCTTCAACCCAAGGTTTGACTATCGGCCAAACCCTCCTTTCCAGCACCTTTACCAGGGAGGCTGAGAAGTGTGATACCCCTGTAATTGGTACACACCCTCTGGTCCCCCTTTTTGAACAGGGGAACCACCACCCCGGTCTGCCACTCCTTTGGCACTGTCCCAGACTTCCACGCAATGTTGAGTAGGCGTGTCAACCAAGACAGCACCTCCACACCCAAAGCTTTCAGCATTTCCGGACGGATCTCATCAATCCCTGGGGCTTTGCCACTGTGGAGTTGTTTGACTACCTCAGTGACCTCCACCAGGGAAATGGACGACAATCCCCCGTCATCCTCCAGCTCTGCCTCTAACAAAGAGGGCACATCAGCTGGATTTAGGAGTTCCTCAAAGTGCTCCTTCCACAGCCCTATTACCTCCTCAGTTGAGGTCAACAACGTCCCATCCTTACTGTACACAGCTTGGATGGTTCCCCGCTTCCCCCTCCTGAGGTGGCGAATGGTTTTCCAGAAGCGCCTTGGTGCTGTCCTTCTCCATGTTTTCTCCGAACTTCTCCCACACCTGCTGCTTTGCCTCTTTCACAGCTGAGGCTGCAGCCCTTCGGGCCCCTCGGTACCTTGCAACTGCCTCCGGAGTCCTCTGGGATAACATATCCCGGAAAGACTCCTTCTTCAGTCGGACGGCTTCCCTGACCACCGGTGTCCACCACGGTGTTCGTGGGTTACCGCCCCTTGAGGCACCTAAGACCCTAAGACCACAGCTCCCTGCCGCAGCTTCAGCAATGGAAGCTTTGAACATTGTCCACTCAGGTTCAATGCCCCCAGCCTCCACAGGGATGGACGAAAAGCTCCGCCGGAGGTGTGAGTTGAAGGTCTGTCGGACAGGGGCTTCCTCCAGACGTTCCCAATTCACCCGCACCACCCGTTTGGGCTTACCAGGTCTGTCCAGAGTCTTCTCCTACCCCCTGACCCAACTCACCACCAGATGGTGATCAATTGACAGCTCCGCCCTCTCTTTACCCGAGTGTCCAAAACATACGGCCTCAGATCAAATGAAACAATTATAAAATCGATCATTGACCTTTGGCCTAGGGTGGGACTAAATTTAATAAATCCAGAATAACCGATCAAGTGAGGCTAATCTAATCTAATCTGTGCATCCTGGCTAGGTGCGTTTCAAGAAGGCCATCCAGGCTGAGGAGGTAATTTGGTGAAGTAATTTGGATAAATGCGCATTCACGGCTTTCTTTAACAGACTGCGAGGTAGAGCACAGATTTACTGATGCTAAAATTGAGAATATGCATTGTACATACTTTACACAGTAGTGAGCAGCAGCTTCTTATGGAAGTATGATAATGTGACAACGGTTACATGCTGCCAGTCCGACATGCCGCCAATCCGACATGCTGCTATTCCGACATAACCCTAACCCTAACCCTAATTGCTACACATGCTACAGTCTGGGATTATTTTTACAGGTGTTTTTATTGTTTTAAAGAAGGTACAATATGCAGTGCAACATTACAATGTCAATTATAACAAGACATCTTTCTATTAACCCCATCCCACCCACAACAAACCATTGTGCCGAGGAAAGGACAGGTAAAATAAATGAATAAATAAAAAAAAATAAAAAAAAACACCTTTCTTCTATTACTCATGACAGCAAATAGTCTAATCATTATGCTTTACAATTCTCAGCAGTTATTAAGAGGGAAGTGTAGTAATTCTTTCAAAGTAAGCTAGTAAAGGGTCCCAATTTTTTTTAAATGTTCTGGTTGATCTCCTAAGAAAGTATTAGATTTTTTTCTATTTTTTAGAAACAATATAATATCAGAAAGCCATGTAGAGGTTTAAGGTGGTGTAGATGATTTCCATTCCATAAGTATTCTCTGACAGTCTTGGATTTTGACAGGTTTTCACCTATTAATGTGTCAACACGGAAAATATGCTGAGCCTGAATAACACCTTACAGAGGATGTTGATGGGTTGAATACTGTATGTGGTGATTCCGTGGCAATATACTAGTGATTCTCAAAGTGGGGTCTGTGGCACTCTGCCAGGGGGTTTGACAGCTCATCTTTTTAACTTACAACTCTGACATTTTCCTGAACTGGACTGCAGCTTGTGCTCATTTATACAGGGCAGGCACAACAGACTGACTAAAATTAACATTGTGAAGGTCCACTGTAGCAGGGCTCAAGCACTTTGAACATATTTAAATCCAGTATTTTCTATTACTTAGTGTGGTCGCATATAGGCAGGAGTAAACACTGCGTAGCTTAATCATTACTTGGGCACGGTGTGAATCTGCAGTGGGAGGCTGCCGCCAAACGACACAATCGGGTGTAGCCAGGGCCGCCTTAACCTAATGTTAGGCCCCGGGGCTGAGAGGTTTTGTAGGCCCCCGATCCCCTCGATTTACAGAGTCTCATTTTAAAAAAGTGTAATATCTAGGTAATCTACATCACAAAATGCATTAGTTTCTTTCGAGGCATACAACAGTGAGTTTTCCCTCTTTGAGCCAGACATCACCATAATATTGTTATTAACATATCATTGAGTCCACTTGAGCATAAACACAACATACTTTATGTAACAACCACACACAGCAACTTATGGTGATGATAAAACCAAAATGTGTGAAAGTATGATTTCAAATGATATTATGAAAAACATCACCAACCATCACCTGTCTGTACAAACATTGGTAATAACTGATAACAGCATTAGCAAAGAACAGCAACAGATAGAAGTAGGAGCCTCTTCTCGGGCCTCAGCAAGCCCTGTGAACCAATCACATGCACCTGCTGGCAGGAGCTGGATTTAATATTTTTTAAATGATTACTAATTTGCTGTGTGATATTGTTTATATTTGTGTATATCAAATAATGAGGCAAATAGCAAAAAAGGGTTATGGATAGGTTCTAAAATATAGCCTACTAAAAATTAACTGTTATAGATGATAGAGGTGACAGTGAAAGTGAGTAAAGTGACGTGACTCGCTGAGAAGCGAGCAGGCTGAGACTAGTTGACTGAATGTTAGCTGTAGAGAAGAGTATGTCGCAGAAAATTATACAAGAGTTTTTCTTCCGTAATAGTAATGCGGCTAAATTTAGCAAGATTATATCTGTAGATGTTACAGTTGATGTTTCCTCGTCCACCGCCGAGGCAAACTGTTGATTAGCTGTAGAGCCAGAGTCTGAAATAACGTTAGCAAGCAGCAGCCGAGAGGGCATGAGGATCAAATACACAATGACTGAGGAAGCCGAGGGTTTTCTACCAGATAGTAGCCTACTTGTACTTTTTAGAGGAAAAGTACACTTCTAAGCAATTCTAAGAACTACTCTCCCCCAAAATCCTTTTTTCCATTTGCATTCCCACTGGCCTAGGAGGGGGGAACTATATACTAAATCTAATGTAGCCTATGTCATAATTTAAACAAGTCTCCCGAAGGTAGCCCTATCTCTGTCTCTCTCTCTCTCTCTCTGCCTGTGGCCGTGTGTGTGTGTGTGTGTGTGTGTGTGTGTGTGTGTGTGTGTGTGTGTCGGTGACCAGGCGCTTGTGGAGTTTAATGCCAAAAAGGCAGTTAACTACACGTTCCTGTTAATCTTATGATGGACAAGTGTTGTGATATTTAAACAAACAATCCGTCAACGGTGAAATAAAAGCCTCTTATTTTCGAGATCGGTCTGACAGACCGGCAACTTACAGCGGGGCGTCCCAGCATCATGGCCGGCCAGCGAGTGAGCGATCCGGGCCACCGTTCTCTTAATACACCAGCTGGCTGTCCGTCACTCAACTCCGAAAACTTTGAAGCAAATTGTCAATTTGGCACAGCACAGCACAGACTATAGAACTGTAAAAAATAGGCTACCTCAGATTATTCCAAGGGACATACATGAGGGAGTCCCAGATTCTCTACCTTGTAAGGTTTTCCTTGGCTGAAAAAAGAACGTTATCAATATAAAATGTATGTTGATAAACTTAAAAATGTGGGCATATCAGCAATTTAAAAAAGTGGTTCGCTCTGCATTTTGCTTGGAAATGTGGAGGATTTTTAACATGAGCAGCGAATGGAGGAAGATTTGGAACGGTTGTCATTTGGAAGCTCTCCGAACCAAAAGTATGTCATATCGCATAACTGAGCACATTGGCTGAAACAAGACAAAAATACCTAAGTTTTGATGTATAAATTGTGCATGACAAGTAAGAATTTTTTAAGGCTTTGTGCTCTGGCTGTGACATCACCACTCTAACTCGTGCAATACACATGCATTATAAATGCAGAAAAATCCTGAAACGAACACTAAACTTAAACAGCTTTTTTCACAAAAACTATCAAACTGAAAACCAATAGCCTAATACCTGAAGTTTTTGTGAATGGTTTAAAGTTTGAATCACGTATATAGGTGAAAGTATGAACGAGCTGAAAACTTTTATTTTAAGGTTTCGAAGAGGGCTCTCATTGACTTTAATGGTAAAATAAAATGTTTAAAAGCTTAATATTTAAAAAAGTATAAATAGTAGAACAAAAGAAGAAATCCCTTCATCTGCAGACATAGCTGAACATTTTAAAAGTTGAATGGTTTTAATAGCTGAACGTATGCAGAAGTTACGGATGACCAAAAAACGTACAGAACTAGAAAATGCATTTCCTTCAGAAAATGCGTGGGAATGCTGAATAGCTAAATTTCTAAAGCTAACTGGATTAATAGCTTAAATTCGTAAGAGGTTGAAGTAGTGAGAATAGTTGGAAAAGTATGAATGGTTTTAATTAACATCAATTTCATTAAAAAGTTGAACAACACCACTAATGTATAAAATATGTGGAATATTTAAAGGTTTTTTGAAAAGCTGACGCTAAACTGAATTGTTGGCTTTAAAAGTTCAACGCTACCAAATGATGTAGAACATTGTGAGGTCTGAATTCATTTTCTAACTAAAATTATGAATAAGTATGGAAGACTTACAAATGCTGTGAGAAACACTCAGTGCCGATCCTGACCTCCCTGGGGCCCTAAGCAAAATTCTGCTAAGGGGCCCTCTACCTGACCCGTGATGCTGTGAGCTATGTTAACCATTTGCCATTGCCACACAGTCACACCTGATACTTCAGTGCTCCCAATACAATACCTCCTTTAAACAAAACAGTTAAAGAATAAGTACAACAATATAGAACAGAATGAGGTTCAAACAAACAATATTTATTGAATAGAGTATTTTCTATAATATTAAGATAACAAGTGAATATTATTAAATAAGTGAATATTAACGTAAACATAAATAAGAAGAAAATAATAAATTATAACCCTGAACTTTGGCTTTTGGGATTAACTTTGGTTCTCTCTACAGCCTGGGCATTTTCAGCATCAGTATGGGCACCACCAGATTATTTGAACTGTCTAGAATAAACTGAGAAGAATATCACATAGTTAAGCAGTCATTTACACTACTCGTTACATGTTACAAATGTGTAAACATTTGAATGTCTGAATTAAAATCTTACCATCAAAATATTCATTTTCTGCACTCTCTTGTAATATTTAAATAGTGAATTTATGATGCAGATATCAATAATCCCAGGGAGTGAGCATGTAATTCCTGAGTATGTAAGTGAACATGTAATTCCTGATATCAAAAATAGACATTGGTAGGTAAAAATTAACTAAGGGCAAGGCCGCTTTAATGCACGGGCTTACCTGGGCTGAAGCCCAGGGGCCTCCCAAGTTTAGGGGCCTCCCAAATTCACGTTAGTGATGAGCTGAAAAGGTCATATTGTTTTCTAACTTGTCAGGTTTTCTGTCAATCACTCTAATCGCAGGTTACATGGCTGCTGATTGATCCAAATTAGGAGTGACCCACGTGGCCCCATCGCCTATGGCCCGTGAGCTTACCTATCAGCATGTCTATAGTTAGTTTTGGGGTGTGTCCCTCTATGACTGAGTGATGTCTTCCAACTGGTTTGCGGTTGAGAGCAACAGCGGGATATTTTTAACAATGTTTCACCATCTTATTCATCATAAGTCAATTCTGACAACGTTTTACGCGAGAAATTAACTGTTTAGATTTCGAATAAAGGCAGTCATCCGAAAGTCGTTGCAAAATTGACAATTTGCTTCAAAGTTTTCGGAGTTGAGAAGATCCATATTTGACGGACAGCCAGCTGGTGCATTAAGAGAACGGTGACCCGGATCGCTCACTCGCTGGCCGGACATCATGCTGGGACGCCCCGCTGTAAGTTGCCGGTCTGTCAGACCGATCTCGTAAATAAGAGGCTTTTATTTCGCCGTTGACGGATTGTTTGTTAAATATCACAACACTTGTCCATCATAAGAGTAACGGGAACGTGTGGTTACACACACACGGCCACAGGCGTGCAGAGAGAGAGAGAGAGAGAGAGAGAGAGAGAGAGAGAGAGAGAGAGAGAGAGAGAGAGAGAGAGAGAGAGAGAGAGAGAGAGAGAGAGAGAGAGAGAGAGAGAGAGAGAGAGAGAGCGCTACCTTCAGGAGACTTGTTTAAATTATGACATAGGCTACATTAGATTTAGTATATAGTTCATACTTTTTTTGGCGTATTTCTTTTCTGATTCTGCGGTGGACGATGTTTCCTCGTCCACCGCCGAGGCAAACTGTTGATCAGCTGTAGAGCCAGAGTCTGAAATAACGTCAGCAAGCAGCAGCCGAGGAAACATCAACTGTAACATCTACAGATATAATCTTGCTAAATTTAGCCGCATTACTATTACGGAAGAAAAACTCTTGTATCCTTTTCTGCAACATACTCTTCTCTACAGCTAACGTTCAGTCAACTAGTCTCAGCCTGCTCGCTTCTCAGCATGTCACGTCACTTTCACCTATATCAGCTATAACAGTTCATTTTTAGTCGGCTATATTTTAGAACCTATCCATAACCCTTTTTTGCTATTTTCCTCATTATTTGATATACAAAAATATAAATAATGTCACACAGCGAATTAGTAATCATTTAAAAAATATAAATTCCAGCTCCTGCCAGCAGGTGCATGTGATTGGTTCACAGGGCTTGCTGAGGCCGGAGAAGAGGCTCTTTGATCTGTTGCTGTTCTTTGCTAATCCTGTTATCAGTTATTATCAATGTTTGTGCAGACAGGTGATGGTTGGTGATGTTTTTCATAATATCGTTTGAAATCATACTTTCACACATTTTGGTTTTATCATCACCATAAGTTGCTGTGTGTGGTTGTTACATAAAGTGTGTTGTGTTTATGCTCAGGTGGACTCGGTGATATGTTAATAACAATAGTATGGTGATGTCTGGCTCAAAGAGGGAAAACTCACTGTTGTATGCCTCGAAAGAAACTACTGCATTTTGTGATATAGATTACCTAGATATTACACTTTTTTAAAATGAGACTCTGTAAATCGAGGGGATGGGGGGCCTACAAAACCTCTCAGCCCCGGGGCCTAACATTAGGTTAAGGCGGCCCTGACTAAGGGGCCCTGCTAGTAAAAATAATCAAGAATTCACTTTGCAAATAGTAAAAAAATCGAATTCTTGATATCAAAAATGCATAAACTGTGAATGAATAAAAGCTAAAATGGCTTGCCATAGCATGTTGAAGTTTGTATTTATTTATTATGCATGTTGAAGCAATTCTTGATTTATGGTTATTATTTACTGAGGGATGTGCATCCATATTGACCAGTATGTCCAGCTAATCAACATTTTAAATTCAATATAGCCTATAAATAAATGGCAAATTGTCAATACATTGCTTTCCATCTTGCATAATTAGTGCAGTTGTTTAGAGTTTTTAACTACACATTGTCTGAGACTAGATAATCAGTGTCTTAAAAGTATGTAGCCTATAATGTGTACTTTGATGAGGAGTGCCATCATTCACGCCCATAGCTATATTGTAGCCTACAGTCTGTCTGGTCTTCACATATATTTCTGCTTGAAAAATGCGCGTTTCATTTCGTGCACGCGCCTAACGCATAACATACCCGCTGCGGTTATCTTTTCCGAGCTGCAGTAAACAAACACCGTTGCACTTTGTCGTTTATCAAACGTAATAAAGAATTGTATTTTACTCTCACTTTTGTCAGGCACAAAGTCACAAAACACAGCCCTGGAAGTCCTGGCGTTAGCAGCTACACACTGCCCAGCTAGGTTAGCAAGACCGAAAAAAACACAATAGAAATGCACATAAACATAACTTTACTGACATCAAACTTGGAGAGGAGAGAACACAAGTTTACCTGATTGTTGTTCACGCAATTCACTTTCATGGTGTATTTTTTTTCCTCTTTCCGTGACCAGAAGGATAGTTTCGCTTCATTTTGTCATGGATGTTGTAAACATTAATTGACGCGCTATGACATGAGGGGGAGGCGGGGCCTCGAGTAATTTGCGGGGCCCTACGCAGCATGCGTAGTGAGCGTATAGGGCGGATCGGCTCTGGAAACACTGATGAAAATGCAGAAATATGAAACAAATTGTTTGAAAAATCTCAAATGGAGATGAACTTGGAAGTTGGAAGCTGAACTGCATATAAGCTAAGAGCTGAAATACATTTCTAGAAATGCTGGATGCTAAACTGTATTACTGTCAAAAGTGGACTTTCAAAGAAATTGACTAAAAAGGCTGCAAGTAAAACTACATATCCATTGCATAGAACAAACAAGCATGACCCTAAAGAGCTGAGCTGAGGGCTAATTATATTGCCTCAAAAGAAGCGGGCTATATACATGGATGAAATCACAAATGACACTGGAGGGAGAGAGAGAGAGAGAGAGAGAGAGAGAGAGAGAGAGAGAGAGGGAGGGAGCAAGAGATTTGATTTAGATTTTGAAACCAGCTTTATTTGCTACTCTTGTCATTCCTGTTTAAGACCAATAAATTACATTACATCATGACACATTTTGAAAATAAATAAACTACATGAGCACGTCTCCAAAGATAAGTTTCTCTTCTGAGACAGTACAGACAGTGGCGGTTTTTGGCACGGGTGAACTGGGGCGGCATTTTTTCATGTCACATGCGCAAAATCCTCTGCGCCGCGAAGCAGTTTTCTGTTATCTATTATTTCACTGTGTGGGGAATTGGCAGATCAGCGCCCCCAGCAGCTGCGGGCGCCCTCCTCAGCGCCTGCTGAGAGAGGTCAACATCGCCTACTTTCACAATGAAATGGACTAGTCCGTAACAGTGTGCCGCGGCGCGAAAGATAAACACAAAGTGACAGGAGAACTGGGAAGTAGCCTACACAGAGACGGAGCAAGACGAGTCTAAACCTTTCTTTTATGTCAATGGTCTAAACGTGAAGATGAAACAAGGTTACCCAAGCGGCTCAAACAAAAGAAAAAAGCGAAAAGACAAGTTTTCGGCAGTAGCAGGACCTTCCGTGGCCCAGCAGTGGCATATGCACAGTGAGGAGGAGGCTCAGAAGGAAAGGGACAGAGATGAGAAAGTGAGGGTACAACCTGCGGTAAGCAGAAATCCCCTTAAAAAACTTTGCCCCTTGATAAAACTGAGTGGTGGACAAACTGTTGATGATAACACTGCAACAATAAAAGAAGTAGGCATGCTTTCCTGTATGATTGCATTAGTAGCGTAGATAAACGTTGCACATCATGCAAACATTTTTAATGAGTTAATGAATTGTAGCTTTTTTATCTGCATTGGCAGACAAAAACTCATGATAGACCTCTTCAAATTATAGCACAGGGCCTCTTGAAATGATTCTATATATATATATATATATATATATATATATATATATATATATATATATATATATATATATATATATATAGAGAGAGAGAGAGAGAGAATTAATTAGGAGTATACAGTTTTATTGTATTAATAAATGGCACTTTGTTGAAGTATTTAATGTGTCAACTCTCACTGATTCTTACTTACTCATTACACAGGTTTAGTAGTTTTAGTAGTAGGAGTTGGTATACATATTCAGGGCAGCGCAAGGATGGGTACAGCTTTATAAATACTAGTTAGTTGCAGTGTTCCCCCTAGGATTTTTTTTAGCCGTGGTGGCAGGTATGTCAACCACCCACCCCCCCCCCCCGCCCGACTTTCAAATGAATAAAATAAAATTAATGTATACCTAATGTGCCTATTATCGTTCAAAATGTTCACTTTCTTACTGAATTAATGCTATTTTGTTTACAGTATATTAGTGTGAGCAAACTCCTCAAAAACATGGAAACTCCATAATGATAACTGACTCTTTAACTAGAACAAGATCTCAGACTAGGAGGCAGGTCACTGAGTGATGGTTAAAGTCTGTGATTAAGGAAACATGGTTGTAGTATGCAGGAAAATGCTTGCAGAAAGAAAGGCTGTTGTCAGGTAAACATGTCACAGTCAAAGAGGCTGAAGGGAAAATTGACGTGGAAAAAACGCTTTAATGATGAATGGACTGATAAGCAGGCTACCATTCATACTGTATGCCTCATCTGCAATGAAATGATGCTGTTGCAAAATAATACAACTAGCATCATCATCAAGAATGAAGAACGCGACGGTAACGATTGCATCATTCACGTGCATATTAAGTAGCCACATGTATCTGTTTTGGTCTTATAATACATCCATAGATTTACTGCTCCAGGAGAGAGGACGGTTCGCTCAGCCAGCAGTTAAGTTTATAAGAATTTGTCCAAATTTCTAGATTCCCGCTAAGCTAAGACTACAACCGACAGCTTCATTTGTTTGAGCTTGTTGGTAAAAATGAGTAGAGCTGAGTTTGGTAAAACAGCGCGGTGGATGAGAGCAGACAGAGCAGATAAAAATATCTCTTTCTACATGTTGATTGACCTTTTACTCACGAAGGTTTTATCGTAACCTACTTACAGTAACGAGACTAGCGTTCATCTGCCCCCCCAGCGGCCGTTGGTAATCCTCGGTATCGTTCCCAGTCAGGTGCTGCGCATGTTTTAGATGTGTGTGTGTGCGGTAACGTTACGCGCACACACACAACTCGGCTGCGTGTGTGTGGCGCGCAGGCAAGAATCCCGGCATGTGAATAGAGACGGGGGGCTGGGTTTGTGCTCTACCTGTGAAGCGCGTGTCCGCGCTATTCTCCGACAATCAACATTGACACCGTGGCGTGGCGGCAGAAATTTAACTGTGGCGGTGCGCCACTTGCAAATCAACGTAGGGGAAACACTGTAGTTGTACAGTTTTATTCCCAACTTGTATATATTTTAAATTATTTGTTCTTATATTCTATCCTATTATTATTTCATGTACATTGTATCCTATTATTTCATTTATATTCTGTATGTGTGCTGTGTGTCTAATATTGTGCTGCTGCAGCACTGGTATTTCCCATTTTTTTGGGATCAATAAAATCTATCTCTCTGTCTGTCTGTCTGTCTGCGTGCGTGCGTGGTAGTGTGCCGGTCTTGGCCCAAATGCCAGGGCTGATTTTTGGTCCCTGTCAGTCACTGTGGCTCAAGTAGAGAAAACCTGTTTGCTGAAAAACTCTCCACATTACATTACATTTTGTAAAAATAGTTTGTAATAACAAAATCACAGCAGAAAGCCGCTGACACTCAGAAAAGCAGTGAAAAACCATCTATCTCGGTCCACAAAATGAACATTTTTCCTCAACAGCATCATCTATAACGGACACAAAAGAGTTCACCGCAATAATCCCATGAAGGATCCTCCACTGCAAGTCAGCATGTCACTTAGACAGTGGAGGTTATTAGATAGACCCCCATGCAGGTCTAAAACTTGGATCCAGACCAAGGTGACTCCTCCATGGAGTGTCAGTCCGACCATTCAGCTTGGTCTTGTTCAGTGTTTTTACCATCAGGCTGTAAAAAACTTCTCCTGAGGCATTCTCCTGAGAGACGGCCCGCACCGGCTCCAGCAGAGGGCACAGGCTTTATAATCCGGGAGCAAACCAAGGGAAGGATACGTCGTTTTCCGTGACCCATTACTGAAGGAGTCTAGGAGAGAACATTCATGTCCAGTCAACTCATGTCTCCAGTACTCCAGAAGTTGCCCGGTGACCCAGACCGACCTGAGCAGCCAGATGGATGGGGTCGTCCAGCCAAGGCCCAGCCAGCTCCACCACCTGACCCAGACTGGAAATATCTGCGGTTTTCAGCACCCTGGACAGAGTTGCTCCTCCCCAGCTAGGATAGTCCAGCACCGTCCCAAACAGCACAGGTTCCTGCAGGAGCCAATGCAGAGAGTCCGCCTGCTCCGCTCTCTTGTATCCTCAGTAGGTTCCACACAATAAAAACACTCCTATAAAAACCCGGCAGAGACAACTTGCTCATGTTGGTGGTGTCCATTAAAAACATTAAACAATTCAGGCAGAGGCTGTTAAAACGCTGCAGAATGCAACAGGATAAAGGCCTCCACAAAACGTCTATCGGTCCAGTGAGCATCCTCTGTAAAAACTGGAGGTGTAAAGCAGTGCCTCTGCTTGCCAGATGGACCAGTCCTTGCCCTCCCTCCTCTTTAGGGAGGAACAGGACGCTATGTGGGACCCAATGCATCCGATCCCAAAAAAAATCAACCAAAATCCTCTGTACCTGGGACAGGAGAGAGGTAGGACATTTTTGGCAATTGAGCCGACCTTTTACGCTCTCCAAAACATTGTCCCAGTTCTTTTGTACATAGGTCTCATCACCCAGGAAAACTCAGAGGTACTTCAGTCCTCCCTTTTTCCAGACTAAAGCACCTGGCAGCCTAAGCCAAACCCCCAAACTCTCCCCCACTATCACAGCCTCGCTCTTCCCCCAGTTCACCCTCGCAGATGAAATAAAACCAAAATCTTTCAGTGTCCTTTGAAACATCAATATCTCTTTGTCAGTTTATCAAAACAATAAAATAATCTTCATAAACAGAAAACTTAAAAGAGACATGACACTGAGGGAAACGCACACCATTCAAATTGTTACTTAGTTTGTGGAGCAGTGGCTCGAAAGATAATGAATATAACATTCCAGAGAGAGAGCAGCCCTGCCTCACCCCCCTCTTGATGCTGAAGGGAGCACCCAGCCTCCCATTTATCTTAAGAACGCTCGCAATGTCACTGTAGAGAACCTGAATTATGGCTATGAAACCAGGGTTAAACCCAAAAGAAGCCAGGGTCTGCCACAAATACTGGTGTTCAACCCGGTCAAAAGCCTTCTCCTGGTCTATGGAAATAAGACCATTTTCAACAGCCAATGAACTAGAGAGGTCCAAAACATCACAAATTAAAGTGGCATTGTCACTTATGAGCCTGCTGGGCACACAGTAAGTCTGGTCAGGGTGGATAATGGATGCCATCACCTCCCTCAATTTAAGGGTCAGGGCTTTGGACAGGATTTTATAATCGGTGCACAGCAGAGAGACCGGTCTCCAGTTTTTTAGCTCATGTAGGTCTCCCTTCTCAGGTAGCAGGGTGATGATGGCCCTCCTGCAACTCGGAGGAAGTCTTCCTCTCTGGAGACTGTCGTTTAGCACCTTGAGCAGGTCCACAGGAAGGTCATCCATCCCCGGAGCTCTGCCACTCTGCAAACTTCTCATGGCTGTGGTCAGCTCCTGCAGAGTTAACTCTGCTGCCAGCTGGGAGTTTTTTTTCTGTGCTTACCTGAGGGAGACCACTGAAGAAGCTGCTGTACACATCTGGATTATCTGACCACTCACTCTTATAGAGGTCTTTGTAGAAACTGGCAGCAAACTTCCTGATCTCAGAGGAGTCTGAGACTTCAGAGCTGCTACCCGTTCGTAAAGAATGAATGATCTTCCTTTGTCCATTTTTCTTTTCCAGCCCAAAGAAGAACTGAGATGGAGCATCCATCTGTGAGATGTTCATTAACTGCGACCTGACCAGAGCTCCCTGTGCTGAAACGCCCAGCAGGTTGGCTATAGCCGACTGTTTAGACTTGAGGGAGACTAAATGCCCTCGATCTCCTGTAGAAGCTGCTAAAGATTGCAATTGTTCTACCTGTCTCTCCAGATCCTTCATTGATCAAGATAACTCTCCAGTGACATTGCAAGTGAACTGCTGGCAAAGTTGTTTAATCTGAAATTTCCCAAAGTCCCGGCACTGCTGAATGCAGGTAAAAGCAGGCCTGCTCTCTCTGTGGGAAGACCAAAACAACTTAAAAGCAGATTTAAAAGTATGGTCGTTCAAAAGAGCTGTGTTAAAATGCCAATAGGTGCTCTTTAAACAAACATTTTCTATAAAAACAGAGCAGGAGACAAGACAGTGATCAGTAAAACCCACAGGCTGAATAACACACCTTTTAAGGATATTAAAGTGGCGTTTAAAACAATAAAGGCGATCCAGTCTGGCCAGGGATAACACATTGTCTCTTGAGTGACTCCAGGTGTGCTGCCTATAGTTTCTATTAAAATCCCATCCACAAGTCAGACAGGTCATGTGTTTCAACTAGCTGTCTGATCCTGTGGGATGACGCAGGATGAGGTTCAGGATGATTCCTATCTAGGGTTGGATCCACCGTACAGTTAAAATCCCCCCCTAAAAACATATAATCATCACTACGAGCTTCAATGGTATCAGATAAAATGTTTAAAAATGCTACCCTATCCACCCCATTGGTTGGCACGTAGACATTTAAAAACAGTAACTTTACCTTTTCATATTGAGCACCAATAAAACACCTGGCAAAATCTCATCCACATCAAAAGAAACTGGTAAAAAAAAACTCCTGGCAAATTAAACTCCCACCCCTCCACTCAGACTGGACTTATGGCTAAAAGCCCTCCAGTCACATTCAATGTCTATTGTGCTGTGGGTTTCCTGTAAAAACACCACATCTAACTTCCTTATCTCCATGAGCTTAAAAAGAGCAGCTCTTTTCAAATCAGCTCTGGCTCCGTTCAGGTTCAAGTCCCTATGTTAAAATCACACATAGATGGAGAGAGAAAAAGACTAGCAATAGAAAAACATGACAGTAAAACGAGAAAAACCACATATTTAACATTCATCATCATCATCATCATCATCATCATCATCATCATCATCATCACAGATGAGTTGTGCTTTTACTTCAACACGTTTCCTTAGACTGTAGATTTCCTGCAGTGTGAGCACATTTTCACCAGACTTTCTAGTGAGAGGCTGAGCTGACTTGATGAACAGCTAGAGATCAGCGAAGTGTTCCTCTACTACGGGCAGCCTGGCTCCCTTAGTGCTCTCCAGGCAGGAGAAATGCCCCTCCACTCCACATCCAAAACATTTCATCGTCTCCGATGAGACAAAAACCATATAAGTAAAACCATCCACCTTAAAAGAATAGGACAGTTTTAGATCACTTGTTGTGTCTTTGAAAATCATGTACACCTGTCTCCGGTGACACACAACGTGCTTCAGCTGCGGGGATTTGCGGCCCAAAGACACCATTTTTATTGGAGAGACGATAAAAGCATTTAAGATCGTTACCCTTATGGCCGGACTAACTAGCGGGAGAATGGGAGTGAAAGTGTCTTGGATCACTACACCATTCTCCACCACCTCGCTTACTTTAGTGGTACCGTCCAGGAATGGAACGATCGCTGCGTTCATACGGGAAGCAGACTTGATGCTGCTAAACCCAACCACCCTCCCACTGCTAATCCTGCCTCCTCCACAGAACATTGTACAACTGGGTTGAGTTTGATCGCATGACGCTGAGTCAGCTTCTCAAACTCAGCCGCAGCGGCTTCCGCCACCAGCATTGTGCCAAACAAAGACACGCCACCAGTTACACCACCACCAACACACCAAAACTCTAAACACACCACTAACTAATAAAAAGAAATAAACACATACACACAAAAAAAGAGAAAAGAAGTGTAAGATAAACTCACACATGCTGAAACAAATCAGCACAATCCACGCTCTCCACACTCAATCTGCCATTCACACACAGAGAGAGAGAGGGAGAGAGAAAGAAGAGATTTATTTTTATTTTTACATAAACACTTTATTTACATATTTATAATTTGTACAATTTCACAATAACATAAAGTGCTAATATTTGTTTCTCAATATTTGTTTAAAAATAATATCATCTAGTAAAAACTTGTGCAAAACCCAACTCTTCATCAACAACAGAACAAACAATATCATTAAAACACCAACGCTGTGTAAAAGCATCAATGTCTCCAATGTGTTTATAAAACCTGAACTCTAACCAGAGCCTGCCCCTGATGTTACAGAGCCAGACTGCTTTGGCCTCCTGGCCCTCCCTGTTCTCCACCCTGTTCTTTCTGCTTATATATATTGCTGTTTTGGCTTCACCTGAAAGGTAATTTAGGAGCTTCCACTTATCTTTTTGTGCCTTTTGTAGGCAGCTCCCATAATAAAAACCCTCTCAGTAAAAACTACATTAAAAAGACTAAAAACCAATGTTAAAAGAGAGAAGAACTCCATCTGGCCTAGCCTCTCCCCAGCTGTACTCCATGAGGAGTCTCCTCTCTCTCCCACTCAGTTTTTGTGTCCATAGTTCTAGGAGTCTTTGTGCAACCCAGATGGATCTCATTCCCAGGAGAGAGCCCAGAGCCCTGGCCCCCAATAGTCCAGGCCCTGCTGCCTCTACCAGCTGCTGCAGGCTTAGAGTCCCGGATCGGTTCAGGGCTGTCAGCAGCCCGGGCGCCCCGCTGCAGATATCCAGTCTGCTCCTGTTGATCAGCGGCTCCTTCAACAACCAGTTCAGAGTTAGACCTATCACACAATTTACAGTTAAAAAGGGCCCAAGACTTAAAAATGCCCTGATAAAAAGGATGAAACCCACTTAACTTTAAAAAATTAGGATCAGTTAAAAACAGAGCAGCATACAGACCCAGTTTACTCACATGTCTGAGGATACAGCTGGTCACGTTCCTCCACACCAAATCAGACGGCCTCGTCAGAAACTTTTGTATAAACAGAAGTCTGAAGGTGGCCGTTCTGCTGGCCAGGTGGACAAGGCCCTGTCCCCCCTCCTCTCTTGATAAAAACAGCACCCCCTGTGGCACCCAGTGCAGACCCCCCCAAAAGAAATCTACCATTTTTCTCTGGATCTGAGTCAGTAGCCCTGACGGGGGGTTCACACAAGATAAACGATGCCACAAAAGGGATGCAACAAGATTATTTAAAACTAAAACTCTACCTCTGTTGAACATTTGAGGGAGCAGCCACTTCCATTTATTCATTTTATATTCAATTTTTTCCATGACGGTCTCCCAGTTTTTCCATACCATGACCTCATTACCGAGGAATAGAGCAAGGTACTTTAGGCCATCTTGTTTCCAGGCCAGGTTTTTGGGCAGAACCGGGACACCGTCATGCCATTCACCAACCTCGCTGCAGATAAAATATTAAAAGTGGAAACAATTTTTTTTTCTAAAATGTCTAACTCACACAGGCTCTTAATAAAAACAATGACATCAGCGTAAGCAGATAAAACAATGTTCTCACTAAAACCAGGTAAAGTCAGACCTTCAATGTTGGTACGTAGTTTGTTGAGGAGGGGTTCCAGGGAGAGTGCGTAGAGCATCCCGGACAGAGCACAGCCCTGCCGGATGCCTCTGCACACTCTAAAAGGAGCACACAGACCGCCGTTAAACTTCAGCAGACTCTCAACCTCACTGTACAACACCTTGATCTTGGCTATGAAACCAGCTCTGAACCCAAACTTCCCCATTACTTTCCAGAATAAGCTGTGTTCAACGTAGTCAAAAGCCTTTTCCTGGTCTAGAGAAATCAGACCAGTGTTAAAACCCAACGAGCTGGAGACCTCCAAAACATCACGAATGAGGTGGATGTTGTCCACCATGGACCTGCCGGGCACACAGTAGGTCTGGTCCCAATGGATGACCTGCTCCATAGCCTTCCCAAGCCTGGAGGCCAAGACCTTGTACAGAAGATTGTAATCCACACATAGCAAAGACACAGGGTGCCAGTTTTTAATATCCCGCAGGTTGCCTTTTTTTGGTAACAGCGTAACAACCGCCCTGCAGCAGCCAGAGGCCAGACTTGTGCAAATATGTCCCAGAAGGCTTTAAAAAACTCAACTGTGAGGCAATCAATGCCTGGGGCACGTCTCCCCTGCATACTCTGCAGGGCAGCGTGGACCTCCTGCAATTGTATGGGTGCCTCAAGACAGGAGTTGGTCTCCGCAGAGACCTGAGGTAGCCCACTTGTGAACTCCTCTTGTAGAGCCTCATGCTCCACAGCCTCGCTTGAGTAGAGGTAGGAGTAAAACTCTACGGCTCGCCTTCGGATCTGCCTAGGCTCCATGATCTCCTGCCCTGTGTCTGAAAGCAGCGTGTGGATTACTCGCCTCTGCCCGTTCTTTTTCTCCATCTCGTGTGATGTTGAGGGTGTGCTGTTGACATAAGTGCTTGATTTTCTGTCTTACCATGGTCCCACCACTGCCCAAGACTGCTAAAATTAACCTAATAAATACGATCAAGTCTGGCAGAGGCCTCTCTGGGAACCATCACCTTATCGTGGTGAAGAGGTTGGTGTGTCCCTATGAACCTGAGGGCTGTGTTTTCTGGAGCTTTGTGCTCCTGGTAGGGTCTCCCATGGCAAAGTGGTCTCAGGTGAGGGGCCAGACGAAGAATGGTTCAACATCCCTATGAGTGAACAAGGAAGAGATAGAGAGACCCTGCCCGGAGGAAGCCCGGGGCCCCCGTCTGGAGCCGGGCCCAGCGAGTGTCTGGTGGCCAGGTTTGCCACGGAGCCCAGCCGGGCACAGCCCGAAAAAGCTACGTGGCACCTCTCTCTCCATCCCATGGGCCCACCACCTGTGGGAGGAACTGCTGGGGTCGTATGCACTGCCATACAGGTGGTGGTGAAGGTCAGGGGCCTTGACGGACCAGACCCGGGCAGCAGAAGCTTACTCACAAGCCCCCGGCTGAGTGCCGCTACGTTGGAGTTTACCCCAGTGGACGAGAGGGTCGCCTCCCTACGCCTGCGGGTTGTGGGGGGGGTTTTAGGCAAACACAGCTCTACTCTGCAAATAGACAATATTTACCAACAAGCTAAAACAAATGAAGCTGTTGGTTGTACTCTTAGCTTAGCTTGGCGGGAATCTAGAAATTTGGATAAATTCTTATAAACTTAACTGCTGGCTGAGCGAACCGTCCAATCCACTCCACTGGAGCGGTAAATCTTTGGATGTATTATAAGACCAAAACAGATACATGTGGCTACTTAATATGCACGTGAATGACGCAATTCACGTGCAAACAAAGTTATGTTCGAGTTCTTCATTCTTGATGATGATGCTGGTTGTATTATTTTGCAACAGCATCATTTCATTGCAAATGAGGCATACAGTATGTATGGTAGCCTGCTTATCAGTCCATTCATCAATAAAACTGGGCTTTTCCACGTCAATTTTCCCTTCAGCCTCTTTGACTGTGACATTTTTAGCTGACAACAGCCTTTCTTTCTGCAAGCATTTTCCACCAATCAGGACGCTGCATACTACAACCATGTTTCCAATCACAGACTTTAACCAATCACTCAGTGAACTGCCTCCTAGTCTGAGAACCTTTTCTAGTTAAAGATGGAGTTTCCATGTTTTTGATGAGTTTGCTCACACTAATGTACTGTATGTACCTGCCCCCACAGCTAAAAACAATCCTAGGGGAAACACTGAGAAGGACTTTCGGTCGGCACCAAGGCGCTTCTGGAAAAGCGTTCGCCACCTCAGGAGTGGGAAGCGGGGAACCATCCAAGCTGTGTACAGTAAGGGTGGGATGTTGTTGACCTCAACTGAGGAGGTAATATGGTGGTGGAAGGAGCACTTTGAGGAACTCCTAAATCCAGCTATGTTAGAGGCAGAGCAGGAGGATGATGGGGGATTGTCGTCAATGTCCCTGGTGGAAGTCGCTGAGGTAGTCAAACAACTCCACAGTGGCAAATCCCCAGGGATTGATGAGATCCGTCCAGAAATGCTGCAAGCTCTGGGTGTGGAGGGGCTGTCTTGGTTGACACGCCTCTTCAACATTGCGTGGAAGTCTGACCCAGTGCCTAAGGAGTGGCAGACCGGGGTGGTGGTTCCCCTGTTTAAAAAGGGGGACCAGAGGGTGTGTGCCAATTGCAGGGGTATCACACTTCTCAGCCTCCCTGGTAAAGTCTACTCCAAAGTGCTGGAAAGGAGGCTTCAGCCAATAGTCGAACCTCGGGTTGAAGAGGAACAATGTGGATTCCGTCCTGGTCATGGAACAACGGATCAGATGTTCACTCTCGCAAGGATCCTGGAGGGAGCCTGGGAGTATGCCTATCCGGTCTACATGTATTTTGTGGCTCTGGAGAAGGCGTATGACCGGGTCCCCTGGGAGATACTGTGGGAGGTGCTGCGGGAGTATGGGGTGAGGGGGTCCCTTCTCAGGGCCATCCAATGTCTGTATGACGAAAGCGAGAGCTGTGTCCGGGTTCTCGGCAGTAAGTTGGACTTGTTTCAGGTGAGGGTTGGCCTCCGCCAGGGCTGCGCTTTTTCACCAATCCTGTTTGTAGTATTTATGGACAGGATATTGAGGCGTAGTCGTGGTGGGGAGGGGTTGCAGTTCGGTGGGCTGGGGATCTCATCGCTGCTCTTTGCAGATGATGTGGTCCTGATGGCATCATCGGCCTGTGACCTTCAGCACTCACTGGATCGGTTTGCAGCCGAGTGTGAAGCGACTGGGATAAGGATCAGCACCTCTAAATCTGAGGCCATGGTTCTCAGCAGGAAACCGATGGAGTGCCTTCTCCAGGTAGGGAATGAGTCCTTACCTCAAGTGAAGGAGTTTAAATACCTTGGGGTTTTGTTCGCGAGCGAGGGGACAATGGAGTGGGAGATTGGTTGGAGAATCGGCGCAGCGGGGGCGGTATTACATTCAATGTATCGCACTGTTGTGATGAAAAGAGAGCTGAGCCAGAAGGCAAAGCTCTCGATCTACCGGCCAGTTTTCATTCCTGTGGCTGTGTCATGACCGAAAGAACGAGATCCAGGGTACAAGCAGCTGAAATGGGTTTCCTCAGGAGGGTGGCTGGCGTCTCCCTTAGAGATAGGGTGAGAAGCACAGTCATCCGGGAGGAGCTCAGAGTAGAGCCACTGCTCCTTCACGTCGAAATGAGCCAGTTGAGGTGGTTTGGGCATCTGCTAAGGATGCCCCCTGTGTGCCTCCCTAGGGAGGTGTTCCAGGCACGTCCAGCTGGGAGGAGGCCTCAGGGAAGACCCAGGACTAGGTGGAGGGATTATATCTCCAACCTGGCCTGAGAACGCCCCGGGATCCCCCAGTTGGAGCTGGTTAATGTGGCTCGGGAAAGGGAAGTTTGGGGTCCCCTGCTGGAGCTACTCCCCCGCGACCTGACACCGGATAAGAGGACAAAGATGGATGGATGGATGGAAGTCTGGCTGAAGAGATCCTATTCTCTCTGAGGTGGGACCATGTGTACTATTGACAGTCTGCATGCATCCTCCTCCATACATCCACCAGGCCATGGCTGGAGACCAGCCGCTTCAGAGCATGCTGGGAAGCTGGGTGCAGCTCTGCATGGTTGCGATCTAAAGATGCATTTTCAGTACAGTTAAAATCCCCACCCAAGAATAAAAGATCAGTCATTTAAAACTCCACTTATCTTTACTAAAAAGATCTTTCTCTCTGCACTGGTTGTTGGGGCATACAGGTTAATAAAAACAGCCGTAAAATGATCAAACCGAGCTTTGACTAAAAGCAGCCTCCCCTCGATAAAATGCTTGACCGCCAGTGAGACCGTAGAGAAAGATCTGGAGAAGAGGAAGCCCAGTCCTCCACTCAGAGAAGTGCCATGGCTCAGGATGGCTTCCCCTTCCCAGTCTCTCCTCCAGTCGGCCTCATTGCTGCTGTCAGTGTGTCTCTTGTAAAAAAAAAAAAACATCAATGTGTTTCATCCTTATAGTTTCATAAATACTTGCTCTTTTTTTTACATCCCTGGCTCCATTTACATTTAAACTCCCTACTTTAAAAACATCCATGTTAAGTGAGATGTTAAAAGCAAAAATAGTAAACAATAAATTCATTAAAATGTACATTGGAGCATAATCCATCATCAATATTTATTTGTTTTTTAACTTCAAGCACAAGTTTCTTCAGTCTAAAACCCTCCTGGAGTGTTAATTCAGACTCCTCTTTTCCTAGAATCTGGATGATGGGTAGAATCCTCTATTTTTACCCCATGCTGGTTATATGTTTGTTTTAGAAAACATTTAGTTTTTTCAGCAGTATATACCTTTCTTTATTGACTGCTGCTGTAGTTTGGGACTTCACTTTCATCAGACACACATTCTTCACTCACTGTCATCCATACAGACATACTTCAACATACTTCCTCACCATCTCTTCACTCACTCTGCTTGTCTTAGCTTCACTGGAGGTATTGTTTGCCTTCCTTCTGCGTTTAGCAGCCATTTTAGATTTAACTGCTGCCTCTTCCATCACTAAAGCCTCCACCTGTTCACTCCACTTTACACTTTGGTCATCTGTTTCATTTACCTTTTCATTAACCTCATCAGTCTGCACCTCACCTTTCTCCCCTGAC
This sequence comes from Gymnocephalus cernua, assembly GCA_023631565.1. Lineage (NCBI taxonomy): Eukaryota > Metazoa > Chordata > Actinopteri > Perciformes > Percidae > Gymnocephalus > Gymnocephalus cernua. The sequence goes on along the minus strand of CM042425.1, from coordinate 33,991,016 downwards.
TGTCCCTCCTGTGTTTCCCTGATCTCATCTGTCTCTTCCCCAGACACACCTTCACCTGTTTTTTTGTTTTCTTTTTCCTCACCCACTACACTTTTCTCAACTTCACTCACAGCTTCATTCTCATTCTCTCCCACATCATTCACACTAACACCCGGTGTATCCACAGTACTCACCCGGTGCATCTGGTCAGACACAGCATTGCCACGCCGCCATGCGGCGCACTTAGTGGGCATCAGCCGCTCAGAGGCAGCAGCCCGCACCGGGGCAGCAGCTGGTTCCGAGGCATCCACCCTCCAGGGACCGGCGGACGGCCCCGCCTCGGCACCAGCTGCCCCTCCCGGACCGAGAGGATTTGGATCACCCTGTTTCGGTCAGGCCCTCACCGTGTGTCCTGCCTCTCCTCAACCGAAACATTTCATTCCTGATGAAGTCGCAATAATCACGTATTCATAATCATCTACCTTGACATGGAAGAGGAGGTTTAGCTCCTCATTTTGATGGTTCAGTATCATATACAGCTGTCTGCGGTGAGAAACTACGTGTTTCAGTAACAGAGATTTACATCCAGACAGGATCTTTTTAATGGGAGAAACTATTGTCCCGTGTCTGGACAACAACTTAATGCTACCGTGCCCAACCTTTTGGGCTACACAGAAAGCTAGGACAGATCTTAATGCCATATTTTCTGGTGAGTGTGGCGAACCCCTCTACATTCACCATGACGGCTGCACACGCCGACCGGCAAGATGCCAGCAGGAGGCAAAAACCAACCAAATAACCCAAACTAAGAGGGAGGGAGAGAGAGAGAAAAGAGAGAGAAAGAAAAGAGAGAAAGGAGAGAAAAGTGAGAGAGAAAAGAGAAAAGATAGAGAGAAAATAGAAAGAGAGAAGAGATAGAGAAAAAGAGAAAAGAAGAGAAAATGTAAGAGAAAGAGAAAAAAAGAGATAATAGGAAAGAGAGAGAAGAGAGTGTAAAGAGAAAAGAGAGAGAGAGAAAAGAGAAAGGAGAGAGAAAAAACAGAAGAGAGAAACAGAAAAGAGAATAGAGAAAAGACAGAGAAAGAGAAAAGAGATAGAGAAAACAGAAGAGAGATAGAGAGAGAGAGAAAAGAGATAAGAGGAAAAAGAAAAGACAAAAGAGAGAAAAGAAAGATTTTTAAAAAAGTGGTTCGCTCTGCATTTCACTCTGAAATGTGGAGGATGTTTAACAGGGCAGCGAATGGAGGAAGATTTGGAACTGTTGTTGTTCGGAAGCTCACTGAGCCAAAAGTATGTCATATCACATAACTGAGCACATTGGCTGAACCTAGACAAAAATGCCTACGTTGATGTATAAATTGTGCATGACAAGTAAACATTGTGGGTGTGAGAGCAGTTCATAGAGCAAGGACAAAGATAAGCTCCACAATCTAGTTGTTGATGTCACTCACACTAGCTCACGCAATACGCACCCATTATAAACTAAACTTAAACAGCCTTTTCAGAAAAACTGTACAATATATCAAACTGAAAAGCCATAGCCTAATACCTGAAGTTTTTGTGAATGGTTGAAAGTTTGAATAACGTCTGTAGGTGAAAGAATGTAGAAGGAGATACATTTTGAAGCAGAAGAGGTTTTGAAGAATTTGAAGCCCACTCTCATAGACTTTAATGTTAAAATAAAATGTTTAAAAGCTTAATATTTAAAAAAGGTATAAATAGTAGAACAAAAGTTGAAGAAGTCCCATCTTCTCCTGAAAGAGCTGAAGATTTATTTTAGATACTAGGAATGCTGCTGAGTCAGCATTCCCACAATAACGAACAGAATGCTGCTGAATCAGCATTCCCACTAAATATGCCTTAAGCTGTTTGACTGCATGTCCAAGCCATTCTATTATAATACCGATTGTGTTGTATTTTGTCATTTTTTTCAAATAATGCTTGTTGTTGATGGTGTGGCTGGTTGAGTGTTGACATTTACAGCAAGTGCTGGTTGACCAGTAATGGCATAGTTAATGGTATACCACACTAGCTTTCAGGGAAATTGCAAATGTTCACTTACCGTAATTCCTCAAATAAAAGCCGGGTCCTTCATTTACCTGAACTGCAGAAGGTACCAGGCTTGTATTTGGAGAAGGCTTTTATTAGAGGCAGGCCTTTATTTCTAATTCCATCTGTTTGATAAGTTTTAAATGAAAAGCCATAGCGTTCCAGTAGACAGAGATCATTATTTTTTTAAGAAACATTTGCAAAAGTATCACCATATACAACAACAGCCAGAAGAGCGACAAAGCAATTTGGGTCAGAATTAATCAAACACCACCATTGTGTCAGTTTGAACCCTGTAAATGTACTGGGTATTTATTTCAAATACAGGTACTACAGTATTGTTGGTTGATTACAATAAGAGCATACAGTAGATTGCTGGTTTGCAGGACACCAGTATCTGATTAACGTTACAGACGGTAGCTAGCTAGCTTTGTTTCTAGCTCCAGGTTAACTTGTTTCCTCCCACCTTCAGCTAGCCGTGCTCTGCTCTTGTCTGCTAATCTTGTCAGCTCATCCGTTTCTTCCAGTATCGGATTCTCCTAGGGTCAATGTTAAAATGTCTCGCAGCTTTTTCACCCGAGTTTACTAGTCATTACTAAGGACTTAACCACGGCAAATCGTTTTTTTGCGGAAAAAATATGTTTTGGAATATTGGATGAGGATGTATGAGTGAATCGATTAGTGTGGGCTTCAACCAGAAATCAGGAAATAACCAGAGGTATGGTTTAACACAACTTTTATGTCTTTCTGTCACATCTACTGCAGTCAGGTTCACTGTGTTCACTCGTAAGGAATAACTGCACATGGGTAAGCACTTGTAATGACATTTCGAGCATGTTTAGAGGCTAAAAACATGTTTAAAACTTGCCCTGTTTAAGCCTGTTGGGTGCTAGAACGAGTAGGGGGATAACACGGTGTAGGCAGCACAGATTGTTTTCGTTTTTTTCGCTACTGACATCACTCCTAATTTACAAACAACAGAGCTACGTGTTGAAATCGACCGTAATTCTCCTTTAACCCCAACCGCTCCAGTGGAGCTGCTCAGTGGCCAGCAGATCAGATTGTGGTTGTACTAGGCAGCTTCCAGGTATGAATGTGTAACTGTGTGAATGTGACAGGTCGTCGTTGCAAATGAGAAATTGTTCTCAATCGACTTACCTGGATAAATAAAGGTTAAAAAAAGAAAAAGAAAAATGTGCACACTTTGTATTGCTCATATGTTTGGCCATTGAAGTAGAGTCTCAGTGGACGATATCATCAGTGGCAGATATTTAATAAACAGCCAATATCGACTCATCAGTCCATAAGAAACACCTTCAAATAATATAAAGGAAAGCATCCCACTTCGAGATTAAGTAGAAACAGGATATGTGAACAGTCCTTACATGGGGATTTGCTTCCCAATTCCCAATCTCTCTCCCTCTAGCTCTGTTCCCCTTTCTGGGAAGTGCAGCAGCCTGTCAATAACTGTCAGAGGCTGTCTCAGTCAATCAGGCCTTTAAGGCAGTTGGGCCTCTGGTGTAACAGGAGGATCTAACAGAAACAACCTATAACTGACACAGCTCCAGATCTATGCTCTGTAATCACTGGGGAGTCCACCTCTCAAACTGCAGCCTTGGCAGCTGCCTGACAGTGGACACATGCTGTGTAATTGCTTTTCGTACCATTCAACCTTTTAAAATTGATTACAGGCTATGTATTAGGCTTTACTGAAAAACGTACACCTTGGGGGTGGTGGAGTTGGAATATTGCTTGACAATTTCATGCTACAAAATGTGTATCTGTAAACAATGTGGCCGGCTCCTCTTTCATGCAGTGAGGCTGCACGCATTGAGCCATCACCCACAAAGGGTCTGATCCCCTCGGGCCTTGACAGACCAACTAGCAAATGAAAAAAAGCTACATTTCTTGCTTCTCTAACAGTTATTTTCTTCTCAATTAGAAGCAGCTGCAGCTGCTCAGCTCTGATGTCTTTGTGCAAGTGGGCATGGTGGTGTACATAAAAATATGACCGTGTACATCCTTAGTATGGATATCTGTTACATCCTGTGTATGGATACCTGTATATGTGTCTTTAGTTGGGTCAAGATGGGTTTGTGTGCACTTCTGTACATGCTTATGTATGCAGCTGTTAGTCATCAGTAGACCAAGAAGCAAAATAATGCAATGCACACATTGATGATCCTCACTTTATTAAGGGTTTGCACTGTCTTCATGGCTGACACTAGGATGACATTTAGGTTTGTGTCACGTGTTGCTTACTTTTATACCATTGGTATGAATCTAACTATATATCGAGGAACCTCTGTGTGTGTGTATTTGTGTATGTAAGGTAAGGTAAGGTAAGGTACTACTTCATTGTCACATACACATACATGTAGTGAAATTCATCCTCTGCATTTAACCCATCCCTCAAGGGAGCAGTGGGCAGCTGATGACAGCGCTAGGGGACCAACTCCAGATCTGAGCCAGTGCCTTGATCAAGGGCATACACTGGAGAACCTAGTACATGTTTTGTGTGTGTGTGTGTGTGTGTGTGTGTGTGTGTCTCTTTCAAACGACCCCGTGGCACAAAGCTCGTCACACACAGCATGCTGACTGAGGAGCAGCAGCAAGCCTACGGGCGCGTCATGTTATAGGACAGCGCCTTGCATGATAGCTACGCCACCATCGGTGTATGTCAATGGTCGAATGAGAGGCAAATTGTAAAGGGCTATGTCTGGAAAGGCAGAAAGGCGTAATATAAATGCAGTACATTTCAGATGAGTTGTTCTCAAGAACGGGCACACCACCCAAAACGCTGCTTGCAGCAATACTGGGTGCCAAGCAGTGGTGGAATGTAATGAAGTACAAATACTTTGTTACTGTACTTAAGTAAATTTTTCACGTATCTGTACTTTACTTAAGTAGAATCAATAGTGCATACTTTTAACTTTTACTTCGTTACATTTTGCAGGTTAGTGCGCTGAAGCACGGAAAGGGAGGGGGAGGGGACGGGATGAGGAGGAGGGAGGGGCATTTTGTTTGAAAATACTTCGAACGTCAACAAGAAGTAACGTGACCCAACATCGCTTAGAGCACCTATAAGTAGGGTTGTCATTGTGGTACTTCTACTTTTACTAAAGTAAATATGTCTCTGGTTATTTGTACTTTTACTTAAGTATTGAGATTCAGTACTTCCTCCACTGGTGCCAAGCAATCGGCCTGTTCAGAACAAGGTCTTTCTCTCTTGCAGCTGCCACAGTCACCTCTCTTTAAGGTGCCTGTTTTGACCTCAATTCAAGTAGACAGAGGTGGAGTGTGGAGAGAGTCAGGGTAGGTTCCGGGCCTTGTTGATAAAGCTAGTGGCGGAGGGGAAAAACTGTTCATGTGGCATGTGGTTTTGGTCCTGATGGACCTCAGCCTCCTGCCAGAGTGGAGTGACTCAAAGAGTTTGTGCCCGGGGTGGAAGGGGTCAGCCACAATCTTTCCAGCGCACTTCAGAGTCCTGGTGGCATATAGGTCCTGGAGCGGCGGCAGATTGCAGCCAATCGCCTTCTCTGCAGACCGAATGACACGCTGCAGTCTGTCCTTGTCCTTGGCACTGGCAGCAGCATACCAGATGGTGATGGAGGATGTAAGGATGGACTCGATGATGGCTGTGTAGAAGTGCTCCATCATTGTCTTTGGCAGATTGAATTTCTTCAGCTGCCGCAGGAAGTACATCCTCTGTTGTGCTTTCTTGATGAGTTGAGATCCTGGGAGATGATAGATCCCAGGAAGTGGAAAGACTCCACAGTGTCAATTGTGAAGCCACAGAGGGTGATGGGGGCAGGTGAGGCTGGGTTCTTCCTGAAGTCCACAACCATCTCCACTGTCTTTAGAGCGTTGAGCTTTAGGCGTTGAGCTTTAGGCTTCAGAAGCTTGATGGACTGGTGACTGGAGGTGCAACTGTTGGTGTACAGGGAGAAGAGCAGAGGGGAAAGAACACAGCCCTGAGGGGATACGGTGCTGATGGTCTGTGAGTCGGAGACGTGTTCCCCCAGCTTCACATGCTGCTTCCTGTCAGACAGGAAGTCAGTGATCCACCTACAGGTGGAGTCAGGCACACCAAGCTGGGAGAGCTTCTCCTGAAGCAGAGCTGGGATGATGGTATTGAAGGCAGAGCTGAAGTCCACAAACAGGATCCTGGCGTAGGTTCCTGCAGAGTCCAGGTGCCGGAGGATGTGGTGGAGGGCCAAATTGACTGCATCATTTACAGACCTATTGGCTCTGTAGGCAAGCTGCAGGGGGTCTGTGATGTGTTTGAGGTGATAAAGCACAAGGCGCTCCAAGGACTTCATAACCACAGAGGTCAGGGCGACTGGTCTGAAGTCATTAAGTCCTTGACTTTTTGGAAACAGGGATGGTGGTAGAGGTCTTGAAGCAGTCTGGCACGAGTCATGTTTTCTTTCTTGCAGGGTTTGCTTTTGGTCAGCCAACTCATGTCTCAAATGTTGCTGTTTCCCATAACAACTTTGTGAGCAATTTGTGAGAATCTTAAAAAACATTGCTCACAACTGCATAATTACACAGTGATACGTGACTTTGACTTTAACAAATGCAACTAAATGCACTTTTATGGATTACTGTACCTATATCAAGCAAGCCTCTTTTATACTGTACTAGAACAAACCATAACAAGAAGAAGCCTGCAATATAAGAAATGTATCCTAAAATAGATGGTATGCTTTAGGGAATGGTTGGCAGCAATGTAAAGTATACACAGCTAAGCATACAAAACTACTGTTCCTTTGAGATTGAATCCGATTTCTTTTAGAGTTCATGTTGTGGTTAGAGTGTGAGAGGATGTCAGTGAACAAGTAGCACAAATGGGAGTGTGTGTTTTTGAGTCCTGTCCTTAGTGTCTCCAGCACCTATTCTCGAGTTCACCCAGCGGTCTCCTAGTTCTGGCGCATGCATAGCCTTTTTTTTGCATTTTAGTTCAGCCAATCTTAGTGTCAAGGATTAGTCTGACACTTCCCCAACTCTCTGCCTTTCAAATGAGGAGCTGTGTAAAGCACTCACACTGCTGACGCTCCTCATCCTTGCCCTCCGCCTATCTCAGCTCCTGTTAAAAAATCCATGAGAAGTCCCTAGTGATCCTGGAGATGGGAGAGGACTTTGGCTGTGGAGCGGCTATGTGAAATAGTAATGTCCAACTTAGTCAGGAAGCCCAGCAAGGAAAAGTGTATAGTGCTGTCAGCTTGATCTTTCGGGAACCCTTCACTTCCAGTCAGTGTTTTCGTTATCCGGTACTTACCCTTTTTTTTTACGGATTTTTTAAAATCTTTTGAAGTCTGACATATCTAAATCTCTCTGGTCATAATGTCCAGTGAAAATAATTTGATTTGCCATCGCTGTGATTACTGTTAATAGGGGTCCCCTCTCAATACACTACACAGTTTGTACATAAGGCACTACTAAAAAATATGTCCTGTAGGTCTCAAGAGCTTGCACTCAACACTGAACTTCCTTGGGTCCTCAGCCAATTGTAAAGTCGATTGGATGAATGGTTGGATGGACAGACAGACTTTAAATTTAATAATCTCCATTTGCTATAGCAGGGCTCCACACTAACGACAATACGGTTGCCATGTTTTAAACTGCCTATATTTAGAGCAGTTCATTTCTTATGTAACTATACCACACATTTTAATCATGAAACAATGATACAATGGCTTGCAATATAAGTTCCCATCCCTCTCAAATAGGGGTGTAACAGATAACAGAACTAATGGATTGGATCACGGTTTTGAGTCATGGATTGGATACATTTTCGGATCAGCACAAAAAAAATGATTAATAAAAATGTAATAATAACTATTAACAATAATTACTTTTGTCACCAGTAGATTGCTGTTAAAAGACAAAAAAAATATGAGAAAATGGTATTTTACAATAACTTTGAATGCACCACGAGGTTCACCAGTTTTAAGTAAATGCAACATTTAGTCCCGTCTGTTTTGTTATTCTGACAACAGCAGTGACCAGTGCTAGTTTGTGTCTTTTAGCTCATAGTTTTAGTGGCAGACTGTTGTACATCCTGCTGTTGGTATCCTCTACAGTGAAATACAGTCACACTACATTGTTTAGCTGGTAGCATTTTAACTGTGTAATCCAGCTACTAGCTGATGTTACCTGCTGCCAAGTGTAACGTAATATTAGTGTTTACTAGCATGACATGCAGCGATGCTTCTGTAGCCTCTAACGTCTGTTTTGGAGCATCAAAGAGCAGCGCAGACATTTAGGTGGCACCGTAATGAGGCACCGAAATCCATGTTGCTATTCCGTCCCATAGATGCCGGGCACCGGTGCCATATTATTATAATAATGATAATAATAATAATAATATGGAATTTATATTGCACTTTTCAAAGACTCAAAGTCGCTTTACAGGGGAGGTAGATTACAAAAACTAAATAAAACAAAACAAAAATAAAAAACAAAACAAAACAAAAAACAGGATTCAGGCACAATTAGCACCAGATTTTAACAAATGCAGGGCTCCACACTAACTTGCCTTGGTTGCATTGGTACGCCTAACTTTTTTATTTAGGTGCACCAGCACAAAATGTAGGTGCACCCACATTTTTCCTTGCGTCGCCATTAACGCCACAATTTCAAGGTCACCTTTTTATCACGCTCCATATACATTCATTTATATTATGTAAATGATTTTAAACAAGAATAAGGTGTAGGTAAATACTTTTTAGTTGAATCACAATCATACTGCATATATCAAAACAAATTTTAAAGTGCTTCACTGAGCTGCCAAACTAAAACATTTTAGTAAAACATTTCAAAACAGAAAGTGCTACTGTTTCAAAGTGCTTCCCTGAACACTGAACACATTTCATGGCTCAAAGTCTTGTACCTCCCCCTTGCTGTCCTCTGCCCCTCAGATGGCCAATACCTGTACTTTGGCCTTCTTCCCCTTTGGCCTTGGCTAAACCAGCTTGCCACACTCCCTAGCATCAAAATCCTCCAAACTTTTTTTATGAAATGCAAAGACAGGGTTTACTTCTCAGTTTGAAAATATACAGCTGAAACACATGTAAATGAAAATTATCTGAAATAAATAGCCTAGGATATATTTAAAAATATATATATCTCTGAGAAAGCACCTTCACTTGTTATCAACAACAATAACAGACTGATTAAAAGACAAAGAGGGCGCCCGGATAGCTCAGTTGGTAGCTATATGTAGAGGTTTACTCCTCGACGCAGCGGGCCAGGTTCAACTCCGACCTGCGGCCCTTTACTGCATGTCATCCCCCCCCTCTCTCCCCTTTCATGTCTTCAGCTTTCCTATCAAAATAAAGGCCAAAAATGCCTCCTCCCCCCAAATAAAAAAAATAGGGAGACAGAGAGAGAGAGGGGGGGAGAGTGCGATGGACTGAAGCGTATGCTACTCACAGAGTGACGGCTGACTCATTATGAACGGGTCCAGCACGGGTCGAATACTTTGGCGGGTCAGCGGCGTTACACACATATTGTGTATGAAATGTCTGTATCGTCACTGCGCTGCATTTTTATGATATTCTGGCCACATCTCTCGCCCAGGTCCAGCATGCTCCGTCTGAAGTTAGTAAATACAGGTTTCCCTCTCATGCTTAACAGTATACAGCTGTGTTAATAACAATTAAAACTGTAGACAAATGTCGCAGTGTGGACCGACGGTCTCTCCACGTTGCAGGTGTCCGTGTGTGATAGTGAGTGAATGGGGGCGGGGCTGCGCGGAGAGTAGGAGAGATCCAAACACGTGCAGGTGCACGGCTTTACAGAAGAAATGGGTCATGTAAGGCAAGACCTAGGAAAAATATTAGTCGCACCCTTACAAAATTTGGTCGCACTCTCGAGCCCTGATATTCCATTAACGTGAACAGAAATTTGTGTTGCCTGTATCTTTTCACAGCAAGTAGCGTGTGTGGAAAGCTGTCTCACAACAGCTGACATATTGTGTTGCGCACAAATGTAGTGTTTCAATTTTACGGAGACATCCAAATAAAATATTCATTTTTCTTTTTTTTAAGTTTTGATTTGTTTTTATATATTAAGAAAAACACAAATATTGAACAGGTGGTTGCCAAAAGGGCAACCAGAGGCCACAAAATGGTTGCCAATTGACTCATTCAGGTTGCCAAGGGCAACCGTTACTGTCAAGCCCTGGCCTATGCAGATTTACGGAAACCTTTATTTTAGTTGGGAAAATGGAAAGAAAGGGGGATTTCATGGCTTTACAAGGTTACAAATTATATGTAGACAAATCTGGACTAGATTGTCCCAGAGAAGCCAGAGAATCTTTAAGGCAGTTTAATTTTTGTGAAGCCTTTATGGCCTTTGCTGTTGTTGACTCATTTCATTTAGGATTGCCAGGAAGATCTCGTCTTTCTCACTTCAAAACAAAAGTAGAAAAGTTATTTTTGCCTTTTGAAAAACAATCAAAACATCTTCATAGGCCTGTGTTTGAAGAAGGGGTTAAAGTGGGCTGGAACAGTCCAGAACTACATTCTGGCACCTTCAATTAACAAGTAAATTTATCTGATTGGCAGTTTAATACATTGGTCTTTAATTCTGCAGCGGCGCACTGCCGTCAACTGCCGTTCATCATGTAAGGAACGTGTCCTTAATTTCATGGCAATCTATCCAACAGTTGTCGTGACAGTTCATTAAAAAGTCAGATGGCCTCAGAGGATCATTGTGATTAGGATTCGTCCTCTGGGGACCATTAATGTCTGTACAAACTTTTGCAAACTCCTTCCCTTTTGAACACTTCTCACCAAAATGCAAACTTTTCACACAAAACATCTAAAACCTTGTGCAAACTTTTGTTGCACCAACTGGACTGTCTCAAACACATTTTTGAGAGGCAGACACCCCTGAGATGATGCAGAATCTGTCACAATGGGTCACCTGGTTCCAAGACGTGCTTGAACTCTTTGAGAAAAGTCCCAGTTTCTATTGCTGCACCAGACGTTTTTCTTTTTTATTGTATCCAAATCAAGATGACCTTGAAGTTTGAGCACCTTAGAGCAGTATGCAATAACTACAGTATATGGGAGTGGGCAGGGGCGGATTTAGTCATTTTGGGGCCCAAGGCAAACACAGACATGGGGCCCTCTACATCTCGTTTCCCCCCTTTTGTCAATCCTTATTTTTCTAAGAAAGTCCTACTTGTAACTTCTCTTCAGCAGTCTTCACACAGCAATGGTGTCTAGACATCTGGAGTTGCATCTCTAAGAAAAAAAAACACAGAACATTCTGTTTAACAGATGCATCCACTGTAAAATTGTATTTAAAATGTTCTCTGTACAATAATATGTATTGTCTTTTCATAGGGAAGAGCTGCCATTGGTTGTCATTTACCTTGGTTGGCTCTCTGATAGTATCTCATATGGATCTGCTTGCTGCTACATGTTGTTTGTGTGTTGTTAAAATCTTTACCTTTTTTCTTTCACTGACTTTCTCCTGCTCTCCCTTTTTTCTGACTATTTCTTCATTTCCCTTGTCTCTGTTTTTGCATCTGTCTTTCTCATCTTCTCCCTTTGGTCTTTGCCTGTCTTTTTCTTCTCCCTTTTCTATTTGTATTTGTTCGTCTTTCTCTTCATCTCATCTTTCTTCTATGTCTTTGTATTCTCTTGAAGTGAGTGAGTGAGTGACTGGGTGAGTGTCTGTGTGAGAGTGTCTGCGGGTGAGTGTGTCTGTGTGAGAGTGTCTGTGTGAGTGAGTGAGTGGGTGAGTGTCTGTGTGTGTGTGTTTGTGTGAGTGAGTGAGTGAGTGACTGGGTCAGTGTCTGTGTGAGAATGTCTGCGGGTGAGTGTGTCTGTGTGAATGAGTGGGTGAGTGGGTGAGTGCGTGTGCGTGAGTGTGTCTGTGAGCGTGTCTGTGTGAGAGTGTTTGTGTGAGTGAGTGACTGGGTGAGTGTCTGTGTGAGAGTGTCTGCGGGTGAGTGTGTCTGTGTGAGAGTGTGTGTGTGAGTGTGTGAGTGAGTTAGTGAATGAGTGGGTGGGTGGGTGGGTGAGTGTCTGTGTGTGTGAGTGTGTCTGTGTGAGAGTGTTTGTTTGTGTGAGTGAGTGAGTGAGTGTCTGTGTGTGTGTGTGTGTGTGTGTGTGTGTGTGTGTGTGTGTGTGTGTGTGTGTGAGAGTGTTTGTGTGAGTGAGTGTGTGAGTGAGTGAGTGTGTGAGTGTATGTGTGTGTGAGTGTGTGTGTGTGAGAGTGTTTGTGTGAGTGAGTGTGTGAGTGTATGTGTGTGAGAGTGTTTGTGTGAGTGAGTGTGTGAGTGGGTGAGTGTCTGTGTGTGAGTGAGTGAGTGTCTGTATTGTCATGTCTAAAGCACATAACACATTTTTTTCACTGTACCAGGACTGAGCCAGGACCTCCTTATTTTTTCTCCATTCTTCATTTGCAGGTAATAATTGCTGCTTGTAAATCTTCGCCCCTCTTGGTTTTTAGGATAAATTCTGTCGTCTTTGCTCTGAACTGGGCCTCTCTGCACTATTGAGCAGCGCTCTTTGTCAGTGAGATGTTTTGGCCAGAGTGCTGGGTCATCTTCAAGAGTAACACACTGGTCAGAATGACTGCTAGTACTCCTTAGTTGTTCATTGGAATTGTCGTCTTTTTCGTCATAGACGTCGTCATCATTGTTATCGCTGTCACTGAAAGTTTTGTTACCTGAAGTTGAAGGATCCTCCTCATCCTGTAAAGTTGCCTTGGATGTAACGTTACCAGCAATATCGCTTGAGCAGCCTGGGCTGGCACTGTCGGCAGCAACGGGTAGCTCCTCCTCGCTAGCAGCAGTGCTAACAGTCGTGATGGTGGTTGTAGCGTTGTTGTCATTATCAGCGGCGGGCATCACAAAAAAGTTTGTTAACTTCGGCAATTTTTTTAAAAACATTTTGCTTTCCTCCCGTTTCCTCCTTTTTTCAGCACCACTCGGTTACTTCGCTTCATTGTTTCTCTACTCTGTACACTGTCTGTCACTCTGCACACGCACTCTGTCTGTCTGTCACTTTATTTCCTGTTTATTTCCTCCGTTTTTTGGCGCATTACAGCCTTGTCACTTTCGCAGATGCGCAGTAAGTGAGATAATGGAATAGTCCAATCATGTAGTAAGGTGGGGGGGCCCCCTCCGGTCTGCGAAACTAATGATTTGATGCCATTTTCGCAAATGGAGTTTTAGAAATATATAATTTGCTAAAAGTAAAAAAACAAAACAACCGTAAGCATAAGTTAATGGGGCATTTTGGGGGCCCCTAGGTAGCTCGGGGCCCAAGGCAATTGCCGACCTTTGCCTAATGGTAAAGTCCGCCTCTGGGAGTGGGGAAGGAGGGAGGTAGAAAGCACACAAACTGGTTGTCGCTTGATGTTGACTATTGTGTTCATTCACACCCGTAACAAGTCTCTCAAGACTTCTTATCAGTAGAGGACCTTGTCTGAGATCAGTTGTGTAGTTTGTCCACCCCTACACCATCATGACATGCAGGTTTGCATAGAGATTGGCTGAGCATATTTAAATGCCACCAAGAACCCCATGACCTCAGATTCAACTTCACAAACTTGTCAATATGTTGTTTGTGGGATGTAATGAACATAGCAGCCTCTAAGGCCCACTTGAAGAGCTTGTTTCCTAAGGAATGGTTTTGCAGTCAATATTCCAAAAGTCTAAAGCTGCTCTTTTGAAGCTGCATGGCTGTACACGCCTGCACTGTCTCAATCTGCACTGTCTCAATCCTTCCTTGCATATCCAAACAGGCCATGTAGTGCATATTGCCTGCATGTCTAATAGAGGATGTTGATTTGAATCTGTTTTTTGTTCAACATCGTCCCCTGGCTCCCAGGCATTGTCAGCCTGCCTGAGCCAACAGTACCACCATAATGTAATCTTTGTCCCTGTATGCATATGGATACCCAGGGCATTTATCAGCTGCAGGTCCACTGCACTGAGCTTCATGTTAAGTCAGGTGGAAACCTGTGACTGGCAGCAGATAGGGTGAGTGAGCATTTTAGAGGCAGTGTTAAAATTAACCAGCGTAATGAGGAAATGAGTGACTTATTGGCGGCACAGTCATTTCCTTCATTAAGGCTGATATTTATGAGCATCCATCACGAGTGGAGCAGCCAACGCTACGGCTCCAGGTTTATGGAGCGTGGATTGTCACCTTGTTCCAATTATCTTCTACCTTTGAACGTACTGAATGTTTAAACATTCTGAGAAAAGGACATAACACATCATTAGTTGTTGTGCAATGTGATAAAGAGTGAAAGGAGAAGCCCGTTTTGGCATGGTGGCATTGGGTTATTTTTATTCATCATAGCAGCAATTAGCTCATTAGAGTAAGGATGCTCAGTGGTGAGGAAGGTGTTGGATGGAGGATAATTACATGCCCCAACCATTAAATGTGTTAGTGCTTTAAGTTATGTTGAAGCAGCGTTTCTTTCTAGTTGAACAATTTCAGTTTTATTAACAGGCTTACATATACATTTGTGAAAGCTAAAAAAAATATATATTTTCTTGATCTATAGTCAGCACTGGCATTCATGCTTCTGTTTCTGACATCAGTACTTAACAGGGTAAAGACACAAAAGAGGTTTAACAAAACATATTTTAAGTAGAATGAACAGCATTCTTCCAAAAGATGTTTCCTCATTTGGTTTTGATGACGGTGGTGGTTGATGATGGTGGTGGTTGTTGACGATGGTGGCTGATGATGGTGGTGGTTGATGATGGTGGTGGGGATACCTGTTTTACACATCGCTTTAAAACCTCCCATAGGTGTTCAACTAATTTGTGGTCAGGTGATTGTGAAGCCCATAGCACAGTGGTTCCCAAACAAATGAATGTCTACTGTGATGGCAAAATTACTTGGCCTGTTCTGTAATAAACCACCAACAATTATCCTCTTTCAGTTCTGGGTAAACCCTGTGAACTGGAAGAGGATAATTTGTGTTACTGTCAATGAAGGAGATTTAATGCTCATTGTTTTTTTGAAATTGCATTTCAGTTAATAGTAGCCATTATTTATCCACACTGCTTGTAAGTACTCCACTTATATATTTATATAGCAAAATTGAAATTCAACGATATACTGAATGATATACTAACATCTAAATATCTGCTGTTAAAATGTGATGCATGATGCACCACATGTAAGTATTGTTTTGGTTTTCTTATTAGTGTGTGCTTAGGAAGAGAAATGTTGCTCTTTCGGAAAAAAAAACAGATTGTATATGGAATGGACTATCAGATCCCTTTGCTCTGGACGGAGACGAGTATAGTCTATTAGAAGCACTTTTCCGGTGATGGTTGAGCATTACTGAGCGTTACTGCGCAGCTGCAAACTGAGCTTGCCGCTGTAGATGTGACGTGAGCAACGTGTCTGAACGTTGTAAGTCTTTAAACGCTTCAGATGTAAAGTTATTGGCTGTCAAAGTGACGCCAAAATGAATGGCAGTCAATGAAATGCTAACGGGGGGTGATGGTTTGGGTAGCATAAAATGGCGCCATAGCGGCTTCGCTCTGAAGAGGCAGGCTTATCCCCTTGGAAAAAACGCCTCCAAAGTCTGCTGGAGTCACATCCCAGACAGGCGATGTTCCTTTGAAAATAGCTATCCCACGGATATCTGTGGGACACACATAGGCATGTTGCGATAGTCAATAAATCAATTAATCGCACGATAAAAAAAATTTGCTTGATAATTTTTCCAGCCGCTATAATTTCCATTTGAATGCGTGTTTGTTTTCCTTGTCTCTCTCTCTCTCTCTCTCTCTCTCTCTCTCTCTCTCTCCCACCACTCTCTGTTCCTTAGACAGTGACATATTAATAACATTGCTGAAATAGGCCAGAGTTAGCCAGAAAGGCAAATTTTCATTTGTAGTCGCCGGGCGGCCAATAGTTAACAGCACAAGACGTTAAGAATAAAAGCATTGAAATACAATCAACAATAAAAGCAGTGAAAAATATGCAGATACAAACAGAACCTGTACTACATAGACACAAGAGAGACAGCTCTCATTACACAGAATCAACAGTAGCATGACAACAGTCAATCATCAATCATGTCCTGTTTGAAAAAATGGTAAAACGGCGAGTTTTTGTTAAACTGCGACACGTTCTGTGTCACGTGCGTAACTGGAAGTAATCTAACAAATGTAATGGTTTCAACCCAAACCACAACCTTTTTCTAAACTTAACTAAGTAGTTTTGTTGCATAAACCTAAACCATTTAGTTTTTGTGCCTAACCAAACTTGGACCGTTTCACAACATTAACGATTTGTTTAAAATTGCAATCGTTACGTTTAGACTCTCCTGTGGGTCATATTTCTTGCCACCGCTAGAGGCGCTAATTTATTAAACTCTCTGTGGTGTTTTGTAAAGGTATTTTAAGTACGAGCTATTCTCAACTTTATTATTCTTCTTCTTCTACGTACGTAACATTCACTTGTATATCCTATTGTGCACTATAGTGCCCCTAGTGTTCACCAACAGCATTAACAGCATTAACAGGACACAACATTCCCCCTTCTCTTAAAGGAACATACATGTATACATAGCAGAACAGTATGAATATTCTTTTTTTTGAAGGTGGGCACTTTTGCTCCTTGCTGTCTGTATACTCCTTACTGTTTTGTTGATTTTGTCTCACCGTTTCTTTGACTTGCTTGTGTGATATAACTTTGTGTGAAACAGGAAGGATGTTCAGTTTTGTGCGCATCTTCCTCTTTCCCAGCAACTCAAATGGAGTAGCACCTGTAGTAGCATGCGGTATAGCACGGTAAATCTGTAAGAACTCGGTTACTGCTTGTTTCCAAGGCTTGTGTGTTCTTTCTGCAGTCTGAAGACACTCTTTTAATACCCTATTAAATCTCTCAATCGCTCCATTGGCTCTTGGGTAGTAGACACATGAGCGCAGATGCTTTATCTCTCTCTCTATCAGAATCTTTGCAAACTCATGGGAAGTAAACTGACATCCATTGTCAGAGACCAGGCAGGTCGGATTTCCTTCACGAATGAACACTGTAGCTAAAAAGCGAGTAATCACCTCTGTTGTGACTGTACAGGCGAATGCAAGCTCTGTCCATTTACTGTAGTAATCTGTAAGAGTAATGGCGTCCATGAGTCAATGAGTAAATGAGTCCATGAAAACAGTAGCTTCTATGTCTGGTTGCACTTCAGCTTCTCCTGTGTTCGGCAGTGGAAGCCTGGACAGGCAGTCGGCAGTCACATACAGTTTCCCAGGGCGGTCCTGGATCTCGGGTGCATTCTGTGGTATTGTGGTTGGTGCAGTAGGTGCCCTCAATGCAGTAGGATCATCAGAGCTGTCAGTTTTAACAATTTTTGAGCCCTCAATATGCATGTGCAATGCTGCAACTAGATCTAGTCCTGATAGAGCAGTACCTGACTTTACCACTACAAATGAGCCTGTGGTAGAATGCCCATCATGAGTAACTGTGGCATGCATACACCCTTTAACAGGTATTTTCTCTCTTGAGTAAGTAAACAGGTTCACTGCAGGCTCAGAAAGTTCACATGTAGTAAAGAAAGTCTGGTAAGTGCTCTCTGGAATGATAGAAACCGGTGTCTACTATTAGCTCAATATCATGACAGTGTCCATTTCCATTCACTTGCACAGTACAGAGAATTTTATCTTGCACCGTAGCTGTCATTAAAAGTACAGTCAGTCCGTTTATCACTATTTCACGCACCTCCTTTTGTTCAGATCGACACATTTTGGAAAACGTCACTTTAGTAGCAGGGGCATGACGGTTTATTTGCAAGGTGTGTGATGGATCCACAATAGTAACAGGAGCGGCGGGTTGTTGTAGGCGAAACAGACATCCTTTGTTCTTTTTGGTGGGCCTTCCTTTGCTGTGTATGAATGGCACTCACCGACAAAGCAGCAGTATTATGGTGCGTTCTTTTTGCCTCGCAACTCGTATTTTACAAGGCCAAAGTCGTAAACACGCCCCCTGACCTCGTATTTATGAGCTCGGTACTCGTACAACCACCGAGTACCCCGAGTTCAAAATCCAACATGGCTGCTCCCTGTATAGACAGTTGTGGAAGCTGTAGTAACATAGTTATAAGCATTTCTGTGTTATATTACAGGCCCATCTCCAATCTCCCCTTCATATCAAAAGTACTTGAGAAAGCAGTTGCCACCCACCTTCAGGACCACCTCAAACATAATAACCTCTTTGAAAAATTCCAGTCGGGTTTCTGCTCTGCTCACAGCACAGAGACTGCTCTCATCAGAGTCACTAATGACCTCCTCATATCATCCGATGTTGGCTCTCCTTCCCTCCTCATCCTCCTGGACCTTTCTGTTGCATTTGATACTGTCGACCATGGCATTCTTCTAAAGCAGCTCCACCTCACCACTGGACTAAATGGCACTGCCCTCAGTTGGTTCAAATCATACCTCACTAACCGGACAGAATACATCTCCCTGGGCCACTCCAAATCAAATCCCCACATAGTTACTTGCGGTGTCCCCCAGGGATCAGTCCTTGGCCCCATCCTCTTCATCCTTTACCTCACCCCCCTTGGCCAAATCATCAGCCGTCACAAAATTCATTCCACTGCTATGCCGATGACACACAACTCTATGTAAATGCTACAGCTGCAACCCCACTCTCACAGTCATCCCCATCACAATTCAGCACCTGTCTGGAGGAGATAAAGGTATGGATGGAGCACAACTTCCTTCAACTCAACAGCTCCAAAACCAAAGCCATCCTGGTTGGCACCCCTTGCCAGACAAAATCATCATCCATAACCAGCATCACCTTTTCTGGCTCCAACATCCCCCTCTCAACAACAGTCACAAATCTTGGTGTAAAAATGGACTCCCAACTCACTTTTGAAGCCCATATAAATCACCTATGCAAGACCTCTTTCTACCACCTCCGTAACATTTCCAAACTCCGCCCCATTCTCTCCCTCTCAGATGCCAAAAAGCTGGTTCATGCATTTGTCTCCTCCAAACTGGACTACTGTAACGCTCTTCTCATTGGGATTCCTAGAAAGAGTCTGCAGAGGCTTCAGTACATCCAAAACTCTGCAGCTAGGATCCTGATGAGAGTGCGGAAACATGAGCACATTACCCCCATTCTCTACTCACTCCACTGGCTTCCCATCTCCACCAGGATTGAGTACAAGGTTTCCCTCCTCACACACCAATGCATCCATGGACATGCCCCCCCCCCCCCACCTCAAAGAACTTTTTAACCCACAAACGACAACACGGTCCCTCCGCTCCACTCACTCAAACCTCCTCCACATACCCAGAACCAAACTCAGGACAATGGGAGATAGGGCCTTTTGTGCTGCTGCCCCATGTCTGTGGAATGCCCTCCCTGACACCTTGAGGGCACCTCAATGCACTGACTGTTTTAAAAAAGGTCTTAAGACATTTCTTTTTAGCAAAGCTTTTGGTCCCCTTTAGATGTTTGGTCCCCCGTTTTTAGTTATTTTTATTTTTTTATTTTAAAAACTGCTCATCTTTTTTGTTTTTAACCTGTAGCATGTTGAGATCTTTTGATGAAAAGGGCATTATAAATAAAATGTATTATTATTATTATTATTATTATTATTATTATTATTATTATTTGTGTCACACTAAATCAGTCGTACACGCAGCGCTGTCTTCTATCTGTGTCACGTTTGTATGCACAAAAAAACAGCGTATGCGTTGTTTAAACTGGCATTGCTAACCGACTTCCTAGGCAAAAAGAACGCACCATTAGTAGTAGTAGCAGTAGTAATACTGTCGGAGAGAACGTTAGCATTCCGCAGCCCAGCCTCTATCTGCAGAGCCAGTGAAGTAGCTTTAGCCAGGGTCAGATCCGCTTCTAACAAAAGTGGCTCGTACGCGTGTGTCGGCAACACGCTCTATCAGTTGATCTCAAAGCATTTGCTCCTCCATTCCACCAAACTCACACAGTGCAGCCAGCTCACATAATGAAGCTAGATACTGGTTTATCGATTCATCCGGTAGCTGTGCTCTCTGGCGAAATTTGTAACATTCCACAATCACATTTACTTTAGGAACGAAGTGTTTTTTAAGTCCATCCATTGCAGTAGCATATGTAATACCTGTATCCGGTAGTGCATAAAACAATCTTTGTCCCTCAGCGCCAGGTGCATGGAGTAGAATCACGTGCCGTCTCACGTCGGGCCACTTTTCTCCGTTAGCATCGATTGCTAGCATGTAATTCTCGAACATTTTCAGCCATGTAGGGAAGGGAATAGCAGGTTCGCCTGGGTAAGGCATGAACGGTGTAGGTAAAGGCACGTTTATATCCATCCTCGTCGCCAAAATGTGGTTTTTGTAAAGGTATTTTAAGGATGAGCCAAGAGACATGTATACTGCTATTCTCAACTTTATTATTCTTCTTCTTCTACGTACATAACATTCACTTGTATATCCTATTGCACACTCTAGCGCCCATAGTGTTCACCAACAGCATTAACAGCATTAACAGGACACAACACTCTCCTATGGGTTGTATTGGAGGATTGGATTAAACTACCTATATCGTCGTATGGTTTGGAGGACTTGTTGAGGCAGAGGGCGGGTTCTCTGCAAAGACACACTCAGTGGGTCATACGTAATAATTGAGAGGAATTACTTATAAAATATTAATTATACATATACTTATTAATATTATACATATATATATAACATAATGTAATTTAACCTAATGGAGGATTTTATCAGATTACAGCAGCAGCAGCCCTGTTAGTGCCTTGCTTTTTCATTATTCAGGAAGAATTGAACACAGGGGAAACAGGGTATAATGGAGGTATGAATAGCTAAAGGAAGTGTGTCTAATAGCAAAATGTTAAAGCCAGCTACCTATTCTGCAGTAGGTAATGTCAGCATATTATTTCCATTTATTCACCTTCCTGCCTGTTTGTTTTATATGTGGCCTCTCTTTACACCTGCACCCATTCATTTAGCCATTTAACAAGGACAATATTGATTTAGAGAGCTGGTGAGAGGGCCGATTCGATTTCAGGGGACAGAATTGGATTTGATGGTGGGGCATAATAGCTTAGCTGCAGCTGCCTTGATGGGACTAAGGTGTAATTCTGAGAAGGATACTCGGCAGTGGTGTAGTCTAGTTTTTTGTAGTGAGTATACTGTGATTTTTCCCTCCCAGCTTCATACTCGCCCATCCCAGAATGACGTGTCCCAGAGCGACACCTGATGTGTATTTTGTATCGATACTGCGTATAGCATCAGCCTCATCTGGCTCATTCTCTATATTTTCTGTACGTACAACGTCTGGGGCAGTGTTACCTGAAGTGGCAGTAGCTTCATTGGCTGGCTGAAAGAGTGTAGTTTGAGGGTTACATGCTGCCAGTCCGACATGCCGCCACTCCCACATGCTTCTATTCAGACATGCCACTATTACGACATGCTGCTATTCCGACCCTAACCCTAACGGAAAATTGTCGGAGTGGTGGGATGTTTGAAAACAATAGAAGGCCCCACAATTGCCCCACAATTAGACGTCAATGTCGGAGTGGGGGTATGTTGGAATGGATGGCGGAACCCAGTTTGAGTTCGCTTTTGTTTTATATCTCCTATATTCTATAATGATTCATGGAGAATGACCGCCAAGCAACTGTGTTGTTGTTCCTAAATGACTGGCAACACAGACGGGTGAATTTATGAATGAAAGTGTGATAGTTCTGTCACAAAATTATCATCGATACATAAGTACGTTGTAAGTGGGTATATGGAAATCCTTGACCTTTCCTAGTGGGTATACGCCGTATACCTGCATATCATGTAGACTACACCACTGATGAATTGTTGTTAAAGACACTGTGGCACATTGGCGTTAGCACAAAGGCTGTTTATGTGTGGACCAAAATCCGGGCCTTGTGGCCGAGATAAGATGTATTCAGAGTCCACAGCCAGAATTGAGGTAATCAGTCCCTCCTTATTCCTCGCTACTTGATCCTCTCTGATTTCATTCATCTGCAAATTGCTCTGAAGAGAACAGCTGTGTATGCTTTGCCTTTCTACAAAGTATAATATGTTCACTTTTGAATTCAAAACAGTGTCCACTGAGCAATCATTTCAAATTTGAAAGCAGTTGCTGTTATACTGTTGTTTGTAAAAGAAAATGCAGTTGAAAGCGTTTTTACTGCTAAATTGTGTATCTAACTGAAAGGTATTTGGCTTGCCTTCGTTTCTGTCAGAATAGCTAGTGTTCATTTCAATATTGTTCTTCTAAGAGATGTGGGATGATAACCAAGATGTTGGTTTGCAGGTGCCACCGGTGATGCTCAGCCTGATGCACTTCCATCAGTGCAGGGCACCTTGCCACACTTCATCCAGGAGCCAGAGGACGCCTACATCGTCAAGAGCAACCCCATTAAGCTACGCTGTCGAGCCACACCCGCCTTACAGATATTCTTCAAATGCAACGGGGAATGGGTGCACCAGAATGAGCACTTTTCCCAGGAGTATAAGGACCTCAACACTGGTAAGATAAAGTGTTGTGGCCTTCTTCCAGCCAATGCTAACATATAACATAAGGATAAGATTGTGCAGCCATCTGATGATTTGATATGATACATATTAGAGGTGTCATAGCTAGTGTTGGACACCAATAACTGAAATGGCAGTTGTTTAATCCTTGTCAGAATGTACATGCTATGATGGTAATGTGAGTCAACTACTCAGCTGCAGTGGTTTCTTCCAATTACTACTTCCAACAAATGGAGTGCAAGATCTGATAACAAAAATGTGGTGGCTCACGTGACATTACAACTAAACGTCCAACCACAACTCTGCTGGTCCTCAAACCACAGAAACAATACATGGAAATGAATTTATTCAATGGATTTTCCTTCGCTGACACTGCAGGTTAGAAATATTTCGATGGTCATATGCTTCCAAGTAGTTCTACTTAGACTTTGGTAGTTAGCAGAGGATATTCTGAAATTTTGGTTGGCCTTGAAATCTTTCCTCTCCAAAGATTTTAAGACTTTTAAGTAGATGTAAGTAGATACACTGATAACACAATGTGACTGAAAAAAACCTGTATTTTTCTTATTTGTCTATTAAACAACAGAGGGCCTCATTTACTAACAGTAGCGCAGTTTACACTGCATCTGTTTATGCGAGTTTGGTAATAGCGCACACTATGCTTCCACATTTTGTGTAGTATTTATCAACCCAGACACCCATCAGGCAATCAGCGTCTTTCTCCGCCCACTATACCGTAAATTGCGCTGTAGCAAAGCGGTACTGGTGCTATGATACGGCTGAGTGCAGACTGCGATATTCCCACTGCTGATGCTATGACTGTTTAAAATGATCCTGATGTCAATACTTGTAATGTAGCGAGGAGTTTAACAACTGCTGGATAGAATGTGAACGCTGAGTCGGAGATTAAATGTCAATTTGATTTCTTCCAGTAACTGTAATATTGCATGGCTGCTTAATCTGTAACGCTTAATGATTTTGTGTTCACTCAACTGAAAAAGTGTGATCCTTGTGTTAAAAATATTTTCAGCCTGCCCTATGTCTTCGTCTTGCTCGGATTACTGCTGCCATTTCACCAGCGGCAAATAGGCCTACGAGGAAACCTGATTGCAGCTGGTTTAGACCTGCTTTTATGTATCCTCCCACCTCTTTGGGTGGAACTCCCACTTCGCCCATGACACTCCCACAAACGCATATTGAAAGCGCAACTTGCCTCTTCTCGCTCATGTGGCAGGCAATCTGCGATTTTATCCAAGTGCGCCCTGTTTGTAAATAGCCCACATCGGTTACGTCCGTCTTTGTGACCAATTAGCGCCTGGAAACAGGCGCAAACAGCTTGATAAATCTAGCCCAGAGTGTCTATTTGCACCCCCGGTACAAATAGCCTAGACCACACAGCTGAGCTATTCACACCGTGTGACGTAACAATAAAAACACGTTGCTCGTGTGCACCGAAACCATGGCAGAAACTAGTATATTAAGAAAGTTTTGTCTCTAAAGTTTATAACAATTGAAATTCTAGTGGAAAATGGATACTACAGTTGCACTGTCTTCAGTGAAAGCATACAACCGTTAGTTTGTACCTATTTCTTTTGTATACAATATGGTTACCTAGCAACCAAGGCTTAAAGACACCAAGTGGTCAACGGTTGTAACATTCCACAAGAACTGCTAGATGAGTGTTTGGAACAGTTAGCTATGGCCCAGCAGTCTGGGGTTTGATTCCCCAGTTAAGAGATATTTTTTCCTTCATTTTCATTTGGATAATTTTCCTGTCATTGCGCAAGTCAGGTCGAGAACCACACAAGCACAGAGCAGTATTGCTCTGTGGCTTAATTAAAATCGAAATCATGAGTAGTATGAATAACTGTGTGTAAATATAGGGTAGCCTACGCCAGGGTACGAATATCATCCACTTCAAATGTATTCACTGGTACAAATAGCATACATTGATAATCATACCCTGTAACAACAAACGCTTTGCGCATGCCCAGAAAATTGGCAAACAGATGCTTTTATCCAAAGTGACATATAGTTAGGTCTGGAAATATTTGGACAGTGACACAATTTTCATAATTTGAGAGAGTGCTAATACAATGGATTTGAAATTAAATCATTGAGATTAAATTGTAGTGCAGACTTTCAGCTTTATTTTGAGGGTATTTGCATCAGAATTGGAGGAAGGATTTTCATACATAATTTCAAGGGACCTAAAGTAATTGGACAAATTAATATAACCATGAATAAAATGTCCATTCTTAATATTTTGTTGAGAATCCTTTTCAGGCGATGACTGCCTGAAGTCTGGAACCCATAGACATCACCAAACGTTGGGTTTCCTCCTTTGTGATGCTTTGCCAGGCCTTGACTGCAGCTGTCTTCAGCTGTTGTTTGTTTGCAGGTCTTTGTGCCTTATTTTTTTGTCTTAAGCAAGTGGAATGCATGCTCAATCGGATTGAGATCAGTTAATTGACTCGGCCATTATAGAATATTCCACTTTGCCTTGAAAAACTGCTGGGTTGCTTTTGCAGTATGTTTTGGGTCATCTGTACTGTGAAGTGCTGTCGAATCAACTTTGTTAAATTTGGCTGAATATGAACAGACAGAATGTTCCTGTAGACTTCAGAATCCATGCGGCTGCTTCCATCTTCTGTCATATCAATAAACACTAGTGACTCAGTGCCACTGGAAGCCATGCATGCCCATGCCATTACACTGCCTCCACCATGTTTTATAGATGATGTGGTGTGCTTCGAATCAAGAGCTGTCCCAAGCCTTCTTCAATCTTCTTCAATAAAGCAAAGATTTATAAGCAGAAAAGTCACACAATTTTACTTTACTTTGTAAACACACTATGTAGAACAGCTAAAACACACTACATTCAAGTAGTGCATAATATTATCAAAATAAACCAAAGATTTTTGCTGTGCATCTGTCCCTAAACTGCTGGTTGAGGGTGGTTGGTCAGGGCTTGGTCCTGTTGTGTACGGTGGCTGACAGGGGCAAATGCCCTGCAACTTAAGAAAACACATACAAATAGACAAAACACAAGCAAATTAAGAAAACAACTTCATTAATTTGACAACACATGCGCAGCATTCAGCAAACGCGCTGCAAATACACACAACGGAAGTTATTACACAACAGAAGTTCTCCAGACCTATAGGGGACAGCTATCTCTTATTATCTCTCTTCACGGAGAAACAGCTGATCAATGATCTACTAGCATAAGTGTAACAGATCTGTGTGATATTGTAATCAAATATATAAATAAAAATAGGTTGAGTATAACCAACATATACATATATTTACATATAGGCCTATACAGATGTGTCATGTCTGAGCGGCCAAATCATCAAAAGCTTCCCCGTACTTTCTGACACAAGGCGGCCAGAGCTTCTTTTGCAGCTCAAGTCGGTGGCGGTGTGTTTACGTACAGTAAACATATTTGAGTTTGCTAACATTAGCAATAACGTCAGCTAGTTCGAGGTGTATGCAAAGGCTAACCATTACATTAGCAGCACATTTCCCGTATTTAAGAATAATTAAACATGGACTTACCTGCAAGTGATGCACGTGCACAGGCATGATCTCGCAGTTTCTTCTTTCTTTTCTCTGTTCCTGACTCTTGCTGTCTTTTCGAGGCCATTTCCAAAAAAGTTGACTTAGCCCAAACTACGTCAGGCGCAATCCAACAGACCACTGAGATAGGGAAGGGCACCCACGGGGAGCTTGGGAAGTTGAGTGTGTGTTTGGGGGGGCACCATCGTTACTTTCTTGAGCAATTAAATATGTCTCTTGTTCTGCCTGTTTTGTGATATACATGCCTAAATAAGGTGCCCCCTATCACTTGGTGTCCTACGCACAGCGCGTGATGCGCGTGGTGGGAGCGGCGGCACTGGATGGCCTGCTTTACTTGCATTGAGAGGTCCTTTGACCGCATGTTGTGGATTCGCAGCAACAGCTTCTAAATGAAAATGTCACACGTAAAATCAACTCGGGACCTTTTATCTGCCTAATGAATGATGAAATAATGAGGCAATAGCCCATATCTGCTCATAAAACAGCTTTTGACTCAATTGTCCAATTACTTTAGGTCCCTTGAAATTAGGGGACTGTGTATGAAAATGTTTACAATTCCTAAACCCTTCCTCCAATTTTGATGTAAATACCCTCAGAATAAAGCTGAAAGTCTGCACTACAATTTAATCTCGACGGTTTTATTTCAAATCCATTGTGTTAGCGCACAGGGCCAAAATTATGAAAACTGTGTCACTGTCCAAATATTTCCGGACCTAAGTGTACATATAAAAACACCAATTTATGTAAAATCATAATTACGTTATTATTAAATAATTAATTATTAATATTAAGTAAAGAATAGATGTGAATACAAATAAAAATGTTAATACGAAATAAACCCTATGTTGCTGCGGCAATGATTAAAGATACAGACTGTGACAAACAGAAATCATAAAAATAAGAATGATCTTATATTTCTGTCTGGATGAAACTGTCTGCATCAGTCATTAAAAGAACATTGAGGATTCCGGAAGGTGTTGCTACTAATAGAACCTGCGATATAATAGTAGCCCATACATGGCGATACAGCTGTTAAACTGTTAAAAACTAAATTACTGTACATGCACTTTGATAAGCAAGTGTGAGTTTAAAGAGTACGGTCACAAATATGTGATCAGCTGCTGCTGGGCCCCTGGGAGTATGGTCACAAATATGTGATTAGAACATTAGAGCAGTATTATGATGTCATAAGGAAAAATGTTGAGAGATTTTTTAAATTTTTTTATTACATTGTGTGATCAATATGCCAGGGTAAATGCACGTGGGTTCAAATAGCATACATTGATATTTATACCAGACGGGGTATTAATAGAACACATGCTGCATGTTTGCTGTGTGCACCGGGGTACGAATAGCATTCACTTCTAATTGCACCAGGGTACAAATAGCATACACTGCTAATTGTACCAGGGGTGCAAATAGCCTCACCCATTAAACAAACACCTTGCTTTTCAACCAGATCCTTATTTTCATAAAACTAAACTGGAAAAAACTGAAAAAAAATGTGAGGTTTGGCCTCCAGAAGATCAAATGTCCAAACTTGGTTGGGTTAACATCTGAACTGAATAATAAAGAGGTCACAGCGTTCACATGGGTTTCATAAATTGTGAAAGACCTTTTTTTCGTGATGAAAAATATAGTTAGTTGCAGTCCTGTCTATATCTCAGTTCCATTCCTTACTTGAATCTACTTTAGAAACAGTTATCTCTTCCTATGTCTAGTTACAAGTTATTATTAGAGTGCAGGCATTGTTTTCTCTGTTAACACCTACTTTCACTAACAAGGTGAGAAGTGAGATTGTAATTCAGCAGCGCAGTACAATAACACTTGGAGAAAGCATGTGTCATTTAGTATCCTTGGGAAGTGTATGAAGGCCACAGGCTTTTATTCTGTATTTGATACAAATATTTTGTCCACTCACTGAAAACACACAAAAGATAATTTAGAATGATAATTTAATTTCTGCTTTCATTAATGTGGCATTTCACTCTGCATGTAGATGGTTTCAGGCCCTGACCGCAGCTACTTAGACTTAACATTCAATAAGAATATCATTGTGGTTTCAGATGTTTTAAGCGTAAAAGCCAACAATGGCAAAGCAGCTTCAGTAATCATTGCTGGGCCAAGCAATATGTGCAGTATGTGCTCATTTTAAGCCCCTTGCATTGCTAGATGGAGGGGGATACTGTACCTCATCAGCAAAAAATTCAGCTAGTTTCACATGAGTCGTCACTAATAGAAATGTATAGTACTGATTTTCAAATGCGTCTGTTATAATTTGAAACCACTGAAGAGAGCACAGTCAAAACAGCACAGAGAGCAATCTGTAATGTGAAATATCCCAACACTTTTCTAACTTTGTTTATGTGGGAGAATCTTAGGGAGAATGTTTGGCTGGATAGATAGATGGGTCAACAAAGCATGTGATTTAGACATGAAAAGTTAGCTGTTTGTTGCTGGTTTCCTACCAACAGTCAATTTTGGTTTCCTTTTGTTGACGGTGATATTTCCCAAACAAAAGAAAATTATTTCTGACACGGTGCTTTAACTCTGAAGTACCGTTTTAGAGATGGAGAAAAAGCTAGCTCCACAACACTGAAATGTTTGATAGGAAATCTAGATATCAAGGGCAATGTTGGGTAAGTTATGTTTCTTTCTTTTTTGTAAGTAGCAAAACAGCAGATTTATTATGATAAATAGCAATATTTCAATGTAAATGGTTTTGTGTTACAGTACTATCAGATGAAACTAACGTGCACAATTCTTTTTTTATTGTTTGGGTCAGACAAATACAAAACCATAACTGTTACATTATTACAGTTACATGAATACGAGTTACATTGTGTCTTTTGTCAGTATTTGCCCAGTCTTTTATATTTTTTCATCACAAACAGAATTTTTTTTAAAATAAAAACAAAATAAAATAAAAAGGAGTTTGCCGTCCAGCAACAACGTACAACTCAAGCCAGACCTCCAACAAAAACATAGATCCACAACACAAAAAGAAAGGCGAAAACACAACAACCTAGGAAGTCTACATAGTATACACATCCTTTACCGTAACCAAATAAAAGATTATGCAGAGGCGTCATCCTTTCATATCAAGCAATTGAGCTAGGAATGGTCCCAGAACTTCATTAAATAGATCTTCCCTTCCAGCTACTCTATAGGTCATAGCTTGCCATTGAGCTTAGTACTTCTATCCATTCCTTAAAAGTGGACAGGTTGGGAGATTTCCAGTGGCGCAAGGTTATCCTGCACCCCGTTATCATAGCTAAACGACACCATGATTTTTTGGCGTTTTGATATTTGAACATTATCTGGTAGTAATCCCAGAAGACATAATGAGGGTTTTTTGATCAAATGTGTGTCTGGCGTTGTCCCCCGGTTGGGGACCGACCCGGTGGATCCTATCAACTTCATACCAGTCATTGACATTAATATCCAATGCCTCCGATAGCATTGTTTTCATAAAGCTATCCGAGTCCCGACCTTCCATTCCTTCTTCTTGGCGCCAGGAAAAACCTTCCAACGCCAACGTTATTTTCTCCTTCAGTATGTGATTTTGTCTCGCTAGGTCATTCACCACCGGGGCCATTTTTGCCTCATCGTCCTCCAGTTTGGATATTCTGGATTCTGCCTCGGTAATTCTGCAGCCCAGACTTTTCACTGTTTCATTCACCGCCTCAACTCCCCTTTTCACCCCCGAGACGTCTGCCGATAAGGTTTCAAGGATAGTCTTGATACCCTGCAGTTCAGTCATCATGGTCATGGCGTCTTGATTCCGCCATTTTAGATGCAACCGCGGTCTCCTGGATGTTCTTGCCACGTTGGTTTTGAGGGGGGTTACGGGTAAAATAATGGCTTTTTACCGACATTACTTTGCAGTTACTGTTCCGCCAGCGGCATACGTATTTTTGCAACTTATATTTATATAAGAACAGGGAAATCAGCAAAGCTGGCTCGGCCGCTTCTCCTATGCAGCCATCTTGGGCGCGCCACCACCGGAAGTCCCAGTTTCTTTTTACGTATTACTTTCTTATATATCCAATATTACCTTACTTATTACTCAGTATCGAAAGTAATGGTACGTTACGTGTTATATTACTATATTATGTTGCCCCCTCCCAAAACACACACACACACACACACACACACACACACACACACACACACACACACACACACACACACACACACACACACACACACACACACACACACCAAAAAACAAACAACCTTTTTAGCCTGCTCCTTTAGAACTCAGTCCAAATGCCAAAAAGTTACCCAGTATATCAACATCTTTCCTGTCAGAAGGCTAACGTTACCACATTGTAATTACTAATCAGATAAACTTACCCTTGATGAGGTGAGTGGTTTTGGTCCTTCCAGAGGAATATTTCCTGGCGATGGCAGAATTAAGGAACATGCCTGCCACACTCGCAGTGAAGTCGTCACAAAACGCAAAGGAAAAAACATTTGTCTGTGCTACCAACACTGCCATTTTGAGTTCAGCTTGCATCACGTTTTCTGTCTTTGTCCTTATGTGATGAAATCGCCTGTGTGCCGTCATATGCCTCTTCTGCGCAATGGTGCCACTGTGTTTCAATGTGCTGGGTAATGTCATTTTTCCTGCTGTGCGCTACATTAAAATCAATGCGACACACCTTACAAAAAGCGTGGAGGTTGTCGATATGACTAGGTAAGATGCATGTAAATTGTTGCGCCCAACACTGTTGAAATTTACAGCTATATTTCGATTTCTTTGCGGGAACACTGCCTTCACCTGCCATTTTTATCGGCTCGCTTTCGGGTCTGTACTTTCCGCGAAGCTTGCACAGAGATCAACTGCACAACTGGGTTATAGTTTGCCAGGATGAGATGTCAAACGGGTTGAAAATTGTATATGGCGTGTGGATTGTGTGAATAGGATGTATTTCATACAAGATCTGGCAACTGGTCAACATTAGACAAACATATTGGTCCGATTATTTATAAAGAACTTTGGGCCTTCTGGTTTCCCAGAAGAAATAACTAACTGGGAGGGGTCCGAGAGATAGGGCTAAAAAACGCTTTGGTCATACAGAGATTGGATGGCCCTGAGAAGGGACCGCCTCACCCCATACTCCCGCAGCACCTCCCACAGCATCTCCCGGTGGACCCGCTCATACGCCTTCATAAGTTAGCTGTTTGTTGCTGGTTTCCTACCAACAGTCAATTTTGGTTTCCTTTTGTTGACGGTGATATTTCCCAAACAAAAGAAAATTATTTCTGACACGGTGCTTTAACTCTGAAGTACCGTTTTAGAGATGGAGAAAAAGCTAGCTCCACAACACTGAAATGTTTGATAGGAAATCTAGATATCAAGGGCAATGTTGGGTAAGTTATGTTTCTTTCTTTTTTGTAAGTAGCAAAACAGCAGATTTATTATGATAAATAGCAATATTTCAATGTAAATGGTTTTGTGTTACAGTACTATCAGATGAAACTAACGTGCACCATTCTTTTTTTATTGATGTTTGGGTCAGACAAATACAAAACCATAACTGTTACATTATTACAGTTACATGAATACGAGTTACATTGTGTCTTTTGTCAGTATTTGCCCAGTCTTTTATATTTTTTCATCACAAACAGAATTTTTTTTTAAATAAAAACAAAATAAAATAAAAAGGAGTTTGCCGTCCAGCAACAACGTACAACTCAAGCCAGACCTCCAACAAAAACATAGATCCACAACACAAAAAGAAAGGCGAAAACACAACAACCTAGGAAGTCTACATAGTATACACATCCTTTACCGTAACCAAATAAAAGATTATGCAGAGGCGTCATCCTTTCATATCAAGCAATTGAGCTAGGAATGGTCCCAGAACTTCATTAAATAGATCTTGAAAATTGTATATGGCGTGTGGATTGTGTGAATAGGATGTATTTCATACAAGATCTGGCAACTGGTCAACATTAGACAAACATATTGGTCCGATTATTTATAAAGAACTTTGGGCCTTCTGGTTTCCCGGAAGAAATAACTAACTGGGAGGGGTCCGAGAGATAGGGCTAAGAAACGCTTTGGTCATACAGAGATTGGATGGCCCCGCAGCACCTCCCACAGCATCTCCCGGTGGACCCGTTCATACGCCTTCTCCAGATCCACAAAACACATGTAGACCGGATGGGCATACTCCCAGGCTCCCTCCAGGATCCTTGCGAGAGTGAAGATCTGATCCGTTGTTCCACGACCAGGATGAAAACTGCATTGTTCCTCTTCAACCCAAGGTTTGACTATCAGCCGAACCCTCCTTTCCAGCACCTTGGAGTAGACTTTACCAGGGAGGCTGAGAAGTGTGATACCCCTGTAATTGGCACACACCCTCTGGTCCCCCTTTTTGAACAGGGGACCACCACCCCGGTCTGTCACTCCTTAGGCACCGTCCCAGACTTCCACACAATGTTCAAGAGGCTTGTCAACCAAGACAGCCCCTCCACACCCAGAGCTTTCAGCATTTCCGGAAGGATCTCATCAATCCCTAGGGATTTGCCACTGTTGACTTGTTTGACTACCTCAGTGACTTCCACCAAGGAAATTGATGACAATCCCCCATCATCCTCCAGCTCTGCCTCTACCATAGAGGGCGCATCAGCTGGATTTAGGAGTTCCTCAGAGTGCTCCTTCCACTGCCCTATTACCTCCTCAGTTGAGGTCAACAAATCCCATCCTTACTGTACAACGGCTTGGATGGTTCCCCGCTTCCCCCTCCTGAGGTGGAGAATGGTTTCCCAGAAGCGCCTTGGTGCCGACCGAAAGTCCTTCTCCATGTCTTCTCCGAACTTCTCCCACACCCACTGCTTGGCCTCTTTCACGGCAGAGGCTGCAGTCCTTTGGGCCCTTTGGTACCTTGCAACTGCCTCCGGAGTCCTCCGGGATAAAATATCCCGGAAAGACTCCTTCAGTCGGACTGCTTCCCTGACCACCGGAGTCCACCACGGTGTTCATGGGTTACCGCCCCTTGAGGCACCCAAGACCCTAAGACCACAGCTCCCTGCCGCAGCTTCAACAATGGAAACTTTGAACATTGTCCACTCAGGTTCAATGCCCCCAGCCTCCACAGGGATGCACGAAAAGCTCCGCCGGAGGTGTGAGTTGAATGTCTGTCGGACAGGGGCCTCCTCCAGACGTTCCCAATTTACCCGCACTACCTGTTTGGGCTTACCAGGTCTGTCCAGAGTCTTCCCCCACCCCCTGACCCAACTCACCACCAGATGGTGATCAGCTGACAGCTCCGCCCCTCTCTTCACCCGGGTGTCCAAAACATATGGCCTTAGATCAGATGAAACGATTATAAAATCGATCATTGACCTTTGGCCTAGGATGCTCTGGTAACAAGTACACTTATGAGCATCCCTATGTTCGAACATGGTGTTTGTTATAGACAATCCATGATTAGCACAGAAGTCCAACAACAGACAACCACTCTGGTTTAGATCAGGGAGGCCGTTCTTCCCAATCATGCCTCTCCATGTGTCTCCATCATTGCCCACATGCGCGTTGAAGTCCACCAGCAGAACTATGGAGTGCCCCACCGGAGCCCCATACAGGACTCCTGTTGACTATGTTAAATTAAGAGTCAATGTTGATTTCCATATTGCAATGGGAAGATGGCGGAGCGGACGCGGGGTACGGCAGGTGCTGCTGGAGTTTGCTCGGCCAAAACCAAATATAAGTACAATTATAATTTCAATAAGAATGTTTTTTGTTGCAAATCAAACTTCAAACCGAGAACTGGAACCGGATTAAAGCAATTCACTGGAAACATGGCGTATCGAGGCGGAATTATTATTTACATCTTGGCTCTCCTGCTGCTTTCGCTTCGTTGCTGCTGGCTTGGTCGGGCTGACGGTGTTGTGCGGGGGAGCGTTGTTGTCTTCGCTCAGCTGAGTCATCAGGCCGTGTACTCGAGTATCCTGAACAATGGAACGGCTAATCTACCGACTACAGTCCGGCCACGCTCTAAGATGAAATCTTCAAGCCCAAACTACAATCTAACCAGCTACCTGCTAATTACGATCTTACTGGCAGGTGACATTCATTCAAACCCGGGACCAGTTTGCAAAGTTGACCGAAAGGCATTTTTGCCGGATAATGTTACACTTCAGCTTGTAAACGGCACTGAACTGCATAAAGGCAGTGACAATCGATCTGTAAGTCCAATTGCAACTCCACAAAACACTATTCTTAACCTGAATGGCTGTATACATAAAGAACATTTAAATAGAACGGCGATTAAAAGGAAGTTTGAACTTTTTCAACCAGTAAACCAGTCTAAAGTATTGTGGGATAAAAGACTAAAACCCAAAGGCCTGCTCAGCGGACATTTGAACATAAGAAGTATTCTATCAAAGACAGAGCAAATTGAGGGTCTGCTGATGGATTCGAATTTGGACTTTCTTCTTCTCTCTGAATCATGGCTAACTGAGTTATCACCAAAGACTGCTTTTGCTGTACAGGGATATCATGTTTTTAGGAAAGATAGAAAATCAGGTAGAGGAGGAGGAGTCCTTTTGTATGTCCGTAATCATTTTAAATGTGTGGAGGTTCATCTTAATTCAACGCAAGATTTAGAAAGTATTATTGTTACTATTGTTTTATCTCCTCAAATGTCTTTTACTGTGGTTGGATTATACAGACCCCCTAATTCTACAAAGACATTTTATGACAAATTAAAATCTGTACTAAAATTATTATTGGTTCAAAAACAGAATTAATTGTTTTAGGCGATTTTAATATAAACTGGGCAGAAAAAGCTAAGAGATCTCAACTTAAAAGTATATCAGATAAATGTAATCTTACACAAATGATCCTTGGCCCAACTAGGATTACGCAATCAACACAAACTCAGATTGATTTAATTTTTACCAATAAACCTGAAAGAATTACAAAATAATTTAATTTGGTAACAGGTATGTCAGACCACAACTTGACCTTAATTGTAAGAAAGTTGACAAAAAAAAAGGTTTTTATACAGACAAGAAGGCAAAAGTTTTTTTTAATATTATACCAAAATCCTTAATTGGCCAATTTGAGGAGAAATTAAAGCACCTAGACTGGAATGATGTTACGCAGTCTGGTGATATAGAACAAGCATTTATCTATATGATGGATAGAGTTAATATGACTAAAAATGAATTTAGTAAAAATATATCTTACTCAAGTAAAGTACATCTGCCATGGTTAAATGAACAGCGCTGGAAGCTAATGAAGCAGAGGGACTTGGCATTAAAGGCTGCTCTTAAATCTAAATTACCACATGATAAGAGAAAATTCCAGAATTTGCGAAATAAAGTAGTAAAAGAATTAAGGCAGGCCAAAGCTAATTATTTTATCAAATTAATTGAGGACTCAAAAGGAAATAGTAAATTAATTTGGAAAAATATTGATACAATTACAAAGAAGGAGAATAAATCAGTTCAAAAATGGATTATACAGGACCAATCGAAATTAATAGAAGATAAAGAAAAAATAGCTAAAATTTTTAATTCTTTCTTCTTGAACTCTGTACAGTGTCTGGCTAGGAAATTTGGTGCTAGATCTGGAGTACTAGACCTACTACCTATAAACAGTGAAACTCCTGTCTTCACAATTGAAAATGTCTCAGAATCTACTGTATTGAAAATAATTGATAATTTAAAAGGATCTAGGTCTAAAGATGTTTATGATACTGATGCACAATTTTTTAAAACTTATAAATCAATTTTTTACAAACCTAACACACTTGACAAATCTGTCAATAAACTCCTATTTTCCAAATTGCTGGAAAGCGGCAGTAGTGACACCTATTTTTAAAGCAGGTGATAGGACTCTTCCATCAAATTATAGACCCAATAGCATCAAAAATTGCGGAAAGAGTAGTTTGTGATCAGTTAGTCTCTTATTTAAATGAAAGTGAAGTGAATCTACACCCAATGCAATTTGGGTTTCGAAAAAATTATTCTACAGAAACGGCTAATTGTTATTTTGTCAAACAAATTAGAAGTCAACTTGACAAAGGTGGTGTTGTTGGAGCTGTGTTTTTAGATTTAGCAAAGGCATTTGACACAGTGAATCATAATTGTTTAATGTCAAAGCTTCAGAATTTTAATTTATCCGATACTGCCTTGATGTGGATGAAATCATACCTCAATAATAGAAGTCAATGCACAAGAGTGGTTGATAAATCCTCTTCATTTGCTAACTGTCCTACGGGGGTTCCTCAAGGGTCAATTTTAGGACCGATTTTATTTAGTATTTATATTAATGATCTGCCACAAGCATGTCCAGGTGTTAATGTTATAATGTATGCAGATGATACTGTGCTTTTTACTCATGCAAGAACTAAAGAACTAGCTGCAAGCAAACTGTCAACTGCAATGGTGAAAGTCTCAGATTGGTTGAATGAGTCTTGTCTGTCTCTTAATGTAAGTAAAACCGTATGCACGTATTTCACTGTACGAAAACAAAACTCTGTGAATCCAGATATTATATTTAATGGTGAAACAATCAAATATGTGACGCATGTTAAATATTTAGGAATAATTATAGACCAACACCTGTCTTTTAAAAAACAAGTAAAAAGGGTTATAAATAATGTTAAATCCACTACTCCCTTCATAAACAAATTATGAAAGTGTTAGATAAAAAACCAAGGGACTACCATCATTGTACAATTTTGAAAAGGTTACATTTTTTAAATTTTAATAATTTTGTATTTTATACTGATGTGTGCCTGGCCAGAAACAAATACAAAACAAGACAGAAAATAACACAATCACAAAGAGACAAGACATAACCAAAATACCAGGGGGAAACAGAACAAAATACAAAGCAAAATACCAAAACCATAACAGTTGTGTTGTTACTTTGGCCAGGTCATCATCAAAAAAGCGAATTAGTACATTCATGATTTTGTCTATGTTGACATTCGTTGCTTCATGTACATTTATTAAAAACTTCACATTGTTTAGCTTTTCATATAGCTAGACGTCTAAACTCTGGGACAAGGCTGTTATGTTTAAATAACTGCCATGCTGATTCCAAACAGACAAGGCAGTTTGGGCTTCAGATAGATTACAGTAGCCATCGTTAATGACAAATCGTGTTCCGCTATGAACGTGCACACACGTATTTGTATCACAAACACGGTCGGTCAGTGAAGGCGATAGCGGTAGCTGTCATTGCCGGTAACATACTTGTATGACAGAGTGCACAGACCAAAGCTTTGTGACTAGCATGTATGACTAGCAAGCACTCTCTTATCACTGCTGCCGTACAGTCTCTTCCTTCAACATATGCTGCAGAAGCAAGCACCCGGCTCCCTCAATTTGAGGCAACAAATGCTAAACGGCTTCCCGTCTCCACCCTTTTCCTCTTGTCCTCTATTCATGCCCAGCGCCATTTGTTTTTAACTCCTTTCTCAACTAAAGCTGTATCTACATGCTCCAAGTTTGATCAACTTTGCCTCTATTTTTTTTTAGCCGCGTTACCACGGAGACGGTCTTGGCCCACACTGCATTCTCGCTTTTCGGCAAAGACTTTGCTATCTGATGGCTAGAACTTGTTTCATTGGTAGGTGGAAGTTCGATGATTGGTTAAACCCAGCGCGTCAAAAACAAATCCCATGTGAACTTAGAAAAAAGAACTGCGTTAGTTAGAGCTGCATTCCTCTTATATGATTGGTAGGTGAAATCAATTGACTCAAAAATATTAAACCGCATGCAAGTTCCCAAATATTATTATTAATATTTATTTTTTTCTCACGGCTGGACGCCGGAGATCCGGCATGGTGACGGAATACTTTAAGCCCTGAGTATGTTGTGTTTTAATCACATGCTAATCTAGCACATTTTCAGAAATTAGAAGAATTTAGGTTTCAAATGAAGCCTCATACATGCATTTTAGCCTTGCAGTTCTTCTGTTATAAGCTTTAGCCTTTGGTAAAGGGAAATAGGCAAAAATCAAGCATAAAGAGGTGGATTTGAACAGGTTAAACTTTGTTTTACTGTATTAATAGACTTACATCACAAGGCGTGGCTTGAACATTACTTTCCCTCTCTGTCTCAGCAGAACCACCTGCTTTATTGGGTGTTCCTTTTTTTAGACATAATAAATGCAATGCTGTTAAAATTAAAGTGATGGTTCGGAGTAACCCTACCCTACGGTCCTTTGCACCACGACCTCGAGCCAAACAACTCCTCAGAAGCTTTTTTCACCTGGGTCGAACCTGGGCGAGTTAGCGTTATCAGCTGATTAGGTTACTGCAGGCGCTAACGGATCTTAGGGTGCATCTCGTAAATTTCCCCACTAATAATGCCCAAAATGATACCAAACTTCTACAGTAGTATAAATAGGTTATGTTACAACACCGAAAAGAGATACAACAAAAATATTGATTCATTTAACTTATTTTTTAAAGTAAGTGCTGTAGTACAACTAGCAGGAGACACGTTATAATTGAGGTATGTTTGGAGACACTACCTTAGTTAATAATTAAATTAATCAATATTTTTGTGGGGGAACTGCAGCTATTTTGTCAGAATGACATGAATAAATGTTACTAAACATTACTAAACGTAACGTGGATAAAACTGTATTAAAACCTGAACAGATATATTTTAATCAGCAATTGTGAAATGAAACTACAACTCCCATAATCCCATGCCACTTCATGACATCACCAAAAGTCTGTGTTTACATCCATTGTTTTGATTGATAGACCCCTTGTGGCAGAAAATGACATATTGGACATTTAAAATAAAATGTTTGATTACTGTTGCAACAAGGTCTACAGTCAATACAGCTAATTCTGAGTTTCAGGTCGAGGTTGTGATTTGAAGTGTGAGGGAAGCAGTGGCGGGCCATACCAATTAGTTCCCATACATTTTTGTCACGCGGAAGTGTGTTAATTAGAAGACCTGAAGGGATTTCAGGCAAACAACAAAGCCAATGTGACACCTCAGCTGGAATGCTCTGTGATTAGAGGCTGTGAGAAAGGCGTCTTTCTTGTATTCATGAAGGTCCCTCCACAGGAAAGGGGCTTTAATTGCTTCTGGAAGTTCATTATAGTGTGATTGCTGTGCTGTGAAATTGTCATAAGCTTTATAATTGCAAATGAAATTTAGAACTTTAGTTGTTTGCTGTTTTGTGTGCACAGGAATAGTACAAGAGGAAGTTCACTTGCCGGTAATCGTCGGCTCACTTCATATGCCACATCAACACCCAGCATCCAGCAGGAGGGAAGCTAATCAGTGGATTTGACAGATAAGAGTTTAAAACTCTACCAAAAGCCTGCTTTGCCTCAAGGCTAGAAAATGCAGCTGCTGCGTTAACAAACCACTAGTAAAATCTGACATTTCTATTTCAGAATTAAAACAAGACTATGGGACCTTTAAAAATATCAAATTTTTATTCCTATTATCATTTAAAAGTTTGATTCATAAAAAGTAAAACACACCCTTCAATAAACAGTTGAGAAAGATACTGTATTGCCGTGTAACAGACATTGGGTTTGCTGATTTTATAACTCTCTTACTCGTGCTACTTTTACAATATGTTTCAGCATGTCACAGATATACAGAAAAATCTTGTGTTTCGTAAAACCAAAACAATGAGCTGAAAGATGCTAAAATGTTCTGTCTGAGGGGAGCTGCAGAGTTGGTGACAATTCTGGGTGCATTTATTAGTCTAAGAGACCACATTCACATTACACAGACGGGGAAAAATAAATTCACATTTGTGGCTGCCGATCTACAAACCACGCCCTTGTTGGAAGAAATAGCTTTAATGTCATTACTATTGGATTATTGGTGTGCAGGTAAATGTAGCTACACAATAAGGAAAAACAATGAACCACAATCGAGGGACAATGCTGAATGTGTTTAACTTTTTTTTTTTTTAATACATTTTGAAAGACATGTTTAATTGCAATGTATGTTTTATTTTTTAAGATTATTTGTTGGGGGCAATTTTAGGCCTTTTATTTTTGTCAGGACAACTTAGACATTAAAGGGGAGAGAGGGGGGAATGACATGCACCAAAGGGCTTCAGGTCAGAACCGAACCCACGCTCGCTGCGTCGAGGACTGAGCTTCTGTATATGGGTGTGCGCACTACCACGTGAGCTACCCCCCCAATATAATGTATGTTTAAATACAGGTGATAGATACCCATATAGGTAAAAACGTGACCATGATAACCAATACTGTCAGTTTCAGACCATGTGTCTTAAAAATAAAATGAATAAAACTACATGCTGAGAAAGAAGCTAGCCTGAGGGTGGTACTTTTATTTTTAAATGACCATAGGCAGGGCTATTGGTGAACTAAAACCATCACCAAATGGCAACAACTGCCTGTTAACTTAACCTCAGGCTGGATTTAAAGGTGCAATATGTAATACTGACAGCTAGTGTTTTTAAATAGTTACTGCAGTTCAAATTCAAAATACTGGAGAGAGTCGTATCCCCTGCCCCCTCCTCCCCAGACTCAAAGTTCACAGAGGTTGCCAGGCTAATGGTGCGTTCTTTTTGCCTCCAAACTCATATTTTACAAGGTCAAAGTCGTAAACACGCCCCCTGACCTCGGATTTCCGAGCTCGGAACTCGTACAACCACAGAGTACCCCGAGCTAAAAATCCAACATGGCTGCTAAGTGTATCGACAGTTGTGAAAGCTGTAGTAACATACAGTTAAGCACTTATTATAACTTGTGTTATTTGTGTCACACTAAATCAGTCATACACGCAGCACTGTCTTCTATCTGTGTTGTCACGCGGTTTGCATGCACAAAAAAACAGCGTATGCGTTGTTATAAACTGGCATTGCTAACAATGGCTAACCTGGCTCGAGCTAATGAAAACAATGAAAATCCAACTTGCAAATAGAACGCATTTAACTTGGGTGTGTCATTCCCAGTTCCGACCTCTGACTTCCAAGGCAAAAAGAACGCACCATAAGACCGCAGCATCCACAACAACGTTGCTAGATGCTTGTCTCATAGCCAGACATTACTTCACAGCACAGCGGAGTAGCTAACGTTAGATGCTGGCTATATTGTCAGTCATAAAAGCCCGTGCTCACTTGGAGCTCTGTACCCAACTGACAGGCACACTTTTTTTGGCTTAGAATTACGGTAGGAACCACTAAATACACAACAACTTTGCTGTCCTCTCCACCCGACGGACAGACACACTTCTTATGCTTAGAATTACGCTAAACATACTGCAAACTCATGGTCCCCTCTTCCCAATTTACAGCTCCCCTTCTCTTGGCTTAAAGTAACGTTAGCTAGCAGTTAGCAGGGTAGGCATGGCGGCGTTGGCCAGGACCAGTCGGGATCACTTTACTGGCTGTGTCTCAATTGTTTTTGCGAGTACTCTAGCTATATAATTCAATGTGAGTACACAAATGTTGAAATGACATAAAATGCCTGTCCCTTCTAGCCATAATAAATTAGCCTGAAGCTAATGCTTACTTGTTCAGGAGGAAATTAGCCAACTCAGTGTCCTTTTGGGCTCTAAGCTGTCTCCATCTTTCAAATACATCTCTTATATTTACCCGGGGTTTGCTACATCTCTGGTCATGCAACTGTTAGAAACATGCCGTTTTTTTTTAGGTTGGGTAGAATTTCTCTGTTGATGTTGTAGCAGAGATGTAAATGCCAAGGCCCGCCTTAGTGCAACAGGGATGTCAGCGTCAGAGGAAATACCGAAAATGGCTGACAAAGGGCTAGGGGGGATAGTGTGATCGTTGGATCTACTCAAGGTGTCAAGTCCAAAACATATGAGTATGGTTACACCTGTTACAGGCATCCCGGACAGTGGAGTATATTTTGGACAATTTCGCATTTGTATAGTGGACTTTATAAAGGACCTTGCATTGGATTAAGCCATGACGAGCACATATGGAGGAAGAGTGAACTATAGCCAGTGCAAGGTCCCATTGTTGGTCCGTAATAACCATATTCAGATTGCTCTCCCATGCAGCCTTTGTCAAAGT
The DNA here is from genome assembly GCA_023631565.1 of Gymnocephalus cernua. Taxonomy (NCBI): domain Eukaryota; kingdom Metazoa; phylum Chordata; class Actinopteri; order Perciformes; family Percidae; genus Gymnocephalus; species Gymnocephalus cernua. Next base: position 33,948,849 of record CM042425.1, on the reverse strand, counting down.
ACGAGGGCTCGCCGAAGTCGAGCATATTGAATCATATAGTACAGAAACAGAAGGGAATGTCACCAGTAGGGAATCAGTCAGGGTTTCGGGGAGGTGGTTTGGAAAGTGGGGGAATGTTTTCTTGGAAAAAGTCCCTAATCTGGAAAAAGCGAAGGTATGACTTTGGCAGACCATGAAGGGAAGCGAGCTCTGTGAAGGACGCAAATATGCCATCTTTGTATAGGTCTTTGACGCAGACGACACCATTATTGTGCCCGGCCCTGAATGGAAATTCTGAGCTTGAAGGTGTAAAGACATGGTTTTTAAGCAGTGGGGTCAAGACGGAAGGGCCCTGTAAACCAAAGTTTTTCCTAATTTGAATCCAGGTCTTGAGCAAGAGGGATACAATTGGGCATGCGCCCACAGACGTTAAAGGCAGAGGCAGCTAAGAGCAGAGGACCGATCGCAGCGAAAGGCGTGACCCCTGTTCTGTGTTTGCAGGGAATGGTGGACAAAACGATCTGACGAGAGGCAAAGGAAACACAGGGGCTAAATAAACTAGGTAACGAGCAAACACGGGACAGGTGACACCAGGGCTGGGGAACAGGTGGAGCACATCAGGGCGGGGCAGGACAATCAGACATGTGGGAAAACACAGGAAGCCAAACTAGAAATCACAAGGGAAAAACAGAACCTTCAAATTAAACCAGGAAACGGGAAAAAACTGACAGAAAATATGAAATCAACTAAACACAGAAACTTGACACAACACTAGACAACACAAGGGAGAACAGAGAACACAGAAACTAACAAAACATACACAATTCAGAATAAACAACAAAAAACAGGAAACAGCAACAGAAATATACCAAACCACAACAACCCTGCCTTCTTTAAATGTACCCAGATGGGTAGCGAGGCACAGTCATCACTATTCCAGTACAGGAGCTTTTGCAAGTTAGCTGCCCATTAGTATCGCCTAAAGTTAGGGAGCGCCAGACCCCCCTCAGCCTTCGAAGACTGTAATATCGCCTTTTAGATCCTAGCAGGTTTGCTGCCCCATAGAAATTTAGATATTGCCCTGTCCAGCTTGTCAAAAAAAGATTTAACAATATGTACATGGATGTGCTGGAAAAGATAAAGGAATTTGGGGAGGACAACCATCTTAATAAAATTTAAAAAGGTTCGCCCACGAGGGAGAGTGGTAAGACCGACCAGTGGTCAAAATCGCTTTCAGTTTTTTTGACCAGAGGTAAGAAGTTTTTGTGGAACATGTAGTAGTGAAATCTGTCCTCTGCCCACTTAAATGACGATAAAGAACGTGGGAGCTGCCTAGCCAGAGAGTTTATCGGTAGGAGCTCACTTTTCTGGTAGTTGAGCTTGTAGCCGGAATACGCACTGATCCGCCGTGAGCACGGTGTATTTTATTTTGAAAATTAACCGGATGTTTTATTTTGTTTCTGTGCTCGACTTCCTGTCCCGCACTATCTGCCGTGTGCTGAATTGCTGCGGAGCTCTCCGGCGTCCGGCAAAAATAGAAGCTCTGATCTGATCTCTGTATCTGATCCGGAGGGCTGCGGAACGCCGGAGCTGTGTCGGAGTCGGAACGCAGATGTTACGCAACTGGTGGAAATACACACATTGACCAATTGACTCCGCCGACGTTCCGGAGCCGTTCCTCAGCAGTTATGCAGTCGGTGGAAATCCACGGTTAGAACTGGCGCAAGGAGAGCAGGAAATGTTTCATAATCAGTCCCTCCAGAAAAACGCGGAGTTTTTTTGTGATTGTTGCGAGCAAAAATCCTTGATTATGCGGCACGTTTTCTTAAAAAATGCGATGGAATATGCGGGATATTTATGCCATTTTATGCGATGAAAATGCGGGAACTTGCAAAAATTGCGGGAACTTGCGGGAACTTGCAAAAACTGTGGTTTGATGAAAAAGAGAAAAGAAGTGATTCCCCCAACACAGTGTTCTCAGTAGGTGAAATTACGTCACTTCATAACGTTCCCATGGCAACAGGGCAAAATGGCTGCTCTTGTGTGAAGTAAACATTTTTCAACTTTCTGCTGAGATATATGTGACTTTTTTGCAACTAAAATGCGGGGATTATGAAATCATGCAAGCCCCGCATATTTTGCGCGGAAATCGGCAATTTATGCGGCGAAAGTGCGGCGTATTTTAAAAAATGCGGCCCCCGCATAAATATGCGGACTTTGGCTGATTATGCATTGAATTCTGCGATCGCATAATCGCGTTTTTCTGGAGGGACTGCATAATACTCTACAGTGAAGCCATCCTGCCCCAGGGTTTTACCGCTCTGTAGAGAGTTAATGGCTCCTTGAACCTCAGTGGTTATAAGGCCACCCAAGTCATTCGCGGATTCAACGTCTATTTGGGGGAAGTGTGAATCTCGCCTGAGTTAGCTCTAATGGCAGGAATTAGCCATGAGGTTGCTTCGGCTCTGGCCTGGTGAGCCAGTAGCTTCCCAGCTTTATCCCTGGACTCAAAAAAGCGCTGCCTAGATTTGAGCAGACAAAGCTTGGATTTATTTGTAGATAAGAGGTCAAAGTCTGCCTGCAGACTAAGACGTTCTCTATAAAGGGTAGGGTCTGGGCCGGCCATGTGTTTGTCATTGATGTCCTTAATTTTCCGTAGCAAGTCCGCCGTTCTGGATATTTAGACTCTTTTTAAAGGAACACGCCGACTTATTGGGACATTAGCTTATTCAGCGTAACCCCGACAGTTAGACAAGTCGATACAATTATTACAAGATACAAATTAGAGACAAAGGAGATAAGCTGTCCTCTGATATAAGCTTTCGAAGCTTCCCATAGTATGCCTCTGTTTGTGTCCGGCAGATCATTCAACTCAAAGAATAGAGTGATTTGGGAGTGTAGGAATTGCTTATGGTGATCCTCCGCTAGTAGAGAGGAATTAAGCCTCCACTGCTTGAAGGGGTTAGAATGAGCGCGAAAGTAGAGATCAAGGGAGGTTGCTGCATGATCTGATATTACGATACTGGGGTAATCGCTGGATTTAATCTTGGAGAGCAGCCTATCGTCTAGAAGGAAGAAGTCTATACAAGTGTAGGTGTGGTGCCCATGGGGGCAAAAGAGAAGGGAGGGAGAGAAAGAGAAAAAAAAAACACAAATGACAACCACATACACACACACATAGAACAGGCAGAATAGAACATCACATAGCCATCGATCAAATCGGAGTCCCCTGACCTGAAATCCCTGATAACTAACTGTATCTGAGTATCCATCCACTGAGCGATGTGCCATCTACACATCCACAAGGGTTCCCAGTGTCCCCAACTCCCAAATCAACAGATCAGTCCAATATCAGAACAATTTCAGTACAAACAGGCCTAAGGCATAAGGTACAGCACTTGAGGTCTCCATCTCGTCAAAGAAAGGAGGTAAAGAAGAAGAAAAAAAAGAGAAAAAAAGAAAAACAAAGGAGGTACTGTTATACGGGCAGTTAGACACTGGAAAAACAGACAAGATCACAGTCCTGACAAGGCGTAACATGAGTCAGCAGGGCATATAAAAAAATAAATTAAAAAAAGAGGTTAGATGGAAGAATTAATTGAGATAACACCTGCCTTGAGACTGACTTGAAAATACAGATTCATTAAAAGGATACTTATGTTACTGCTACAGCTTTGAACAGGAGAAGCAAAACTAAACTCTAGTCAAACAGAAACATAGCTGTTCGGGCCAGGCCATGAGTCAATTTAACTGTGCCAGCTGAACGCCAGCCACGCCAGCCAAGGCTATTAGAATCTTTAAAGTATGGAATATAAATATACAAACAGCCATAAGAAAAGCTTGAGGTAACATTAGCAAAGAGAAGCTTGAGGCAACATTAGCAGCTTGTAGCTATGAATCTTGAAACAGTCTTACCAGAACAGCACACCGCGAAGCGGTGGGTTAACCTGCGCTAGCAGGCCGGGAGCTAACAGTGGTCTGTTGCCGAGAGCCATCAAGCTACATTAGCCCCTCATGTGGGCGTGAAGCTAGCAAAAACCAGCTATTTGGGAAGTTTTAGCGTAGCCGCTACGTTACCAGACAAGATCAGTCCTCAATGGGTCCCGAACTGCGTCAGTGCTGAGAAGAGATGAAATCTCGAGCAGCCTTAGGGGACGTGAGCCGGAGTTTCAGACCTTCTCCAGTCTAGTGTTAATTTTGTCACCTATTTTTAATTTAGTTTTGGTCTTAGTCTTGTGCCAAATGTCCTTGTTAATTTTAGTCATATTTAGTCATTCACATATTTTATTTTGTTAGTCAAGTTTTAGTCGATTAAAGGTCTTGTCATTTTAGTGTAGTTTTAGTCAAAACATTGAGTATTGAGTAATCCTCAAAGATGTGGATCGGGGAATCCTTGTATTTCAGCTTGCCCCGAAGCCTTCAGCCTCGTGTACAACCCACTCCCAAATCTGAAATCTGTGGAACCGCATCACGACAACCCTGGGCTTCTCGCCGGGGCCTGGTCTCGGGGCAAGCGTTCGGTGAGCTCATTCCTGAAGAAAGAAAGACTTGAACTTAGCTAAGAGCGAGGCCTTGTGTTCGGCTAGCATAGCCGTTCGCGTGGCTACAACGAATCACCCTTCTTGGGGTTATCTTTATTCGACTTGCTGGACATCCTCTCGTCATGGCGAGGTGCTGCCGAATATAATTTAGTTAAATATAAGTGATTAGTTGCAGCACTTTGGCTGGACTGTAAAGAAGGTTAAAGATGAAGAGGATGGGAACGAGGGGAAAATGCGACTACTTCATCATGTCGCCACACCGGAAGTCTACAATCACCACACTTAACTGCCTGTGGCACTGCCAGGTCAGGTGAAATCTCCTTGCTATCTGCTAGCCCAAGTGATTTCACAATTAAAAGAGCCTGAGGATGTCCTCGCCATAGCCCCTGGCATAAGCACGCCTTATAACAGTAGTAAATGCAAAACCATAGATAAGGGCGGTCTTAACGGGAAAGCTTTGTCCTGGCTCAGTAAAAGACAGCAACATTGTGTATTTGATTAGTACAGCTAATCACAAGGAGATCAGTGAAGAATTGGAATGTTATTGATTAGGACATGGGCCGTCAATGCCACCTGGAGCACCTGATAGCATCTCTTATTTACCAACAAGCCTGATGAATCACTATGCGCTGATAAAGCTGACAATGCCCTTGAGATCCCAGCAGCAGACACTGTGCATATCTGCACTGTGTGCTGTACAACACCTGAGGACAGGCAATCCTACAAAGTGTGTGCATAGATATTGATTGCATTGTTTTATAGATTATTCTAGTCCCATCTATAAAAACACTGTCAGCAGAAGTTTGCAGATTCTATTTTAGCAAGTTCATTTGAATGTCACTTTGAGGAATGCATGTTATTATCATTGTAAGTATGGCTTGTTATTGTAAATTTCGGGTTTTAGACTGACCCACTGATAAACCAACATTGCCATCGCTAGTGCCACACCGCTAGCATTGCTGAATTAATAATGTATATATGTAAGGGATGTTTGGACACGTTATTCATCAAGCCTGTTGAAGCTTGGATAACGTGGTACAGCTGTCTAATTTCTACAGCTATCATTCATGCCTTCTACTCTACTAATAACTCTGCTGATATCTACTCAAGACATGAGAGTGAGAGAAATATGAAGGGACCTATATGAAAACAATATTACCAAGGCTTAGACCAATATGGGATTAGGATTTGACTCAACAGTGTTAGGGATGTCTGCCTGTAAAGCCTGTAATTGAATCTGCCTCACCCTGCCATAAGGAGCTGCAGCCAAATAATTTCATTAGTCTGTCATTCAGTGGGGAGCTCAAGTGTCCAGTGATGATCACAGGAATAAAAAACCTGCAGGAGAATATACAGACTATTGTCAGGTTTAATCTACAGTTACTGTTGTGAAAAACCTGGACACACTTATTGAACATGAACAGTAATGGAGCATTCACATTAAACAGGATGTAAGATTCATTGAAAGGGTTACTGCACCCATTTATTGTCTACTGAACAAGTGAATCACTTCTCAACAAACTGTGGTATAGCAGGAAACACAGGATAGACCTCATATGATCTATGTTAAAAGCGGAAACATTTTAACCATATGCAAATTAAGGCAAAATTCCTTTAGAAGGTCCATGCGAAAACTCTGAAAAAGAAATAGTCATGCTGTGGTGAAAAACATCTGTGGAACAGATGTGGATTAGGCTACTGCAGACTCTGGGTACCTCTTTGACATTGGGCTGCAAGATTGCGGTTTCAAATAAATATGTGGCATAAAGTCACAAATGGTTACTTGCTTACATGGTTTGCTAAGACAGAATCTACACTATGTGAGCATTTACCCTGCCCACAGCAACAAGCTAATAGATGGTGTCATTCAATTTTTTCACATCTAGTTAGTATTTACTGTTATTCAAGAAAGTGTGTTTGTGCAGTCCATGTACCTTTAACAATGAATGTACCAACTGTACAGACTTTAGCTATACTTTAGTACTTTGGTAGCTAGCTTGCAGTGTACATGTTTTCCACTTGCAAAATGACCTGAAATATGTTAAAGTGCTCCATAGAGCTGACGGGGACTGGACTTTTGGATTATAATTCACTGTGGGTCTGCACTGCAACTGATTCTTTTACAAAATCTACCTCACTTATAAATAAAAACATCTTAATCAAATAAAAAAGGTGCAATTATTACTTAGAGTCCATACATGTAAAACAGTGACAATCTATTAAATAAAATGATACAATTAGGACCTTCAATTTTTGATCAGCATACAGCAAGGTAATCATCATCAACATCCTACTTCTTCAAACGTCAGTGTGATGTCACAGTAATGCCAGCCAAGGATTTCAGGATGATTAAGATGGGGTCAACCCTATGTTACATGGGTCCTCATTGTAAGAAAATTGGTAAGGACTATCTCCACAGTTCTAATTACAAAACAACAAAGGGGGTGGACATTTTAAAGGCAGTTGGTAAAATTCATTCAGCTACTGTAGAAATATCAATTTCTTACTTAGGTCAAGAAAATTGTCCACAAATTTGAGGGTGTAGATTTCAAGGAGTATAACATCAGCTGTAGGTGGGTGACTTCAACAACTGACCCAGGGAAAAATACATAGAACAAATAACCTAGGGACATAGATATGCTCCCATTAAGATTTATGTCAGCCTCAGTAGATTAGTAAACTGAAATCCCTTTCACACATGGCACTGCAACCCTAAACTTAAACATTAGGAGCTATACGTAGTGTTCGCACAAGGTGCTGAATTTTATGGAAAAAAAATAAAGTTCAATAAGCCCTTTTTTAACAAAGTGCTTAAAAAGACTTTGAAATATAAATGAACCACATAACACTCTTAAATTTTCACTAGTTTGGTTCATCAAGTCATAATTTAAATGCTCAGTATCAGAAATCATGCAGCTTTTTCTAAATTCTGATGCACCACTGTCTTGCACTCGGCTGCACTCTTTTCTTTCTTCCTAGCCTTGATGAGCCACTTACCGAAATCTAGCTGCTAGGAGCGGGATTATTTAGTGCCGTGCAAATTCTTGTAAATGGGGGTGAACAATGGCGTGATGGATTTTTAAAAACATATGTCTATGCACTTTGTCTTCTTTCTTTGTATAAATGTTATTAATAGAGTTGCCTGGTAGAGGCAGGGGCAGGGTAGGATACTGGCTAGGTTAATGTAGTAAAACAAAATCGCTGCAATTCATAAAGGGCTTACTCTTGGAATTATTTTGTCCTAACAAAGTAAAGCAGCATTGACAGAACTTCAGCTAATAATCACTGTGAAGAGACAGTGTGACTGTGAGACACACTGTCAGGCATCATATTCATTTAGATTAGGATAGATTTTTCTTTGCTTAAACAAAATACTTTTTAACTTGCATATAATTTATCTTATAAATATAATTTATGTGTTTGCAAATTATATTTTTCTTAGAAGAAGGGTCATTTACACAAAGACGTCTTAGCAAATCTGGGAGACGCTCAGTGGGGTGCCTACAGGGAGAGCAGATTGATCTTCTGGGTGCTGGGTGTAAAGTGGTTCCCTCCCACCCATATGTGCTGAACAGCGGGGGGAGCCGTCACTCATCGGCGCCGCCTCTCTTGGCACTTCCCTAATCATGATTACTGCCTTCAACCTGGGAGTGTAAGAGAAAATCAGCATCCACCTGACTCTATCAGGGGGAAACTCTTTATCCTTGTTTGTTCTAAAAGAGGAGAACTGTTTATGCTGTTAGGACGCGCATTCTCCTTTATGTGATTTTAATTGAGGCAGTTAAGCCTCCCTTGGAGGAATCTGGCTATTAAACACTTGCACGCAGTTGCACACAAACATGTATCTGTATAGTGTTCAACAGTTACCGATGACGGAGAAGGAAAGAGAAGGGGAGAAAAAAATCATTGACCTTTCTTTCCAGTGTGAATGTTATCATCGATTAGCAGCATGTGGACAAAACTTGCACCTTTATATACTGCAAGATCACGTGCAGTTGTATATTTATGTCATATGGGAAATGTTTTTATATAAGAGTTAATGGGCATTGTGTTTGTAGCAGCCATCTGGTTAAGTAGTTAGTTTGTTATTTGTACTGCCTGTATTGGTACTGCATATGTACATAATGAGATTGTGTAAGGGTGTGTAGTGTGTGTGTGTGTGTGCGTGCTTGATACAAGGATGTGTGTGTGTGTGTGTGTGTGTGTGTGTGTGTGTGTGTGTGTTGAGGTGTGTGTTTTGTACATATTTATGCATGTTTGTTGGTGCACATGTACTGTGTTTATATTGTGTTTTAGTGTGTGTCTTTGCATATTTTAGAAGGTACAAATGTGGAGTTAGGGTATTTGTTTGTTAATGTGTGTGTGTGTGTGTGTGTGTGCAGTGCGTAGGCCTGACTAAAGCTGATAAACGGCATCGGTCCTCACCTGCCAAGTAGCCTAGGGGGCTTGTTCGAGCTGTGTGTGTGTATGTGTGTGTGTTTGTGTATGTGTGCGTGCATGTGGTCAGGATGTGGTTTTCACGTAGAAGGAGGGTGGGCTTGGCAGGGAGACCTTAGCACCCTTTGAGCTACACCATCTTGCTTTTCCAGGACGCCGTGTATATCTCAGGCTGAAACGAAATTGATGTTATGTTTGCCCCGGGGTTGCTTTGTGAGCCAGTTAATGGGGTTGTTAACCGAATGTGGCCCGGACAATACGTTTCGCACACACACATATACACACACCTTCCTACCACTACTATAGACTCCTGGGGCAAAAGAGGGGTTATAACGTTTTCCTAGATATTTTATTCAGCCTTACCGCATGTTTGCTGCCAGGACTGAGACTGAGAACTTTTCTATTTAATGAGAGATAAATAAACCTTTTGTCACTGCTGATGAGTCAGCAGATTTGGTTATAATACCTGAGCCTCCACAGAAGTATCAATGCATGCACTAGTGTTTTTATTTCCAATTTTGACACTTAGGAAGGTACTCAGTGAGACTTACCCAAGAAAGTGAACATGCCGAACAACTTCTTGAGCTGATGAAGTGCTGCATGATTTCAGCACGACAAAATTTAGGATAACATACAGGAACTTGGGGAGAAAAAGGGGCATATGACATACAATAAAGGTCCCCAACTTAAATCAAGCCAAGGATGTTGTGTGGTATGGGTGTTAACCATTAGGCTGCCCCAAAGGATCACTGCTTTCCATCCATTATCTATGCATTTTTTGCCTCTTATCTAGGTCAAGCTCTCAAGGGCAACATACTAAGCAAGGAAACCCATATATTCTTCTCTCTGGCCATTTCTTCCAGCTCTTCTTGTGAGACCCGGAGGCGTTCCCATGTCATCATGGGATATGTCATCCTTCTAGCATGTTCTATGTCTGTCCCTCTATGGCTTCCTCCCTGTTGGACGTAACTGTAATACCTCCACAGGGATGCATGCTAGGGGTCCTCACAATCCAACAGAAACAATCCACCATTTCGCCCGGAAGAGTCCATGGCCTCAGAGGAGGTGGAAACCCTGATCCTGCTTTACACTGGGTTACAAAGTACTCCTACCTCTTGTAGCCAGCAGGAACCAGGTCCTAGCAGAACCAGGTCCTATGCAAAAAGCAGAGATGCAACCCTGACTCCTTACTAGACTACTCTCCACACCTAGGCTGCTCCTTGAAATTCTGTCCATGAAGATCACAAACAGAATTGGTGACAAGGCACAACCCTGGCGGAGCCTAAAGGCCACTTTTAACACATTTAAATTCCTGCAGAAAATTTGGACACAGCTGTCACTCCGGGTTATACATGAACCATATTGCCCCAGTCCCCAACACCCATAACTTCACTGTTTCCCTTCTTGCTCATTTGGTAGCGCTGCACCACAGTAATCACATAATAACTTGCATTTGTGGAGAAAATGAAGCTAACATAGGTGTAATTTGGAACAAATTCTGCTCTCAAACACAATTAGATCTCAGTATTGTGCTCAATATTGTGTAGTAAATTTTTTTAAAAGATGCCACCTGAAGCAGAAACAGAAAGGGATGAATGTGGAAACTAAACTAAAACACCGCCCACCTCCACTTCCTGCTGTGTGCTGTGTTACAGAGAAAATACTGAAGTTACTGATGATTTTTTATTTGAGTGGGCCGAATCTGCATTTACCGAATCTGCATTTACCCCCCCATCCAGACATACAAAATGTCTTTTCCTTGTTCTTTGTTTACGAGCCACTGTAGTTCTAATTGCTGCAGTTTTCCACCATCACTGTATAGTGTCACTTCTGTTCTCACCGTTTCATAACATTGCAAGATGTGTCAGTTGTTAGTGGTATGTTTTGGGTTTGTCAGGCTTGATTTCATGTTTCGCAGGGTTGAAATTGGGTATCATTTCGAAGAGACACAGCTGTGGGTTGGGACTGTCTATGGTTACAGTGCTAAGAACAAGGGGGCCTAATGGAGTTGGGAGATAAACGTTTCTCTTTTCTGGGAGGGATAAAAAATGATGTGCTATCAAATATTCTTCCCCAAAAATATAGGTGAAATAGACTCCGTGGCTCTATGCACATGCATATGTGTGTGTATGTCTGTGTGTCTGGTCTCTTGTGTGCAAGCCAGTTTTGCTGGTATGCAAAATGAATGTGGGCAGAGTGAAATGGTGCATAATTTGGGGATTTATTTTGAACAAAGCCTCAGTACTTCAAGTGCTTCGCGAACTGAACAGCATGGATGATTTTTCAGAAGAGTACCTGAGGATTCTTCTGTCAGCATTAAGCCCTGGTGTGGAAACCAGACCTATTTGGCGAGCTGGAGCAGACGTAATAAGACCCTGATGGAGGCGACACTAATGTGCTAATGCTGTTCTGAGATCTAAAGTGTAGTATACTCAGTTTTGCTTTAAGGATTCTGCTGTGTAGGTGGCACATAAGTGCAGGCAAACACGTGGGCAAGGCAGATAAAACAGAATAACTATTGGTTATCATGCTTTGTATGTGGTTATTTTAATGACAGTAGTAAATCTGATGGATCTTGATATGATGATTTTGCATTTAACCTTGTATGAGAATGAGAGAAAACCCTTAGGTCATACTTGGCAGATGATGGGACAAACCATTTGTATATCAAACATTTGCTGAAGCCAGTTGGGAGAAGAGCAAAAACAAAACATTTTACATTGAGAAAAACCTTTGGTACCGCTTGCTCTTCTTTCACAAAGAAATAGTCTCCAGTTCTGAAACTCCATTGGACTCATGTCTGTTGGAGATATGTTGCCTACAGGCAGGACATTGTAACCTGGTGACCTGGTGCTAAACACTTTGAAGACAGTGGAGATGGTTGTGGCCATCAGGAAGGACACAACTCCACCCGTCATCACCCTGGGTGACTCCACAGTCAACATTGTAGAGTCCATTCGCTTCCTGTGCTCCATCACCTCCCAGGACCTCAAGTGAGAGCTGAACATCAGCTCCCTCATCAAAAAAGCCCAGCACAGGATGTACTTCCTGCAGCAGCTAAAGAAATTCAACCTGTCCCCTGCACAAACTATATATCCTGAACTTTGCACATCCCTCAAATATGTTTTGCACATCCTGCAATAAGCGATGCAGCCTTTTTTTTCCTCTTTCTTTATTATTTAGTTATATGTATGTTAATTGTTTTTTGTTTCTGACATTATACTTACCTTCTTATCAGCTTTTTTGGCAGCAATAGATTGGGAAATTACATGCATATGTGTAACGGTCGGAGTTATTGCCGCCACCTTGTAGGGGTAACACAGTACTTAATCATCAATAGCAAATTTCCCATTCATTGAGTAAAAGGCCAAAACACTTCTACCTCAATTATAGTGCCCCCTAAAAGACAATCATCACCAAATCTGGTATAGAGCCGCAGAGTGGCATGTCGAACAATAATCTCAAGTTTTGTGATGATAGCATTTACTGCAGCAGAGATATTGCCATTGCAAATTTCCCATTTAAATGCATTGAGTTATTTGCCAAAACACATCTACGTTCATTGTAGCACCCCCTAAAGGCCGATCCTCACCAGATTTTTAAAATGTCCTATGTACCACCAAATAAAGACATTTCTGAATATGGCTACCCCAGTGCCCAATGACACATATTGGCTCTGCTATAAGACTGTAAATGACAGGAGTATAAAAACAACCAAAAGCATAGGCCTTTATTGTTAATTTAATGGCATTAAACAGATATTAAACTGAAACATCACCTTTAAAATGAGGGCTGGGACATTCAAGTGAGGGTGACAAAGTCTAATCCTGAGCTCCCACTTTCCCTCTCATTTAGAGCCAATAGACCAGTATTTTGGGTTTAGTGTCTAATGTTAATCTATGGTATTGCAACACATTTCCATTTTACCTTCGTTAAATGGTAAACAGAAGAGAACCGGAGGAAATATGTGTTGAGAGTAAAGGATCACATTGGACATTCAGTTTTCTTCTGAACTCATGAAGTTGAAACCTTTTAAGCAGAAATGATCCTACATCCACATCCAAGTTAATACGATTATGGCACTCTCCTCCAGCCTAGGAAAACCCTGACGAACTTCTGCAAATTTGAGATTTGCTCTGCAAGTCCATCTGGCCAAGAGCCCATTCAAGTCCATTTCCAATTTTTCCAAATCAAGGCACCAATCACAACCGTTGAGGCGGACTTTACACAATGACGTTCAACATGATGGCCACCGAAGCGCAGCAACCCGTTGATGCCACTGTCACTGCTATGTCACCTGGATCGTTGGTCTGATTGGTTGAAGGACTATCCAATTCTGCCCAGAGGCGTCTGTTGGTGACGTCTGTGGTGTCAAGAGTAGCGTTGTGGATGATGATAATGATGAAGATGTGTGAATGAAGAAATGGTCGCAGATGCCATTTAAACATTAATAAGATTTATTATATAGCATCTTAATACAAGCTTGCAAAGCTTGGAGACCAACGCAAACCCAAAACGTAGTCTGAAAACCTTTTCCTTTGTTCCAGCTTCTTAAAGAAACTCCTACCAAAATGCATACGTTAAGTGATAACACATGTTACATTTCATATTCTCCAATAGGGATCGAACATCTCTCTCTCTCTCTGTTATCCTAGGCATTCCTACAAGGGGCCTCATCACTAAACACCTGGAAACCAAGGGGCCCAGAGTGTCTTGTTTCTTGGCTGTAGGAAAGTCACTTCACAATATCTGAGTTTTTACTGGCTATATAATACAATGAAAATACATAAATGTGATAAACATTATGAGGATAGTAATAGTTTTTATATGAAAATACACCACATATACCTCCCTTTCGGGATGACAAATCCCGAAAAAGCAGATATACTAGTCCATATTTCACTAAAAGGAACAATTACGTCATAAAGTGTGTTTTTAACAACATTCACTGTTCTGAAGTGTGAAGTCGAAAAACCCATTGAGCAGCTTATCTTTATAAATGACCTTCAAACCCTCAAGATGGGAAAATTACTTCACGACCCTCTGCCCAAGCGGTCACCAAACTCATGGTACTCCAGATCAATTAAAAGTAAATCTTTATCAACTCGTTTGAAGCTATGGTTTGAACGAATGCCTGTGAAAATTAATTAGAGATGTGTTTGAGTGAATATACAGTATGTAAAAAACTCCAGGACATAAATAAATCAAAAATGTCCCATTCAAAAGCCGGTCGACCCGTTGAACCTCCAAAAAGGACCTTACCCTTCCTAGACATTCTGTCCCTAGAACGTCAAAAACAAAAGAAAACCTGAGGTCATCTCCATACATTCATCACATAACAGAAGACATCATGAAATGACTCTGGAAACTGCAAAGAGCAAGGAGGGAATTGGGGAGGAGAACAGATCAAGTGGTTCCCTCTAATGAGCCCTGTCAACAGTATTCTGCCTATATTAAACAAATAGGGCTGACAGATGACACAGTTGCAGTACTCATCTCTGTCTCACCGGCAAACCACCTGTGGACGCCTGTTTAGACTCCAGAAAATGGACCAACGACCTTTTCTCTCTCTCTCTCTCTCTCTCCACCAGTCTGTCTTCTTCTGTCGTCCTCTAAAACGCATGCTTACACTTTTAAGGGCATCATGGAAAGTCATTAGTCTCTCCTCCCAAACATACACTGTCACTTGCCAGCTCTCTGCCGCTCCTCGAGAATATATGAATTATGCTTGTGTCTCACTCTACAGGGGCTGTGACTAGGAAGTACCAACCATAGAGCTGCTGCTTTGTTTATTCCTCTTCTCAAGCGTGGCTTCTTTTCTCTAGGCCTGTCAATCTCGGTTTAAACTACCCCGGTCACCAAACACACCGCAATGCACTATTTTGAGATGAACCACCTAATTTGTATCAGCTTTTCAAAACTTGTCAACTGTGTTTGGTGTGACAAAAAGGAAGAAGCCCACTTTTCTGTTGTTGTCATTTATACCCAGCACAGTGGAGACCGCCCGCTACGAAATGCTCTCTATTTCTTAATTTTACCGTGAATGCCAGCATGGATTCACTGCTGTAGCCCTGCTGCCATTCACTGCCATTTAATTGGTATTCATTTGAAAGCCTGCTCAGGGCTCCGCAAGCTGTGCAGCCTCAGTATGAGGCTGTTTGACTTTAGTAAGAGCATGTCGGATTAAAGTGTTATTCATCAGAGAGAGTGGATGCACAAGAGCCAGAGCCAGAAAAGACAGGGGTGGAAAAGTTTGGGTATTGGTCTTTTGGAGTCCCCAGAATATTGTACATCCCTTGCCTTTAATCCAGCTGTGGGTATAAGGCCTGCAGGCTGCAAAAGGATATGAGGAGTGGTGAGAAAACACATGTGGCAGGCCTTAAGCCCATGACTCAGATTAAAAATGGTTGCTGTATACCCATCTGAAGCTATATGACAGGGTGACAAACATTTCCAACCGGGGGCAACGTGCTGCCTAAGAGGATTTTCAAATAGTTATTTTCTTCTTCTTTAATACATTCAATAGAATAGGAGCATTGCGCAAAGTGCTGTGTTGGCATGCCTTTTGTGTTACATAATATGGTATATTGTCTACATATGCTATTTGAAGTGGTGAAGTGTAGTTCAAATTATTAATGCTAATTCTGTTACAGCTGATTTAGCTCTCCAGCTTTGAGCGCATACATACAAAACATAAAGTAGAGGCCCCTGGGAAGTGTGTTTCTGCCAATTTCCTTAGTGATGCTCTCAGAATTTAGCAGACGGGGAGAATGCACTGATTTAGGAAGTATGTTAGCCTTTTGGTCAGGGTACTGAAGTATAATCCGTTTTTGTCAAAAACAAAAAAACTAAAACACGGGTCGATATTTCATTTTTCATTTAAAACCTAAACCGAAAAAAACGAAACTATGAGCTCTGTTTTCCCGTTTTTCCAATATCCATACAAATTAAAAATTAACTGGAAAACTGCTCGTTTTTCATCTGTTGTTTTTTTTGTTATTCATGTTTCCGTTTCAACCCAACAGCGAGAATACAGGCTAATTTTTCTAATTGAAAATCCGATGGAACACAGGTCTCATTTTTGTTTTGTATGGGCTTACGTGTTGAAGATCAAAAGTGGCTCATATCAATGCGCCGCTGGACCGGAAGTACCATTAACATGTAAAAATAAAAGTATGAGAACTGTAATAACTGCCAGAGGAACGAGATACTTTAGCTTTTGCCTGTAGCTTGCCTCAGATTAGGCTAAAGTTATTATTTAGGGTTATATAAAGTGTTTAATTATTTAATAATTATTTTAAAATCACATTTTAAATGAAATCTGCATTCCTCTATTATTACTGTGTGGCGTTATTGACTACTTACTCTAATCTTACACCAACCAGTAAAAAGGCAACTAACCCTTGTGTTGTCTTTGGGTTAAATGTGTCATGGTTTCAAAGTTTTTCATAAGAAATATGGGTCTCTTTCAACCAAATTAACCAACAATAGTATGCATTGTTCCCTTCCATGCTCTTCGCAAGTTAAATTAATATTCACAACTTTCATAGAATGTTGGGTGTTGTATTTAATTTTATAGCATTTATGAATGCTATGAATTTTGACCACTGGTAGTGCAATAGGGCACTATTGTGCTTTACAGAAGATAAACACGCACACATGCATGCACGTGCCCAGATGCACACACACCCACATACACACACACACACACACACACACACACACACACACACACACACACACACACACACACACACACACACACACACACACACACACACACACACACACACACACACACGAGCACACACATCTTCAAAGCTACAGCTTTGTAAACTTGTTCTTATAACCTTCGATGTGTCTTTTCCTAAATGGAGACAATGCATTTCTTCATGAAATAATTTTGTCCGTTTTTTGCTCTCTGTTGTTTGTGAATAAAATTGCATCAGTTCATTTTGATCTGGGTATATCCTGGCTAATAATTTCCATATACCAGTTTGTTATAATCCAAAACAACTAATCATATATCCTCCTTTTACTCAAAAATTAGGTATAATTCATGTAAATGAGGTCTGTTTACCATGAATGCAAAAAATAAGTGGAAAACTAATTAGTGGAATGAAGTTGGATAAAAGGGGTAACAGAATTGAGTGCTAAATGAATTCATGCTTTATGAACTGGTCAATTTTGTTATGCTAGCAACATTTACGACCCGGGGAGGACAACAAGTGTCGACAGGAAGACAGCACAAGGGCTAAACCACTAAACCACTTAAATGAAAGGGCTTCTTTTTTATTGCAACTCTACAGAATATTCATGTGACATGGTTGACCAACTTAATTGCCATTAATTTGAGTGTGATGAACAACTCCTGGAGATACAATTGGGCCACAATGCAAAATTATCATCATATTAGTGAGGAAGCTGCCATGTTGCTTCTCTCATCCTGGTATCCTCAGGCCCTGCAGACTGGACCACACTTGTGGTTTACTGCTAGAATATTACAGTAGCCCAATTTGCTGATTCAGATTTGCCACTTGAGTCCAGAGCACCATACAATATATGATGAACATGCACCAGACTTTGTGAGAGTGTATGTTATGTAACCAAAACTGAGAGAGAGAGAGAGAGAGAGAGAGAGAGAGAGAGAGAGAGAGAGAGAGAGAGAGAGAGAGAGAGAGAGAGAGAGAGAGAGAGAGAGAGAGAGATTAAATGTTTTTGGTTGTAACATTCAACGTTTGCATGATTCTGTACCATCTGCTGCTACTCCAACAATACAATGGCAGTAAATATTTATATTGCTTGTCAGGAGATGTCAGTTATCTTGATCAGAAAAATAATACATTGCAAAGTCAGGACTGGTACCAATTATATTATTTACAACACACACATGCACACATCAGCACACAGCAGCACATTGTTTTTGTTATTTAGTTCTTTGAGTTTTATGTTGTTTTGGTGTTATGTTTTAAGCCTTATGTGCTTTAGTTCACTTGTTCATTCCATTACATTAAATTACATGTTTATCCAAAGCGACTTACAATTAAGTGAAAGGGAGGGGAACATGTTTTTTTTAGTGGAGAGGGAAAACGGAGCACCTGGAGAAAACCCCATGCAGACACAGGAAGAACATGCAAACTCCATGCAGAAAGGCCCCGGGCCACCAGGGTTCCAACCCAGTACTTTCTTGCTGTGAGGCCACAGTGCTTACCATAGACCATTCCTTATTGTAATTCAACCACACAATACCTATCATGTATTGTATTTTATTATCCAATATTGGACAACTACTGTTTCAAGGGCTTAGTATGAGCAGTGAACATCTAACAAGCTGGGTGATCCAGGCCCAGACCCAGCAGTGAGGAGGTCTACCTTGCTCACCATCAACTCTGGTCCAGTCTGCAGGTCCTGAGGAGACCAGACCAGAATGAGAGAGTCTCCAGTACACTTTAAATTGTTAATTTATGTTTTTCATCACATTCACATGTTCAATGGCAGCTAATGTCCTCTGGCAGTTATTACACTTCTCATACTTTTATTTTGACACCTTAATGTTACTTCCGGTCCAGCGCCTCATTGATATGAGCCACTTTTGATCTTCAACACCTAAGTCCATACAAAACAAAAATGAGACCTGTGTTCCATCGGATTTATAATGATTATGCACATTAGAAAAATGAGCCCGTATTCTCACTGTTGGGTTGAAACGGAAACATGAATAACAAAAAAAACAGATGAAAAACAAGATTTTTGTTTTAAAATACAAAGCGTTTTTTCTTTTTCATGGTCAAAATGGGATGAGAGAAATTTAAAATATGCTTTAATTTTCATTTTCTATTTCATATAACAAAAAATAAAATCAGTCGAAAATAGAAATTCAGAGACCGGATGTTTTCATTTCCACTGCAAGAGCGCCAGCTGGGATCATCAGACCTCCGGTGCTCTGGGTCTAATTAGCTGCTGCCATTTTCTAACAGCAAGCTAGCAGCTAGCCATCAGCCCATTGTGACCATAGATATAATTTAGACATTAGACATTTATTATGTCTATGGTTGTGACCACAGGTTGTGACCCGGATCCCCGGTACTGACTGATTCTGGTCCGTGTGCGAAGCTAGTGTGACCCGCAATAGTTAACATTAGCTGGGATCAGACAAATCTGCTCAGCTTGTGTTTTATTCATGGGTGTATTAAAGGGATATTTCACCGCTGGAAAGCTTAATATATCTTTAAATTGGGTCACTTATGTAGCAGAAATGTGAAAAAAAAATTGAAATTGGTGCCTTCTAGGCCGAGAAAAGCCAGAAAATGTGTTTTTGGCTCATTCAATTCAATTCAATTTTATTTATAGTATCAAATCATAACAGGAGTTATCTCAAGACACTTTACAGATAGAGTAGGTCTAGACCACACTATAATTTACAAAAAACCCAACAAGTCCCCCCAAGAGCAAGCACTAGTGCAACAGTGGCAAGGAAAAACTCCCTTTTAGGAAGAAACCTCAGACAGACCCAGGCTCTTGGTAGGAGGTGTCTGCTGGCCGTTGGGGTGCATCACAGTATAGTAAATAAACAGTGTTTAGAAAAAGTGGGTGTAGTAGTGCAGGGAGCAGCACGGCATAGCAGGGTATTTCTCAGCAGAACCACGGCAACAGCTGGAACCAAGATTTTGGTGCCATCCTAATCCCAGGATTTCATCCTGGGTGAAAAAGAAACAGAAAGACTCCGGGGAGCAAGCTCCCCAGAGCTAGGTTAGTAACAAGCATTTCTAGGACAGAGAAGCAGGTGGGCCGGGCTTGGCAGATACTACAACTCCTCACTCCCTAACCATAAGCTTTATCAAAGAGGAGAGTTTTAAGTTTACTCTTAAATGTGGTGACAGTATCTGCCTCCCGGACCCAGACTGGGAGCTGGTTCCACAGGAGAGGAGCCTGATAGCTGAAGGCTCTGGCTCCCATTCTACTTTTAGAGACTCTAGGAACCACAAGTAACTCAGCATTCTGGGAGCGCAGTGCTCTAGTGGGACAGTAAGGTACTATGAGCTCTTTGAGATACGATGGTGCTTGACCATTTAGAGCTTTGTAGGTCAGGAGGAGGATTTTAAATTCAATCCTGGATTTTACAGGGAGCCAATGCAGAGAAGCTAATACGGGAGTAATATGATCTCTTTTCTTAGTTCTTGTCAGTACACGAGCTGCAGCATTCTGGATCAGCTGGAGAGTCTTAAGTGACTTGTTTGAGCATCCTGATAGTAAGGAATTACAATAGTCCAGCCTGGAAGTAACGAAGGCATGGACTAGTTTTTCAGCATCATTCTGAGACAGGATGTTCCTTATTTTGGCAATGTTACGAAGATGAAAAAAGGCTGTTCTTGAGGTTTGTTTTAAGTGGGCATTAAAGGATATATCCTGGTCAAAAATAACTCCTAGATTTCTGACAGTAGTGCTGGAGGCCAGGGCAATACCATCCAAGGTAGCTATATCTTTGGATATTGAGGATCGGAGGTGTTTAGTACCCAGCACAATCACCTCAGTTTTGCTTGAGTTTAGCATCGGAAAGTTGTAGGTCATCCATGATTTTATATCTGTAATACATGCTTGAAGTTTAGCTAATTGACTGATTTCATCTGGTTTGATTGATAAGTATAATTGGGTGTCATCTGCATAACAGTGAAAGTTTATTGAGTGTTTCCTAATAATATTACCTAGAGGAAGCATATATAAGGAGAATAGAATTGGTCCAAGCACTGAGCCTTGTGGAACGCCATGGTTAACTTTAGCGTACTTGGAGGATTTGTCATTAACATTAACAAATTGAGATCGATCAGAGAAATAGGACTTAAACCAGCTCAGTGCGATTCCTGTAATACCAACTAAGTGTTCCAGTCTCTGTAACAGGATGGTATGGTCAATAGTGTCAAAGGCAGCACTAAGATCTAGTAAGACAAGTATGGAAACAAGTCCTTTGTCTGAAGCAATTAGAAGGTCGTTAGTAATTTTCACCAGTGCCGTCTCTGTGCTATGATGCTTTCTAAATCCTGACTGAAAGTCCTCAAATACACTATTGCTATGTAGGAAATCACATAACTGATTAGCAACTACCTTCTCAAGGATTTTGGAGAGGAAGGGAAGATTAGATATT
Source organism: Gymnocephalus cernua (assembly GCA_023631565.1). Taxonomy (NCBI): domain Eukaryota; kingdom Metazoa; phylum Chordata; class Actinopteri; order Perciformes; family Percidae; genus Gymnocephalus; species Gymnocephalus cernua. The sequence goes on along the minus strand of CM042425.1, from coordinate 33,927,753 downwards.
GGTCTATAGTTAGCCAAGACCTCAGGATCGAGGGTGGGTTTTTTCAGAATAGGTTTAATCACAGCTACTTTAAATGACTGTGGTACATAACCTGTTAATAAGGACATATTAATCATATCTAATAATGAAATGTTAACCAGTGGTAGCGCTTCTTTAAGTAACCTCGTTGGGATGGGGTCTAAGAGACAGGTAGATGGCTTAGCTGAAGAGACTCTTAGCATTAATTGTTGAAGGTTTATAGGGTAAAAGCAGTCTAAGTATATGTCAGGTCTTGTTGTTCCTTCTAGCAGTCCTGCATTTGAAAGTGAACTGTTAGAAGTTGAGGCTAAGAGGTGATTAATTTTATCTCTAATTGTTATAATTTTATCATCAAAGAAGCTCATGAAGTCGTCACTACTCAGAGCTATAGGAATAGATGGCTCAGTAGAGCTGTGACTGTCTGTCAGCCTGGCTACAGTGCTGAAAAGAAACCTTGGGTTGTTCTTATTTTCTTCTATTATTGATGAGTAATAGTCTGATCTGGCATTTCTGAGGGCCTTCCTATAGGTTTTCAGACTGTCTTGCCAATCTAAACGAGATTCTTCCAGTTTGGTGGAACGCCATTTACTTTCCAGTTTTCGCGATATTTGTTTTAGTTTGCGAGTTTGGGAGTTATACCAAGGTGCTAGTTTCCTTTGCTTCCTCGTCTTCTTTTTGAGGGGAGCAACAGAGTCTAAAGTCGTCCGTAGGCAGGCCGTAGCACTGTCTACAAAATTATCAATTTGGGAAGGACTGAAGTTAACAAAAAGGTCCTCTGTTATATTAAAGCATGACATTGAGTTAAATGCTGTTGGAATATCTTCCTTAAATTTAGCTATAGCACTGTCAGATAGGCATCTAGTGTAGAAGCTTTTATCTAATTTCATATAGTCGGGTAGTAAGAATTCAAAAGTTATTAAAAAATGGTCTGATAATAAACGATTCTGCGGAAATACAATTAAATCTTCAATTTCGATGCCGTATGCCAGCACAAGGTCGAGGGTGTGGTTAAAACAGTGAGTGGCCTTATGCACACTCTGACTGAAACCAATTGAATCTAATAGTGAGTTGAAAGCAATACTAAGGCTGTCGTTGTCAATGTCCATGTGAATATTAAAATCACCTACAATAAGTACTTTGTCTGATTTTAGGACTAAACATGATAAAAACTCTGAGAATTCAGATAAAAATTCTGAATACGGACCTGGAGCTCGGTAAACAACAACAAATATAATTGGCTGTACAGTTTTCCATGTTGGATGTTGAAGATTAAGAACTAGGCTTTCAAACGAGTTATAATTTAGTTTAGGTTTAGGATTAATTAACAGGCTTGAATCAAATATCGCTGCAACTCCCCCTCCTCGGCCTGATCCTCTAGGAATTTGAGTATTATTATGGCTGGGAGGAGTGGCTTCATTTAAACTAACATATTCTTCATTGCACAGCCAGGTTTCGGTAAGACAGAATAGATCGATTTGATTATCTGATATCAATTCATTTATTAATACTGCTTTAGAAGACAAAGATCTAATATTTAATAGTCCACATCTGATTTTCCTATTCTGTTCTATCATTGCAGATGTTGTTTTAATTCCAATTAGGTTGTTAAGTATAGCTCCTCTTTTGTTAACCTTTGATTTAACCGATCTAAGTCGGGGGACAAACACCGTGGTTATTAGGCTATGAGAGGGCGGCTGCTCTAACGGAGGCACAGAGGAGCACGTTGCACTGCACCTCTGATTACTGATGTCTAACTTGGGTTGTCATGGTTTACGACTGCTAATAAACTCGGTCAGATTTTTTGATATGAGAGCGGCTCCATCCCAAGTGGGATGAATGCCATCCCTCTTAATCAGACCAGGCTTTCCCCAGAACGCCTTCCAGTTATCTACGTAGCCCACATCATTAGCTGGGCACCATTCCTTCAACCAGCGGTTGAAGGATGACATGCGGCTGTATTTTTCATCGCTGATCAGGTTTGGCAGGGGTCCAGAGAAAACTACTGAGTCCGACATAGTCTTTGCATATGCACAAAGTGACTCAACATTAATTTTAGTGATCTCCGATTTACATAATCGGGTATCATTGCCACCTACGTGGAGTATGATCTTACTGTATTTACTGTTATTTTTATTTTTATTTTTAGCCAGCAGCTTTAGATTAGATTCTATATCGCCCGCTCTGGCCCCAGGGACGCACACGACCGCGGCCTCTGGAGCCGACATCCTAACGTTTCTCAGTATAGAACTGCCAATAACCAGAATTGGCTTCTCAGCGGTTGTATCACTGAGTGGGGAGAACCGGTTAGAAAGTTGAGGATGCCCCGATTTGGAGTGACCACTGCTATGTGCACCCCCCGGATTACAGTTAGTGCTATGCTTCCTTCGGACAGTCACCCACCCGCCCGACTGCTTTGGGTCTGCCGGCGGACTGCTAGCAGAAGCTACATGTTGCCCCGCACCAGCTACGCTAAGCTGGCTAGCTACGGAAACATACGACTTTGATTCCATAGTGTGGAGCCGTGCTTCAAACTCACTAAGCCTCGCCTCCAGAACAGCGAATAAACTACATTTATTACAAGTGTCATTATCACTGAAGGAGGCAGATGAATAGCTGAACATTTGACACACAGAGCAAGAGAGAGCAGGAGATGGAGAGGAATTGGCCATTGCTAATGGCTAAGCTAAAGTAGCTAACAGCGTTTTAATCGTGAGATCAGCGAGGCAGTCGCTGTAAGGGAAGATAGCTACAGATACGTGCTTGAGTGCAACTGGTGTAGTCCAAATGCAATTTGAGAAAAATACCCGTTAAATTAAACAGATGCTAAGCTTATGCCCCGTTGATGCGGGCTCTAAGCAAGCAAGTGTAGGCCTAGCTAGCCAGTTTAAGTGCAATCCAGGCAAATAACCGCTAAATTAAACAAATTGAGTTTAGCTATGCTTATGCCCCGTTGATGCGGGCTCTAAGCAAGCATGGTTTGTTTTAAATTAATGTAATCCAGGCAAATAGCCGCTAAATTAGACAATAAAGCAGAGTTGAGTAGCTAAGTTTTGTTTGAGCAGCAAACAAGCGACCATAGCACAACACGGAAACACCGGAAATGAGGCAATACGCTTACCGTCAACGTCAGCACCCACGTCAGCGATGCAATGATATTGCATCACAATTTTCATATGGATGAAAGACACCAAATCCCAGAATGCACTTCGCCTTCGCTGCTTTGAGTCCTCTCCCAAGCCACGCCTACCACTTGACAGACAGACAGGTATTCAACTCAACTCAATGTGTTTTATTGTTATTTCAACCATATACACAAAACAACGTTTCATTGTGGCTCAAATGGTGTTACACATTTAAAATATATAACGACATTATATAAAAACGACATACGAAACAGGCTAGCTTTAGTGCACACACACATTATATAGGCTCCGTAAAGTTCAGCTAAGCATACTAGCATTAGGCTTGGTGGGCTGTAACTACAGAGTATAAACACAGCCGTGAATTAGCGTGGAATGACGAATGGTCGGCATGTAACAGTCACAAACTCCAGCGGTTAGCAGTTAGTTGGATACAAATCACCACATTTCTGCACCAGTCCGTGTTAACACAGCCCACCTTCATACAGAGCATCTCTAGCTTGGATCGTCGGAGGGCTAGCAGTCCTGGTAGCTGGACAGTCCGGTACGCTGTTTCAGCCATGTTTCCACGAAACAAAAAACACAGTCTCTGAACTCGCGTTGGGAGCATCGTTGAAGTTGGATGTTGTCCAGTTTGTTGTTAAATGAACGGACACTTGCAAGCAGGATTGATGGGACAGGTGGCCGACTAGCGTTAGCTCGCTCTGGATGTGCCTTTTCCCCGGTTAGCGTTAGCTTTCCACCTAGCCGATGAGGAGGTCCCCTACCCGGCTCGGGGCATCGAGCGAGACCGCTGGTCTCCGTGCAGGCGAAGCTCTTGTAGTGTGGAATGTCGAATGGTCGCCATGTAACAGTCACAAACTCCAGCGGTTAGCAGTTAGTTGGATACAAATCACCACATTTCTGCACCAGTCCGTGTTAACACAGCTCACCTTCTCGGGTCTTTTACCCAGTGACAAAGCATCTCTAGCTCGGATCGTCGGAGGGCTAGCAGTCCGGGTAGCTGGACAGTCCGGTACGCTGTTGTTCAGCCATGTTTCCACGAAAAAGTCTCTGAACTCGCGTTGGGAGTTTCGTTGATGTTGGATGTAGTCCAGTTTGTAGTTTAATGAACGGACACTTTCAATCAGGATTGATGGGACAGGTGGCCGGCTAGCGTTAGCTCGCTCTGGATGTGCCTTTTCCCCGGCTAGCGTTAGCTTCCCACCTAGCAGATGAGCATGTCCACTTCCCTGGCTCGGGGCATCGAGCGAGACCGCTGGTCTCCGTGCTGGTCTCCGTGCAGGCGAAGCTCTCGTAGTGTGCTGATTATTCCGTCTGTAATAACGTTCCCTGAATATTCTCCGATCTGTTGCGATGTATCCCGGTGGTATACGTGTGCGGTAGTTTGAAAGCACATCATTTTGTAAAAGTTAGCTGCTGAGAAGAGAGAGCCCTGTTTAGCAAGGATCCGAGATGGCTGACATTTCGTTTTTTTCCGGCTGAGATCGGCTCGCTTCGGGTGATGGGCGTGTTGAAAACATGCGGAAGTAGCTCCTGCTACTGTTTGTAGTTCTTTGCCTCTGGCCTTCCATTCCTCCAATGACGTAAAAATCGTCATTTTGCGTTATTGGAGGAATGATTTCCAGACCCCCAATGCCGAGATCTCCCCTCTCAGGGGGACATGTGGGAGGGAAGCAAGGTCATTCAGAAATACTACCGGGTTTCTACCTATACAAAGCTGAATGCTAAATTGGTGAAGTATCCCTTTAAGGTTTTATTTCCTTTGGCAGATATATAGTGATATGGTTTGATGCACTATGCCAGGGAGGCTAGCTAGTTGCTTTTAGTCTGAGTCTGTAAGATAACCAAACTTAATTTAAATTTAACGTGCAAATAGGGAAATAAATGTGTAACGTTACACGTAAATGTCCCCTGAAATACATAAAAGTAAAACATATGTATTTAGGCTATTGAACTAGGCTATATTTACTAATTTACATATTTGTATTGCCTCATGTATTAATTTCAGGATGTATTTCATAGCCATATTTATGGAAAGAAAAAAACGGAGCATCAGTCGCTCAGGAAGTTGGGGTAGGTTTCCCTCCCTCAACTGCAGATAACCAAAGAATTTCTAATGAAGAAGTTCCACTCCCTCGTTACTTCCGGGTTCTGAGTTCCACTAGATGGCGCTCACACGCCAGTGCAGAATGAATGGGACTCTATGGAGCTATACCCCTAAAAACCCATTTTTCTCAGGATATGATTTTTTGTCTAGTAATTTGAATGTTGCATTCGAAAGGGGAGGCAAACAAAATACATACTGCTGGGTGTTAGATTTTTTAAAGTCTCTTTTTTGTTTTAAAAAGCCTTTTAAAATGTCAATGACGTCATACACATATATGGCCAGAGATACTGCTTTACGGCAAGCTCTGAGTCGTTTCCTTTTTTCTCTCGAGGCGTCAACAACACAGCTAACAGGTTAGGCACTCCCTGTCAATACACATGCTAGAAAGCTAATGTTTTAACGACCACTTCGAAATATTCACTCTGACATTCTGGCTCCGCTTCGGATGCCGTCAAGCGGGATCTCCGATCCTAATCAGTCCTTCACTGACCAATCAGCATTCATTAGCAGAATGCTAGAGTGGTATGGGCAACAACGACTCAACCTGTAAGAAATCGAAAGGGCATAAGTACTCGTTCATTCAACTTTTGACCTATAATCCTTGTTGAACTTGCAAAAACTACAATCAACTCTGAGATTTCTCAACGACAATCAGGCGAAAGAGACAAATTTAGCCGTCTATAGCTCCATAGGGTCCCATCCATTTTGCACTCGCCTGCAATCACCCCCAGTCGAACTCTGGTGGAACTGCAACCAAAGTAGGTACAATGGGGCTGAATGGGGAGTGGAACGGCTTTCCGTAGACGGGCTTTGAAATAACGCTGCGAAGCGGAAGCTAACTTCAGCGTAGTGTCAGATGAGTCCATACAGTCTGTGGTCACATCATGTTGACAACGTCTGGTCTCTGAATATGAAAAAAACAGGCCTTTTTTCGTTTCTATTTCCGAGTGATTTTGCCAACAAATACGTGAGAAAATTATTGAAATGTTTAAAAACAATGTTCCTCAAAGAAAGATAGGAAGACATTTGCTTATTTCACCTTCAACAGTGCATAACATAATTAAAAGATTCAAGGAATGAGGAGGCATTTCAGTGCGTAAAGGACAAGGGCGCAAGCCTAAGCTGAACAACCGTGATCTCCGATAACTCAGGCGGCACTGCATCAAGAATCGTCATTCATCTATAAAGCGATATCACCACATGGGCTCAGGACTACTTTGGCAAACCTTTGTCAACTACCACAATACGTAGTTACAGCCACAAATGCCAGTTAAAACTGTACTGTGCCAAAAGGAAGCCCTATGTTAACATTGTCCAGAAGCGCTGTCGACTTCTCTGGGCTCGGAGGCATCTGGGATGGACCATCACACAGTGGAAACACGTACTGTGGTCAGATGAATCAGTATTTCAGGTATTTTTTGGGAGAAATGGACGCCGTGTGCTCCGGACCAAAGAAGAAAAGGATCATCCAGACTGTTACCAGCAACAATACCAAAAGCCAGGGTCTGTCATGGTATGGGGTTGCGTCAGTGCCCTTGGCAAAGGTAACTTGCACTTCTGTGATGGCACCATTAATGCTGAAAAGTACATAGAGATTTTGGAGCACAATATGCTGCCTTCAAGAAGACATCTTTTCCAGGGACGTCCATGCATATTTCAACAAGATAATGCAAAACCACATTCTGCGTACATTACAAAGTCCTGGCTGCGGAGGAAGAGGATACGGGTACTTGATTGGCCTGCCTGCAGTCCCAACCTGTCTCCAATAGAGAATGTGTGACGTATTTTGAAGCGCAAAATGCGACAACGAAGACCCCGTACTGTTGCCCACCTTAAGACTTGTTTGCCGCAAGAATGGGACAAAATTACACCTTAAACACTTCATCACTTGGTGTCTAAACGTCTTTTAAGTGTTGTGAAAAGGAATGGCAACATTACAAAGTGGTAAATGCTTTACTGTTCCAACTTTTTTTTAAATGTGTTGCAAGAACCAAAATAGGAATTTAGTTTTTTTGAAAAGAAACAATAAAAATCATGAGGAACACATTACATTATGTGCTGTTGTATTGTCTGCAATGAAATACAAGTCAACATACATTTTATTTGTGTTTTCCATACTGTCCCAACTTTTTCTGATTAAAGTTATGCTTATGATTATCAGTTATGCACTGTTGAAGGTGAAATAAGCAAATGTCTTCCTATCTTTCTTTGAGGAACATTGTTTTTAAACATTTCAATAATTTTCTCACGTATTTGTTGGCAAACCGGCGATCCTCGGCCCATCTTTGCTCCTAAAGGACTAGACCTTTCTTGGATACTGCTTTTGTACCAAATCATAATTACAATCACCTGTTGACATCAACTGTTTCAAATCACATCATTATTTAACCAATTTACCTGATTACTAGCCCTAAATTGCTCCTGTCCTAACCTTTTTTGGAATGTGTTGCAGGTCTAAATGACAGGAAAGGATGTATATTTACAAATGAAATTAAGTTGACCAGACAAAACATGAAATTGTTCACATTCACATTGTCTGCAATGAAATACAAGTCATTTACAAGTCAAAGTACATTTAGAAATCACTACTTTCTTTTTTATTTGTGTTTTCCATACTGTCCCAACTTTTCTGATTTGGGGTTGTAAGTAAAATGCTTTCCATTGGCTAACGTTAGCTTTAGCTAGAAAATAACGTAGCCGCTGAAGTGACTCAACCATCGCAGATGCCACTTTGCTGGTTTATAAGCAGTCTGTGTGGGGTTTTGACATGTTTAACCACAGTTGCGTAGGCCTACACTATATCGGCATTGCTATCCTTGTAAACTGCATTCCGTTCACATAATTGCGGCGCAATTAACCGCCGGCTGTGTTTTTATATGGAGAGAGCGGTGGAGACAATTCTCGGAGGAAAGTGTTAACTTGTTGTTAACTTGCACTGTTTTAGTTATTTCAATTTAACAGCTTAATGACGGCAGTAAAACTGTATTTCACACCATGGTGGTTATACTTTCCAGTTAATTCGTGGTTCACATGCGTGCCAAACTGCAGACGTGTTCAGAATTAGAAACAGTGTCAGAAAGGGCTTTATTGCCAAGTACGTTTTTTACACATAAAAGGAATTAGTCATGATGTTGTTGGTGCATGACACGTCACACATAAGAAGAATATAAACAATGTAAGTAAAAACATACACAGTATGTATTCAAAAAGAAGAATGAATATAAAATAAAATGACTAAAAAACCTCAATATTTAGAGATCCTGCATCACAAGGAAACATAATTGACTAATGCTTGGACTTGGACTCAAACACTGGGAACTCAAGACTCGACTCGGACTAGTACTCAGGTAATGGTGACTCGACTCAGACTCAACTCAGACTCTTCTTTGGTGAATCGGACTTGGACTCGGACTCGAACATCGAGGACTCAAGAATAGTGGAAAAAAAGGAACTTGTAATAACTTTGGTGATCCTCTGACTTTCTTTTATCCAGCACCATCATCAGGTCTAATTTAAGTTCTCTGGTTTATTACCAAATACCTGCAGAACTGAGTTCATAGAACTAGTTCATATGCAAATTCCCCGGCTCCTGCGCTTGCTTCCCTCCCTCACGTCTTAGTCCGTCCCACCAAGGAAGCAGGGAAAGATGGAGGAAATCATGTGAGGAGAGAGGAAACAAGGAAATGTGTTTTAGAAGGGTGAGACGTCCTTTCCTCTGAAGCGTTGCGTTAATTCGTCAGCTGTATGGACGGAGTTAGCAACGACTTCGAGCTACACGGCCTCTTATGCTCGCTCATTGCTCCTCGGGGCAGGAATAAGAGCTTTGAGTTGGCTCTCACAAAGAAGGGCCAGAACAACTTCTGATTCAGCCGAGGAGCGATGAGCTATCACATAAGGGAACTAAGATGCACCGTTAGTCTTGTTTATTATTCCTCCCTCAAAGACAAAGCAAGGTGCTCGCTTTGGAGAGACAGAATATAGCATTTGCTACATGAATTTCATTGAAAATAATAAAACCTGAACCCGACCAAGTGTTATGCAACAAAATGGCCAAACCTGACCCAAAACTCAATATATTGTCGGGAACCATAGGGTTATTTAATAACCAACTAACCAAATCCAAACTTAAACTTTGTGTATAGTTTCATAGTTTGTGTAACAGTGGTGTAGTCTATTTTTTTTGTTGTGAGTATACTGTGATTTCCTCTCCCAGCCTCATACTCGCCTGTCCCAGAGCGACACCCCATACACTCAGTACTGTGACGTTTCCGAATTCGAACTGTACACGGACAACAGACGTTTCAGTATCGATGGCATTCATTTAAAGCCCTGGAAAAACAACACTTAAAGTTGAGAAAAGATGAGACAGATTTAACTTTTTGAGAAATGCAACCGAACCTGAACGCAACAGGACATCACACAAATGAGCCATTTAACCGACACCCTACACTACCTACACTGCCACACAAAACCATGACTAATAATTAGCATCATCATACAAGTTTTGTATCTATTAGCAATAACATATCTTGATAAGGGCTTACATTTACTCAAAAGTATTTAATAAACTGTTTACAATTTTCAACACCATGGCTAACAAATGCATAAAAAGCAGACGAAAGGAGCAAAAAGCTCCACTCTTTCTATTTTAGTTAATTATCTGACCATTGATAACTAAGATTACCATATAGTAATTTAATTGTGTAAAGCAATGCACATTTAAGATTTATGAATTTATTCTAATTTTCATTGACCTTATGAAGGCCAGGAGTTCACAATGTCTCCCTCATCATCTGAAACAAGGAAATATTATATTCTGTTTAGTGCTGTACTCAGACACAGACACACAGGCACACACACATAGACACACAGGCAGACACACACACACACACACACACACACACACGGTATCATATAAGCTACTCTCACTTACCAGGTAACAGTAACGTTGCGATAGAATTTTCGGGCTGTTTTTTGGTAACGTTAACGATTGGGTCATCATGATCAGTGGCAGCTGCAGTGTCACCCGACGCGGCAGTAGCTTCAGGAACAGACTTTTGAAAACACTGAAGTAGTGTTATTTGGATCTGTTTAGTAACGTTTCATATATGTTACTTATAAAACTTTGTTCAAACTCTACCTAGCTAGTTGCGAGAAAGGAAAGACCGCGCGACTTGTTGTTGCTTAGTAGGCTAATGTTAAGTGACTTCACGTCAGATTCAGGGCATGGCCACGGAAGCCCCAAAGGTCCAAATGTCAGTGCTTCACAACACAGGCGGGGTGAATTTATGAATGAAAGTGAGAAAGTTCTGTCACAAATGATGTTGTTAGGTATCATCGCTCTTTTGTAAGTGGGTATACGGAAATCCTTGACCTTTCCTAGTGGGTATACGGCGTATACCTGCGTATCACGTAGACTACACCAGTGGTTTCTAACTATCTCGTCTTTGTTGTCCCAGGGCTGAAGGTGCGTGAGGTGATGATCAATGTGTCCCGTCAGCAGGTGGAGGATTTCCACGGCCCTGAGGACTACTGGTGTCTCTGTGTGGCCTGGAGCCACCTGGGCACCTCCAAAAGTCGCAAGGCTACTGTCCGCATCGCCTGTGAGTTTAGAAACTTTATCACAAAGCTTCTTGTAGCACATGCAAGAGGCATGTGTAGGATATACTGAATTAGCTATGAATGTTGTGGGTTTTTTTTTTACAGTAAGCTACAGTATGCACATCTGTTCTATGTCCTGTGCTCTGCTATAAAATAAAGTCAATATCCAAAAAGGTTAGGTGACAGTGATATATGACATAAATAAGAATAATTGGCCTTATTACTCCTTGTACCCATTTGGTTCTTGTGAACCCCAAAGCAGAACATACATTCAAGAGAATAAACAAACAATAAAATGAAAATTCAAGTGCAGTGAAGTATAGCCAGCAGGACTGACAGTCAGTCCTGGCAAAAAAAAAAAAAAAAACTTTTGATTTTTCCCTGGAGGTCCTAGAAGTATTATGATAATGCAAAATGACAGGACACTCAATGTAGCAATGTCTGTCCATGTCTCTTATTTAACCCATAATAGAGTGGAGCTTAATGACAACAGGACTGTTTTTATTTTATTTTATTTTCAGTTAGGAGACAAAACTCTGTGAGCACAGCAAGCTGTGTACTGTACTGTAGGACAGACCGGCATTATCAGACCTGAATGACAACATGACTAGCATTAGTTTTAAACTGACTAAAACTGACTCTTTTGTTCATAAATTAAAAAGTTTGAGCAAATGTTGGCAAGCAATGTTTTATATAACAGTCTCCCCTCGATAAAATAAAAGTATGTTTAAGAGAGACATATTTCGCTGCTCTCTTTTGCCTCTGACTGCTGCTCCGTGGTGTGTGTGTGTGTGTGTGTGTGTGTGTGTGTGTGTGTGTGTGTGTGTGTGTGTGTGTGTGTGTGTGTGTGTGTGTGTGTGTGTGTGTGTGTGTGTGTGTGTGTGTGTGTGTGTGTGTGTAAGCCGACCAGCGAGCTCATTAAAGCGCCCATTTTCAGGTTCATAATTGTATTTTCAGTTTGTATCAGAATAGGTTTACATGGTTTAATTTTCAAAAAACACCATATTTTTGTTGTACTGCACATTGCTGCAGCTCCTTCTTTGACCCTGTGTTGAGCTCTCTGTTTTAGCACGTAGTGAGACATCATACTACTATCCCATCTTTGTTGGGAGTCGCACATGCGCAGTAGCTAGGTAAGGACTACTAGCTAGCGTGTAGCGCTGCTAGCGGTTAGCCACCTCATTCTCAATGGCAAACCACTGCTACAACACACACAAGTTCACCCTAATCTACAAATTAAATTGTATAGAACTACTTACATGTCCCTCGTCTGCAGGTATTCCATGCAAAGTTAGAAGAAGTCTCCCAGCCAATCCTGCCTTGTACTGACCGAAGTTGGAGAAATAGCTAGTTGATGTGGTATTAGCTAAAGTGGTTAGCACACACCAAATGTTTCGGCCGATGACGTAGACGGCCCTGCCGATTTTGACCAGCTCACCCGGAGACTGAAGGCAGGATACATTCAGAAACCCGTATCTCACTCAAAACAGCATGGATGTTTTTTTTCCCCCAAGTTTGTATGCGTTTGGAAGCACCAGAGACACAATAACACCCCAAATCCCAGAAAGTGTTTTTTTTTCATAATACGGCCACTTTAAGCTCGCAATCGCTTGTGAAGCTTTTTAACTCTCTTGTCCCCCAATCACTGAGCAACCTCCAGCCAGCTGACAGCGGGGTCTGTGAGCATGACAGGCCGGGCAGCCAGTTGTTATGTTTAATATATCTAATATTGTGTTGGTCATACTATATAATGATTTATTGTTTGCATTTGCATTGCATACATTTAAAATTGCAATATTGGTTAAAATCACACAATTAGATTATTTTCCTAAATGGTTCAGCCTTAATGTGATGTCAAAATCTTTCTCCGCAAGGTCATTGTTTTTTCCTACCGGCCAGCTGAACTGGGGTTCTATTATAGAGTTTCCATCCTGTACTTAGATCCCTTATATGCAGATAATTCTTATTAACCTAGGGTACATGAAACCCATTCATTACCTATGTTGAAATAACCTATCAAAAGGCAGTTTTAAAAATGGTTTGAATAGGATCCATTTGTATTGTATGCACATTAATGCCCAGGATGATCAAAGCAATTTTCGTGCACTTCTTCCATCCATTGTATCCTCCAAAACCACCTTCTCAACAGGTTATGTAGCACAGGGCCATAGGATCTTCTGAATCCTATACTGACTAAAGGGTTTGAAGGTTGTGGCGTGTAGAGCAGAGGGCAGGCCGCCATGTTAGCTGCTGAAGAGAATTGAGGCCAGGCTGCCCATAACATTTGACACCTGACAGCTGAGTCTTATCTCCCCACACAGACCTGAGGAAAAACTTTGAGCAGGACCCCCAGGGGAAGGAGGTGCCAATCAACGGGATGATCGTTCTGCACTGTCGCCCTCCGGAGGGAGTGCCTGTGGCGGAGGTAAGGCTGCTGGTACTCGCTCCTCCTCTCCTGAAAGAGCAAACGCTTATACTCCCATTGAGCAGAGAAGATCTGCATCAGAGTGGCCATCGTCATTCTGAGAGAGTAACTCTATGCCGATAGTACCTTCAGCTCTGCTTTCTCTGACCTTTAAGAGATTGATATAGCGTTGTTACATACCAAGTGCATATACACATTTAGAAGTAAAAGGTGTTGGTTTTAAGTCACGGATCGGACACATTTTCGGATCGGCACAAAAAAGGGGAGGGAGGATTTAAAGGGATATTTCACCGCTGGAAAGATTAAGATGTATTAAATTGGTTTATTTATGTAGTAGAAATGTGAATGTTTTTTAGAAGTTGGTGCCTTCTAGACCGAGAAAAGCCAGAAAATATATTTTTGGCACATGTGGATGAAAGACAACAACTCCCAGAATGCACTTGCTTCACTTCCCTACGAGGCCACTCCCAAGCCACGTCTACCGGTTACAGAGGGCAGTCAAGTCAAGTGCGTTTTGTCATTTCAACCATATACACAAAACAATGTTTCACCGTGGCTCAAGTGGTCTTACGTTTAAAATATATAAAAAACGTCATATAAAAATGACATAGTCGAGGATTTATTTATCAAAACACAAAAATAAACCAAGGGAGTCCTGAGAGCAGAAGCAGGCAAAATACAATTCCAGAATGCATCCAAAAAAACAAGGAATGCAAAAACATGAACAAACCGGAAGCACAGAAACTGACAAGGGCTGACACTGGGAGACACGACAAGAACCAACACAAACACACACAAAATTATCTGACACCAGACAAAAGGAACACAGAGGCTAAATGCACAAGGTAACGAGCAAACAAGGGACATGTGATACAGCAGGTGAAACACATCAGGGTGGGGTAGGACAATCAGACAGGCGGGAAAGCACAGGAAGCAAAACTAGACATCACAAGGGAAAACAGAACCTTCAAAATAAAACAGGAAATGGGAAAAACTAACAGAAAACATGAAATCAACTAAACACAGAAACTTGATGCAAAACTAGACAACACAAGGGAGAACAGAGAACACAGGAACTAACAAAACATACACAATTCAGAATAATCAACATAAAAAACAGGAAACAGTAACAGAAATATACAAACAGGCAACATAAATATCCACAACAACAACAGTACCCCCTCCTCAAGGGATGGATCCCAGACGCCCCCCCCCAAAAAAAAAGTCAACCCAGGGAGGGCAGAGAGGGTCTGGGGGGGGGGGGGGAGGGAGAAACCAAAAATCCAAAGGGCTAGAAAACAGGGAGCCATGGAACAGACAAAAGGAACACAGAGGCTAAATGCACAAGGTAACGAGCAAACAAGGGACATGTGATACAGCAGGTGAAACACATCAGGGTGGGGTAGGACAATCAGACAGGCGGGAAAGCACAGGAAGCAAAACTAGACATCACAAGGGAAAACAGAACCTTCAAAATAAAACAGGAAATGGGAAAAACTAACAGAAAACATCAAATCAACTAAACACAGAAACTTGATGCAAAACTAGACAACACAAGGGAGAACAGAGAACACAGGAACTAACAAAACATACACAATTCAGAATAATCAACATAAAAAACAGGAAACAGTAACAGAAATATACAAACAGGCAACATAAATATCCACAACAACAACAGTACCCCCTCCTCAAGGGATGGATCCCAGACGCCCCCCCCCAAAATAAAAGTCAACCCAGGGAGGGCAGAGAGGGTCTGGGGGGGGGGGGGGGGGGGGGGGGGGGGGGGAGGGAGAAACCAAAAATCCAAAGGGCTAGAAAACAGGGAGCCATGGAACTCGGGAAACGGAGGGCACTAGGGAACAGAGGGCACTCAGGAACAGGGGACAGAGGGCACTCAGGAACCGAGGACAGTGGGCACTGGGGACAGTGGAACCTAGGACCTGGGGACAGAGGGCACTCAGGACTGGGCAGACTCAGGCAGGACAGACTCAGACACAGACTGGACAGACTCGGACAGAACAGACGCAGACTCAGGGGTAGAAACACAGATCGTGATGGGGACAGAGACAAGCATGGTGACAGGGATGGAGACGGGCATGGTGATAGGGACGGAGATGGGCACGGTGACAGGGACAGGATCAGCTGAACCAGAGTTAGGGGACGGGTCAGCTCGACTGGACTCGGGACAGGTCAGCTGGTCTGGAGTCGGGGGACAGGTCAGCTAGGCTGGAGTCGGGGGACAGGTCAGCTATGCTGGAGTTGGGGGACAGGTCATAGCCCCCTGCCCCTCAAATACTTAGCTACGTCCCTGCATCAAACGTGCAGACTGCAGGGCGGTGTTCGCATTGCACAGTCTGGCTCGCACAAAGCGAGTCTGCAGCGGTGCATGGCACTGCATCCTGTCAAAGACTGAAGCATCTCTAGCTCGGAGGGCTAGCAGGCCTGGTAGCTGGACAGTCTGGTACACTGTTGTTCAGCCATGTTTCCACAAAAACACAAAACACAGCAGTCTCTGAACTCGCGTTGGGAGTTTCGTTGAAGTTGGATGTAGTCCAGATTGTTGTATAATGAACGGACACTTGCAAGCGTTAGCTTCCCACCTAGCCGATGAGGATGTCCCCTACCCGGCTCGGGGCTCAAGTGACACCGCTGGTTGAGGTGCTGTTCTCCGTAGCAGGCGAAGCTCACGTAGTGTGTCGATTATTCCGTCTGTAATAACGTTTCCTGCATATTCTCCGATCTGTACCGATGTATCCCGGTGGTACACGTGCTTAGTTTGAATGCACATAATTGTTGTAAACGTTTGCTGCTGAGAAAAGAGAGCCCTGTTTAGCGAAGATTCAAGATGGCTGACATTTCGTTTTTTTCCAGATGAGATCGGCTCGCTTCGGGTGATGGGCGGGTTGAAAACATGCGGAAGTAGCTCCTACTACTGGCTGTAGTCCTTTGCCTCGTCATTTTGCCTCATTGGAGGAATGTTTTCCATACCCCAATGCAGAGATCTCCCGTCTCAGGGGGACATGGGGGGAGAGAAGCACGGTCATTCAGAAATACTACCGGGTTTCTACTGATACAAAGCTGAATGCTAAATCGGTGAAGTATCCCTTTAAGGAGTACGCTACTCTAAAATCCACTTCCTCTAACATATCACGGCAATAAGGCTGCACACATTAAACCAGGTGACATCCTTTACTGTCAAACTGGGAAAACAACAAATACGATGGGATTAAGAAGGCTGGTCTGAACATAACTGTTGTGTGCATGTAATAAATCTCTTCTGATTTTATGTTTGTTAGGCTACTTATTAGCTACAGGGCCCTACAGTGTAATGTAATACAAGGATAAAAAGAGCTTTTCACATCTTGACTTTTGCAGGCCAGAGTAGCTGGAGATATTAGCTGAAGCCTAAAAGTGGGGATATTGTCAGCCAAGAAAATTCTGAGTAGTGCACAGGAGGACGAGAATGAGGGAAATGAAGAAGGAGAAGGCAGTAAACTGGAGAGACCAGGCAGGTCAGAGCAGGAAAAGACCACAGAAGGAGATGCAGAAATAAGTGAAAGAGAAGAGGGAAAGGAAGAATTGACTGTGAGGGATGAAGAGGAGGCTGCAGACTGAGAGAGAGAGGGCCAGAGGCAGAGAGTGATCAGGAGGAGGCAGATGAAGATAACAGGGAGGAAGAGGCCTGCAGTTACCCCTGGACCACATGGTATGTTTATATTCTCTGTCCATATAATTTGTAGTACAGTAGCAAAATTTTCAGTTTTGGGCTATTTCTATTCTGTTGTATACAGTATGTTATAGGGTTAGATATGTAAAGATTTACATATATACTGTACATGGATTATCTAATGATTTGTTTGACCTTTTGTTTGATTATAATTACTGATAAAATAAGACATTATGTTCTGTTCTATTTGTCTGTATCAGTAAATATGATCAAGCCATTTAATTCAATTTCAGCTAAATTCTATTTTATTTGTAGTATAAAATCGTAACAAGAGTTCACTCTTCTCAAGACACTTTACAGATAGAGTAGGTCTAGACCACACTATAATTTACAAAGACCCAACAATTCCCCCAAGAGCAAGCATTTGGTGCAACAGTGGCGAGGAAAAACTTCCTTTTGGGCAGAAACCTCAGACAGACCCAGGCTCTTGGTGGGCAGCCATCTGCTGCTGCTGGTTGGGACACAGAGATGGATACAAATATACAGATATAGAGAATTATGATTCATAATAATTATAGGAGTTGGTATGATGAACAGTGACAATTATAGTAATAATAAAGATATAAAGATAATGGAACTATGACTAGAAATAATAGTTCTAGCAGCTCAGGGCGTAGCAGGATATTGTGGGGCATAATAGGGCATAGCAGCGCATTTAGCATATGGGGGTTCCCATGTACCGTCTTCCCCTGCCACCCTGCCACGATCTCTCGCTACCACTTTGCCACCCCATGTAAAATTTTCTAGATCCGCCACTGCTCGGGGAGACCCGTTAGTGCAGACTCTGGGAGATCCGTCAGTGCAGACTCTGGGAGGACGGTCAGCACCAGACCAGGGAGGCTGGATGTCAGCCGGGGTTCAGGGAGGCTGGACGTCAGCCAGAGTTCAGGGAGGCTGGACGTCAGCCGGGGTTCAGGGAGGCTGGATGTCAGCCGGGACTCTGGGGGGCTGCACTCTGGGGTCAGCTCTGGAACACCGGTCAGCTCTGGAACACCGGTCAGCTCTGGAACACCAGTCAGCTCTGGAACACTGGATGGCTCTGGAACACCGGTCACACTGGTCAGCTCAAGGACACTGGACAGCTAGGGGACACTGGACAACTCGGGGACACTGGATAACTCAGCCTCTGGGGTGACGAGAGGTTGAAGCAGGGCATGGCGACGGAAGCCATGTCGTCCTTTTCCCCTTCTATGGCCTCCATGAAAAAGAAAAGATGGCCAGGCAAGTATCCTCAAGGGACTGCGGGTGGTCGGGAGCATACGCTGACCAGGTTGCATCAGGGGAACTGCTAGTACTGGGCCTCTGACTTGTAGCTTGGAGGCTGACTCTTTCGGCCTCCTCAGTCTGTTTGGCCCACATAGCAAAATATCCAAACAAAGAAGCAATAGTCCTTGGCTCTCCTCCAGATTGCGCAACTACTCAATGCGGAGAAGCGGGCAAAGGGGCAGGCTGGGTGACAAACAGTGCACCAGTAGCCAAGGCAGGGTGGGAAATAGACAGGCTGGTGGGTGAGTCATTAAGATGAGTTTGACGAAAACACTCTAGCTTCTTCTTAACTTTGTCCAGGTGGGGAACAAAATGACTCACCCACGGTCTTTCCTTGAACCACTGCTGCTGGGTGGCGACTCTCTCTAGGATTGGAGAATGCTGGCTTGGTTTTGAGCTGATCAATTCGGCTACAGTCTGGTTGAACCGGGCCACTTTCTCCAAAAAAAAAGTCTCTCTGCTGGGTCAGATCATTCTGTTACGTTGCAGGGGATTAGAGGACCCAATCGCAGAGAGCAGGCAGGCAGGCAGGAGAAAGTTGAAGTCGAGGATTTATTGATCAAAACACAAAAATAAACCAAGGGAGTCCTGAGAGCAGAAGAAGGCAAAAAACTACTTTATTGCTGTCAGTAGCTTCGTCCACTTGTAATGCAAAACGACTGTCTTTTAATTTTTCTATGAGTTGTTCCTCAAGCTCACTTGAAATGTTGCATATACGTCTCGCAACTGTGTCGTTTGACAGGGGGACAGCTTTTAATGTTGCTGCGCTTGTCTCGTCAGGCATAATTGACACCATGTCTACAGAGGCGGGGAGAATGAGCTGCTCTGTAATTGTGTGTGGTTTTTTTGCATCGTGAAATTCTGTATGCCACTCTATATGAAGCCATCTGTGCTTTACTGTTTACTGATGCAGCTTTTACCATGCAAGTCTCCTGTTGACGGTATTCTGCCAGTTTTCTTTGAAAGAAATCAAGTGGCTTATTGATGTGACTGGGGTGTGTGGTCTCTAGGTGTCTTCTTAATTAGTTGGGTCTCATACTGTCTACTGCTAGCGCTTTAAGACACAGAACACACATCGGTCTCTCCTCTGCCCCCACCACCGCTGCCGTGAATCCAAGAGCAAGATGCCCTTCATCATATTTTCTTTTTGGTTGATTAGGCCCGTCTGGTTTGTGTCTCTCTGCTGGCGCTGGCTCGACAACTTTTGAGGTCCGTGTCACAAATGTATCCATGTTGTGTTATTGCCCACACTAGCCTGCTACCCATCGGCGCGAAACATATATATATATATATATATATATATATATATATATATATATACACATATATTTATGTGCGTGAAAGTTTTTTCCGCTACAATTAAAATGCTGACACGTCAGTCATTATTTTGGCACTCAGGTTACATTTTTCTTGGGGTCTCATATCTAATGTTCTTTTAATTTAGACTGCATGTAGGCTAGCAATGACGTACTTTGTTTGTGGATGTTTTGTTTTGAATGTGTGATATTTGTTGTCATTAAAGAAAGGCATTGATAAAGCAGACATCCCAACCTGCAAAAAGTCATTTGAGGGAGGTTCGTTCCGGGGAGGTGGGGGTGAGGAGGCCAATTCCTGTAACACTTGGTGTCGCCCCCGGGGGTGGTCGGTCTAATAAGCGGCAACACACAGGTATAAGGACGGTTTGCTCTCACACGCGCTGCATTTATAGTCACACAAACACACACACACACACACACACACACACACACACACACACACACACACACACACACACACACACACACACACACACAGTCACTCTCTAGTCTAGTGCGCAGTCTTGCTCCAGATTCCGGGAGATTGGATCTCATTTGTGGGTGTCAAGGAGCCGCTATCAATGTGCGGGAGACTCCCCTAACTTCCGGGACAGTTGGGATGTCTGGATAAAGATATAAAGGCATAAAAAGGAAAATGTCCTCCCGCTGTCACGTCTCTATTCCCCACTTTGAGAACCGCTGGGCTAACTGAACCTATCATTTAACATTAGGCTGTTAGCTGGGTTGCTGTCTTTTGTGCAATTTGTGTTTGCAAAGATTAATATCCGGTGGCATTTTCATCTCTTTTTATATGCCGTTACTGTATATGCGTAACGTTAGCAGAGATTTAGAAATTGGTGTGTTTATCAGTTGTTGCTGCAGTATGGGAGGTAAAACTGCACCTTGTTAACTTCACTAGAAACATTAAATGAAAGCTAAAATGTATGAGTAGTTTCCCATGTAAAGAGTATAACGTTCCGTAACGTTACGTTATAGCATTCATAACGGTAAACATCTTTTTCTTGTGTTTGCTGTCTTTTAACTGGGACTAAAGAAGAAACAGAGGATGCAAAAGCCACAGCAGCAACAAAGAGAGATGTTGAATAGATTATTTTCTATATTAGTGATTGGCATTAAACAAATAAATGCATTAAATTAACTGGTTTGTCTGTGTCTTTAAGTTTTTGGGTGAGTATATATTAAACAGTTTTTTTAAGCTGACAGCTTGATTCAGTCTAAAATAACGTTAACTCAAACTAAACACTGGGAAAAGCAGGCTACAGCTAAATTCAGACTTTACAGTAATAACAATAAAGACAAGTATTGATTGATTGTATTTTAAATGAGCACAAGTAAAGTAGAACTGACGTAACAGCTGTTATATATTTGAAAGGTTATTGTCAGGTTTTATTTTGAGGGTCTTTTAAAGTTATTACATGCTGTCTCAGCTAGCGGTTAGCCGAATTTGCTGTTAGCTAAACTAATGTTAGCTTCCCGGTGTTCATCTGCGCATGCGCGAACATCTTGTGCATGAACATGACGCATCGTGCAGACAGCACAGATCGGGTATCGACAGTTAGTCCACATTCCTACCGTTACCATGGTAACAGTTAATGAGTGGGGCATGGGCAAATGAGCAGCAGCTCTTGAATATGTAGAAACACCAGCAGAAACAGCACACTCTGAAAGGGACTGAATCACAGGGTAATAGAGGTAGGTAAGAATCTTTTCCTACAAGCTATTCCCAGGAAAACAACTTCCGAAACATGTTTTCTGGAACTCATAGACCTATTTTAACATAGTCATAATATGGGCACTTTAAGCAACATTTTACATGGTTTTCTAGTGCTTATTTCACTCTCAGATTTAGTTGGAGTCCATATAAAAATAAACTGGATATAAGATTATCAGCATCATTCAAAGTGCTTTACATGTAGACAATTAAAATACAAGAATAAAAGTTACAGTGCAGTATAAGAAATTAAACATTAAAGAGCAGTTAAAAACAGTTAAAAATATAAAAGCAGATAAAATAAGCAATGTAAGTATAAGCAATGGACAATTATTTAAGGAAAGGCAACATTAAAAAGAAAGGTCTTCAGCCTTGATTTAAAAGAACAGAGTTGCGGTGGACCTGCAGTTTTCTGGAAGTTGGTTCCAGATATGTGGAGTGTGTATATAGAAGTGACCATTTGTGGAAAAAAGGGCGTAGCTGGGGGAGATGACACGTCAGGAATGACAAGCCGGTGTTTCATGGTGCTGCGCTAAGCTAAACACCAAAGAGGGAAAGTCACCGATTTTCAACCCTTCTAATCATCAAGCAAAGTTTTACTGGCAGGTAAACGTGGACCTCCGGGTACTGGTGTTGTTTGTCAGCATGTACGTTAGGACAGACAAGAGGAATGATTACAGCAAAATAAACCCGTTTCAATGTTTATAGGCACTTGCCTATTGTTTTTAGACATACTTGAATTTTTTTTTATTGAAAACCTCTGGAGTCTGGTGGAGTTTGGCAATAGCGATTTTGGAGCTGGTTAAACAAAAAGGATCTTATTCTTTAACAAAAAGGTCCATCTCTGTATGGGTAAACACTTACAATACTAATAATCAACATGTCAGTGGCAAAAAAGCACTTTTAGTGGACGTAAATTGAAAGTGCGTAATTGCCCCAAAACTAATATTGTAGCTTTTTTCACCGCTGTCAACTGTAGCAATCTCGCTTAATATTGGACCAATTTCAAAGATTGTTGTTCCCATCAGTTTCTTAAACACAAATACATATGAAAATACTCCATATCCTTCAACAGATGAACTTGAAAACTTTCAAACTCTGCACATACATCATTCTGCACAGTAAAGCTCAAACATCCTAGTCAAGGAGCAATAAGCAAAATAAATTTTTGAGAAAATGACTACATTTATTATTCAAATATCAAAATACTTGTTTGTAGATCAAGAATTCAATACTCAATTAAAGCTGCAAGCAGCTTTGGACAGGCCCTCTCGCCTCTGTGCGTGTCGGGGTTACTGGCGGACGCCAGTCCTTGCGACCGCATTCAGACACTGCAAATGGTCACCAATGAAAAGGGAATTCCCTGCTCAGTTCAATGATATCTCACGCAAGACTACACCATACAGTTCATTAGCTGTGAAAGGGGGCGTGGCCAAAGCATAGGGGGCAGGTCAAACCATCACGAATCAAAAATAAACTGCTGAATTCAATGATACCTCACACAAGACTCTACCTTGTACTGGTTCAATTGTTATGAAATGGGGTGTGGCCTGAGTTAGTGGGCATGGTTAAAGCATAGGGCATAGATCAGTATCACATGTAGACCACACATTATAAGTTTCATGTAAATCGGATGATGTTTGTCATATAAGGCGGATTTCCTGTTGCCAGCAGGGGGCGCTATGACCAAAAGTAAATTTTGGCCTAACAATGTCTTCAGGCCTGGACTCTTGTCAATCATTAGAAATTTCGGCCAAATTAGACAATGTACACTAAAGTTACAACAACTTCTTCATTCATCAATAAATGCTCAAAGTGGCCGCCATGCCAAGCCCACACCATTGGACGAAAAGTTTTTCTTTTAATAACTTTTCATCTTTAAGGTGTTGAGATGGTACAGACCAAATTTGAAGTCCATCAGATGAAATCTCTAGGAGGAGCTCGTTAAAGTATAGCACCTTGACTTTTAGGCCTACTTCCTGTTGCCACTAAGGGGCACTATGACTTTGAGTAAATATCAACCTTTATCTGTCTTCAGGTTTGGACTCTTAGGAATCCTGAAAAGTTTCGAGCCAATTGGATAATGTACACTCAAGTTACACCCACTTCCGGTTTCGACGGCGAAACACACAAAATGGCTGCCCCGCCACGGACATGCATTATGACAAAAAGTTTTTCTTTTAATAACTTTTCATCTCTAAGGTCTTAAGATGGCACAGACAAAATTTGAGGTTGATCGGATGAAATCTCTAGGAGGAGTTTGTTAAAGTACGACATGTGGAAATGGCCAAAATCGCACTAATTTCGAACATTCAATTCAAAATAGTGGACTTCCTGTTGGGTTTAGGGTATAACTCTAGTAAGCGTTTTTGTACGTCTTGACATGATACATATGTGTACCGTGTTTCGTTACTCTACGTTAAACATACTGCAAGAGCTGAATTCTTTTAACTTTGTAGGGGGCGCAAGCGAGCCATTTTTGTGCGCCTATTCCCAAAACCATTAAAATACGTACAAGAAAGAAAGAAGGAATAATAATTCCTTCAGTTTCAATAGGGCCTTCGCCACTGTCGGCGCTCGGGCCCTAACTAGTCAATGCAGCTTTAATACAGTTATACAACATGTAACATTTTCAAAAATAGCATCTCAGAATATCGATTGAAAATGCTGTCTTTAATGCCAACTTACAGCATGGATTTATATAAATTGGAGGGAATGAAGCTACAGCTAATTTCATTACAAATCTGAAATAATGTCTAAAGTAGGCTATTTTCTTGTATGTTCCACTTTAAAAATGCAAGGGATCTGAATACACTGCAGTTGCTGGAGCACCAGGGTGTAATTTCCAAGGGATAGACATGTCCCCCTCACTATCCACAATCGTATTTTTGCCCCCCCCAATCTTTCATTTCTGTTTGATTTTGTTGGAACTTCAACATGGGAAAAAGACTGGATGACCAACTTACACCAAACGATTATGACGACGGGAGTGCGTCCCAACTCTAGCAAGATTCTCATGGTTTCATTCAGATTTTGAAAATGTGTCTGCGACAGTGTAATTGCTTGAAAAGTCGTTTGATGTAAGTTCAGCATTAATTGTCTGCTTACTGTCCAGCTGCCAAAATTCACAAAAATATAGTAGTGGAGAAAACCTTTCCACTGCATGATTTTTTGGACAAAAAGTAGTCACTAGATTTGAGTCTTTAGAATTAAGGAACTACCGCTATCAGAAATCTTTAGGCAGTGTCATGGAAAATGTTGCACTGAAAAGCAATATAGGGCATTTCATTTGTGCAATTAAACAGTCCCTCCAGAAAAACGCGATTATGCGATCGCAGAATTCAATGCATAATCAGCCAAAGTCCGCATATTAATGCGGAGGCCGCATTTTTTCAAATACGCCGCACTTTCGCCGCATAAATTGCCGATTTCCGCGCAAAATATGCGGGGCTTGCATGATTTCATAATCCCCGCATTTTCGTTGCAAAAAAGTCACATATATCTCAGCAGAAAGTTGAAAAATGTTGCGTTTACTTCACACAAGAGCAGCCATTTTCCCCTGTTGCCATGGGAACGTTATGAAGTGACGTAATTTCACCTACTGAGAACACTGTGTTGGGGGAATCACTTCTTTTCTCTTTTTCATCAAACCGCAGTTTTTGCAAGTTCCCGCAAGTTCCTGCAATTTTTGCAAGTTCCCGCATTTTCATTGCATAAAATGGCATAAATATCCCGCATATTCCATCGCATTTTTTAAGAAAACGTGCCGCATAATCAAGGATTTTTGCCCGGAACAATCACAAAAAAACTCCGCGTTTTTCTGGAGGGACTGATTAAAGATATCCCCTAGGAAGAGAAAAGAAAAAATTGTTTAGCTTAACTCTTATTTACTTTAATATTTTTGCAGCCTTAAATGTAACAATTGTAGGCCTCAGGAAATCAGCACACTTAATAATAGTAGTAATTAAGGCCGTTCTTAACAAGTAAAGTAATTAATAATAGTAAAGTAATTAATCACAAAATCTGCTCCCTAACAAACCCATCCCACTCTCTTTGTGAGCACCCCCTGCCAACTCTATTTAAATTAGAATTTTGCAAAACTCATCAACAAATGTTACACGCTTTGTAGAACACCACAATTCTCATTGGAAGACATCTCAGCACAACTGACAGGTTCGTACTATGAGAGTTGTGTGTTTTTTTAGATCATGGAGAAAAAGAAGGAAAAGCTGCTCTTACCTGCTCCTCTGAGCGGCTATGCCTGTTGGAGGGCCTGCTAAAGGGCTGTCATCCCCCACACCTCTAACTATCTCTCCGCAGTATGCAGTAAGTCCAAGGTCCAAATCACTTCTGCACCATATGCGCCACAACAATGGGAGCAAATGTGAGAGCATGTAGAATCGAGACAGCATTTTAACAGACTGAAGTGACAAAGGTTGTAATAACAGAGTTGCACTCAAAAACACATTCAAATAATAAAAGAATAAAAAAGAAAACCCATTTCAAGCTTGGTTGCGGTCATTCAAAAATGGAAACCACACTTGAGCAATAGTGATGATGTCAACATAGTGAATAACTCAGTAAAGAATAACCCGTATTTTTCCAGCTAAGAACAAATCACATTTAGCTAAAGCAGTAGAACCAAGTCTTTTATATTCATAAACCACCAAAACAACTTAAAAGCTTCCCTAATAAATATTTTCTTGTCAACATTGAAACAAATGAGTATGTGTAATGAGAAAGATGTCAAATCCACAACTAGCTCTGCAGTTCCCTTAACTGCCCTGCGCCTCCTAGCCTTTTTTAGCTAATTGTTTTGTTTTCGGGCTAGCAATCTGCACTGTGGTAGAATTTCCATCTTACGAGCTCATGCTGTGTAGTTGAGACAGTGATACTCATTCAGGTCAGTTTCCAACATAGTCTGCCAGACCTATCTCCACAGCGCTGTGGACTAAGATCAGGCTACACCACAGATGCATTCTAGGACAGGAGAAAAAAATGCGCTGGGTTGTTTGCTCTTCTTTAAATCAATCACAAGCGTCCTGGGCAGTGCTAAGTTCCGGACGCAGCAATGGTGTCTTTGCAAAATAATCTCGAAAGGTTGTTTTGGTGTAACATCTGCATCCCTTAAAAGAAAACCCCACATAAAATATTAAAGGAAGTTAACTTTTCACACAATACAGTAACATGAGCTATTTAAATTAGCTAGATACATGGTTAAACATAATTTGATCTTACCAGTGTATTGCTGTGTGTAACTTACTTTATCTACAGCAATGTAAATCTTTACAATCATTCAAAGAACCAAGCAGGCCTGCCTTATTGTACAATCCAATTTTTACCATGTGGTTTGATTTTGAGAATGGCAACACAGAGAGCAGAAGGTGAATAGGTTCTTCCTGTGAGCCAGACTATGTCCAACATAAAGCGGTAGGTCATAACCTGTCTCAGGCAGAGTAGTAGTTCAACTCTGTCTCAATAGATGACGAAGACTGCCTCAAGCACTCCCATCCCTCCAAGGTCAGGGGAGGAAGTTAACACACGTTCATACACACACACACCTAAGGATAGGCTCTACTGCAGTATGGTCAGGCTGACATTGTTTTCAGTCTGTGTTCAGTTGGGTTCATGATTTAGGAAAGCATATGTGTTTATGGCAGTATCTTTGTTTAGATTGTGAGTTTAGCTAAACTAAACACCTCCAGCATGAGTTTAAATACACCTTCAGGAAGACAGGAATTTCAGAGTTGGTATTACTACACAGAACTACTCTGTGGTTAAACTGTATTGCTAATCTTAAAATTTGAACTTGAAATTTAAACAGGAAAATTCTTGATTTCCATTTTAAAAACCTGAATTTCAATAAATATTTTTCAATGGTCACAAATTCAGATACAAAAAAAATCAACTTACAGAATTTAAGATGAAATAGATTCAAATTTGATTGCTCAAATTCAGTTCTCAAATTTCAAGTTACAATTTTTCAAAGAAAGCATCAGTCAAATTTGATTACTCAAATTCAGATCGAAAAATTCAAGTTGAATATTCACACAGTAACATCCGGGATACCCAGGCTAGGAGAAGCAGTTGAGCCTGCATGCAATCAAACCAACGTCTGGCCTATTAGAGCACGGCCTGTCTGTCATGTGACCCATAAAGAAGACTTCCGCGCTACATTTCAAAACACTGGACGAAATGGATGTGGAACTGTGAACTGTATGTTAATTTTTTTGTTGAGATGGAGAAGGTGAATCAACGTCAGTCTGCTTGCAGGAGGATAATATTCTCTCGGCAACTTTGCCCACCACATGCGATGGTAGGTAACGTTACTGACACTGATAGGCTATAATGTAAGCAATATTCGTTTTCTCTTATTTATCCCATGTCAATAAATTAAAAACTCGTGGAAGTTCATGTTTGTAGTTGTCATAACACTTAGCGGTAAGGAGAATTGCATGATAATTCATGCAATTCTCCTTACCGCTAAGTGTTATGACAACTACAAACATGAACTTCCACGAGTTCCACGAATTGTATGTTGTATTTTTGTATGTTGTGTGTAACATTAATATGTTACACACAACATACAAAAATACAACATACAATTAATTATATTAAGCTTACAGTAGCTAACAGTTTACATTAGCTTGTAGTTTACTGCATGTATGTAACATTAGCTCATTTTCCAGTAGCTTCTAGCTTTCAAACAAATGCAGTGCAAAATATGATCAGCAACTACAAGGTAAACACTACCAGCAAATGAGCTACCACACACAGTATGATATGCAGTAAACTGCAAGTGACAAAGGTTAAATAGTACTGTAAACACACAAGCTACAACCAACATATGAAAAGTCATAACACCATTGATAAACACCCACTAACACAGTAAAGGTAGGTGTAAGTGTGTTAAATGGTCAGCAGTTGTCAGTTAAGACCACGATGAAGAAACTACACCACTACACAGTTACACGAAGTACCTTCATGTTACAGTATGCTTAAAAATACTTGTGATACAATTCTATTGTTACCAGGACAGGTTGGATAACTACTGGACTAACCTAAAGCTTTCTCCTTCTGTCTGCAGTCTGGAAGCAACACCATCATCGGCACCTGAGTCTGATCGCCGCTTCATGTTGAATATACTTGTGTACAGTATATAGTAATGTTTGAATAAATGTTATAATAAAGATACACATTTTGTTAATGTCTTTTTAGAGCTTGTATACCTAACTAGTTATTAAAACAGGTAGCATTTCAATATAATTATTCAGTTAGAAGTTTCCTGTGTCCAGGTCATAATTTGATGGAAAAATAGACATTGAAAAACCGTTTATACTATATACACACCCACAAACTACACAGACAAACCAGTTAATTTAATGCATTTATTTTTTGAAAGGCGCTCTCTAATATAACAAATAATATATTGAACATCTCTCTTTGGCCTCTGTCTCCCTGCTCTTGTCTTTTGCTTTCCCTCTCCTCCTCCTCATCGCTTCCTTCTGGTGATGCTAGTGCAGCGCCTGGTCCTGGTTTGTCCTCTTAGATCGGGGCAATCAGACTGGTGCAGACTGCCCTAATATCTCATCCATGTTGGTAAACCAGGGCCAAGTTGCTGCTGTGGCATTTCCATCCTCAGTGACCGCCTTCGTTTGTTCCTTAGTCCCTGTTCAAATTAGCCTCGTGAGACCATCCAGTTTTCTGCTCGCAGATCAGTCTGGCATCTTGAGGCAGAGAAAATTTGGAGCCGTTCGCCAAACGACCGGGCCAATCAGCGTTGGTTGAGGCGGGTTTAGGTGTGATGCAACGAGTTGCGAGATCAGGATGGTCTCACGAGGCTCAGCAAGCGGAAGCAACACATGCAAATCTGACCTGATCTGGACACATTTTCAGACAGCGGTAGCCCTGATTCTGTTAGCCGCTCGCTAATGCTTTTTTTTCTTGGATCCTTCTTTTGGAATATGGACCGGGAACCTGAAATGGGGCCTTTTATTCCTAAATTCTCGTTACACAAACGGCAAATATCCTTTACCGACATGTTGCTTGCTTGCTGAGCTAACGAGCTATGCTTCGCCTGCAGCTGCCATAGACAGTATATAAAATGGACACAGCGATCCTGCTGTTTTTGACGGAGACAAGTGAAGCCTATTACCAGCACTTTTCCGGTGATAGCCGAGCGTTACTGCGCAGCTGCAAACTGAGCTTCCCGCCGTAGATGTGACGTGACCAACGTGTCTGAACGTTGTAAGTCTTCTGGTAGCTGTGCCAAGAGGAATCTGAATCATTCCGAATCTTGCAGAGACGGAGAGCGTAGGTATATGTAAGAAGATAACATAGGCACAGGCTAATTATTGATAACTAAAATGCTAGTTAACATTAGCAATTAAACTAAACAGCTAATGTAAGTCCAAACTGCCTGCGAGCTTCTCCTGTACTATACGGTTATTCCTGTACTATGCGACAGTAAGTCACAATCGTTAGCCTATTTTTACAAAAACGTCTGCTACGGAGCCATAACGTGAGATACAAGGTAATGGAGCCTTTTATACATTGTCGTGTTTCTTTAGAAATAAACGATGGTCAAATGAAATCTTTAAACGCTTCAGATGTAAAGTTATTGGCTGTCAAAGTGACGCCAAAATGAATGGCAGTGAATGGGATGCTAACGGGGGGTGATAGCTTATTAGCATCAAAATGGCGCCATAGGAGGCTTCACTCTGAGGAGAGAAGGCTGGCCCCTTGGCAACAGCAGGGGTAGCCTGGCTTCGTCGTTGCTCTGTTGGTACGTCATACACTTCGTTGATCTGATTGGTTGATTTGGTCCGTCTATCACCAACATAACTGGTGATAGACGGATGGTTTATCCAATCAGCTAACCAGTATTTTCGCCCCTTCCCAAACGTTCTCCAACGGAAAGTTCCCAGATGGATATGCTGAGCAAATGCGAAGCAATCCATCTGGCGGAGTCAGGTTATGTTCAAATATATTTAATGAACATACAGTAATTACATTTCAAACCCTAATATTCTCCCAATAATTTAAATGCAGTTCCACGGTTCAATATTCAGCAAATGTTTAAAGCAATGGCTATTATCTTAGAACTATGATGAGAGTGTAGTAGTAACTTAGTAGTAGTAAATCACTGAAAATTCACACACAACGGATGAATCTTTAAGCTTATTCATTACTATGACTTATCCAAACGATTCCTACAGTTATTCACTCCCCCCCCCCCCCCCCCCCCCCCCTCCCCTCCGTCTGTGGCATGATGTAACTTTTTTCCTACTCTGAAAAGCGTTTTAGGTGGGATCAGGAGCCAGTTGAGGTGGTTCGGGCATCTGGTAAGGATGCCCATCTGGTAAGGATGCCCCCTGGGCGCCTGCCTAGGGAGGTGTTCCAGGCACGTCGAGCTGGGAGGAGGCCTCGGGGAAGACCCAGGACTAGGTGGAGGGATTCTATCTCCAACCTGGCCTGGGAACGCCTCAGGATCCCCCAGTCAGAGCTGGTTAATGTGGCTTGGGAAAGGGAAGTTTGGGGTCCCCAGTTGGAGCTGTTCCCCCCGCAACCCGACCCCAGATAAGCGGATGAAGATGGATGGATGGGTGGATGAGTTCTTGCTTGGGTCACATGACAGACAGGCCGTGCTCTGCTAGGCCAGACGTTGGTTTGATTGCATGCAGGCTCAACTGCTTCTCCTAGCCTGGGTATCTCAGATGTTACTGTGTGAATATTCAACTTGAATTTTTCGATCTGAATTCGAGCAATCAAAATTGACTGATGTTTTCTTTGAAAAATTGTAACTTGAAATTTGAGAACTGAATTTGAGCAATCAAATTTGATCAACCTGAATCTATTTTATCTGAAGTTCTGTAAAAACAATTTGTACCTGAATTTGTGACCACTGAAAAATATATTTTTTTAATTTAGTTTTTAAAATAGAAATTTAAATTTCAAAGAGGTGAATTCAGAACAAATATAAAAACTGTAATTTCATTAGCCAAGCTAGCTACTGAACAAAAACATCAGCGAACGTATTTTGACACTATTACGCTATGATGGAACTAAACCTGACACTTTATAGGTCATAGTAATAACGACCAATTTGACACAATATTATAACATTCAGCAATTGTAGTTACTTACATTTCAATTTGGGTTCTAATATGCGCCAGAAATTACCAACTTCTTCTCTGGGGACTACCAACTACCACACTTCTGCTCTCCCTCTGACAGATTAGATAGAGACTCAGCCAAGGGGGCAGGCTTCTCTCCACAGAGTGAAGCTATGGCGCCATTTTAATGCTACCAGACGCTCACCGCCCGTTAGCATCCCATTGACTGCCATTCATTTTGGCGTCACTTTGACAGCGAATAACTTTACATCTGAGGCGTTTAAAGACTTTATTTGTTGATTGTTTATTTCTAAAGAAACACGACAATGTATAAAAGGCTCCATCACCTTGTATCTCACGTTATGGCTCCGTAGCAGACGGTTTTGTAAAAATAGGCTAACGATTGTGTCATAACCAAGCGACTTACTGTCGCATAGTAGAGGAATTACCGTATAGTACAGTAGAAGCTCGCAAGCAGTTTGGACGTACATTAGCGGTTTAGTTTAATTACTAATGTTAACTAGCATTTTAGTTAGCAATAATTAGCCTGTGCCTATGGTATCTCCTTACATATACCTACGCTCTCCATCTCTGCAAGATTGGGAATGATTGAGATTTCTCTCGGCACAGCTACCAGAAGACTTACAACGTTCAGACACGTTGCTCACGTCACATCTACAGCGGCAAGCTCAGTTTGCAGCTGCGCAGTAACGCTCGAGCCTAACTGAAAAGTGCTTCTAATAGACTTCACTCATCTCCGTCCAGAGCAACGGGATCTGTCGGTCCATTTTATATACTGTCTGTGGACTCAGCCAAAGGCAGGAGTCTGGCACAACCATCTCTGATTGGCCAACATTACATTTCTGTTAACCCTTTCCTTGACTGGGTTACTACTGCTGTACACATGGAACATACTACTACTACTGCTGTACACATGGAACATACTACTACTACTGCTGTACACAGGGAACATTCTACTACTACTGGGTTACAGGTGCATAGCATCGGATAGCATAGGATATAAAACCTGTTTAAAGCCCTTTGAACCTGTAATTGTTTGTCCTCTGTCACTAACAGACAAGTTCGCAAACTCTAACTTGAAGCACTAAAATTTATTTAAAAAATAATAAAAAAAATGTATTATTATAATTTTTAGGGGGGCTAAGATGAAATTTAGGGGGGCTTGAAAAGGGTCTAAAATCGCCAATGTCATCAACCTAATTGTCATGCCAATGCTGTAAGCATGGGAGTGTAAATTGCAACAAGCAAATCCTCAAGATTTACAAACATATCTTTATACATTGTATCCAAAGAGCAGAGACTGTAATTTGCCTATGGTTAATAGAACATAGGACTGGCTTTTTTGTAATTTAGTTACAGTACTCCCGATCCAAAACCAATCCCCCACTTTTACTTCACAGATATCAGGGGGTGTAAATGCAGAGCAGATCTTTTAACTTGGGCAGAAATGAGTCCATGAGAACCCTGTATAATGAGTTTCTTTTGAGTGGTTACTCTGAGAGAAAGTGTGAAATGAACAGCAAAACTGAAAGCTAATTTGAATTTACCTGAATGAAAGCCTTTAATCCGAGATGAATCCCCTTGATCTACAGTAGCTCAGTAGACAGCCCGGGCCACGACACAAAAGGGAATCAACTAAATGCTTCTGCACTGTGATAGAAGCTGTTCTCTTTTGAGCTTCACAAAGACATTGAAATGCTACTCCAAAACAAAATTTTACTCTGGATACGTCCCATAGCACTTAAATTGCCTCCTCGAAGCCTCCACGTGCCTCCCTTCATCGGACGAAAGATGCAACGAGCAAATGTGTTTTAGAGGGATGAGACGCCCTTTCCTCTGAAGCGTCACATGCATTTGTCAGCTGTTTGGACAGAGTTAGCAACTCCTTCACCTGCACGGCTTCCGGGAAGGCTGCTCTCGTGTATCCTCGCCTACAGCTCCACTATGATCCCCCCCCGATGCTCGGTCCTTGTGGCAGAAATAAGAGCTTTGAGACGGCCTTCACCGAGGAGGAACAGAACAACCTCCGGTTCAGCAGAGGAGCGAGGAGTCGAGGAGCAATCAAATAAGAGTGATGAGATTCAGCCTAAGTCCCAACTCCTGCTTCCTCTGCACTTGTTTATACTTTCTGAAACCCGCTGACGAGCGCCTCTGTTCTGAAAGTCTACTCTATAGAGAGCTTCATTTTCAAGCCAAGCAATTCCATCCCTCCCCTCCCTCCCAGCCTCCCAGCCCAGACCAAACCTGGGAGCTCCCTCAATTTATTTTGTTAAGATAAGACAGTTTGTGTGGAATAGTAATGCAGTGCTACATAGGTTGGAGGGGACAAGAGGTGGCATTTGGGAAGCAACGGGGAGGAGGATGGGCAACGCAGGCCCACTTTGTGTTCTCCCCGTATCTTTTCTGATTAACCTCCGGAGCAGGAGAGCCAGCTGAGCCACAGATAACTCCCTCCGACTCTACCTACTGCTGTCAGGCTTGCCGTTTATATGAACACACTGAGCCATGCTGAGTTCAAAGTGTCTGCGGGTATCTGTGTGTGTGGGCAATGGGCATGCCTTTCTTTATGTGTGCTGTATGTGTGATTGGTTGCGGGGGGAATACATCGGATGGATTAACTTTGTGCGCGGCAGTGTCGCTTCTGATATCCTGCCCAGCGGGTCCCACTGGCGTCTCCTAGTCCCTGGGGTAAGCCTGATGGAGATGTTTAATCCATGTAATTGCGTTGATGAGATAGTCAGCAATTAAAAAGTTCTGCCGCCCACGTTGGCTCCGCTACAGGCAGCTGAGAGTTGCCCAAAGGGGAGGAGATCATGCAAAACTCTGACATCTAAGCATGACTCAGCAGTCAGATGTTTCTCCTTATAGCACTGAAGCACACCATTTGTACTGTGTCACCTCGACATCAAATGACCATTAAACCTAGGAGTGCTGCTATGAGGCACACAAGCACAGGGAAAAATGCGTCAGCTGGCAAGGTCTTGATCAGCGCTCTCCTCATAAATCTTGATGATTGCTGCTGTGTCACCCATTACATTGCTCTTCTGTCCTCTAATTGCCCCTCAACCGCCACATTTCTCATCATTTAATCATCAGAAAATGTCATCTGAATGATCTGTGTGTATGTGCATGTGTATGTACTTAGGTAGAGGAGAGGACCTGGCCATTGTGCAGGATGGACGAGGTGACCTAGGGGGGCGGTCTGGGTAATGAAATCACAGGGAGGAAGCCCTGATGTAGGGCCCCGCCTGGAAACCCTTCCGTCAAGGCTGACACTGATGACCACATCCTAATTGAAACAAATGTGCCAATTAGGCAGTTCATTTCTCACATCCTCTGCCACACACTTGCTAACCTAATTTGTATTTGTCCCTTCATTTTATTTTCTCCTACCTCCCCTTCCCCTCTCTCTCTCTCTCTCTCTCTCTCTTGCTCTCTCTCTCTTTGTGTATCTTTCTTTCTCCTTCTTTTTTCTCAGTAGATCTTTTCATCATTACCTAAGGATTGTAAGCAGCAGACTGACCGAAAATGTGCAGCATGGCCCGCTGTGATGGCCGGCTTGTGCCACACGTTAATTGCCTCTTTGAAGTCATTCAAATTGAAAGAAATACATAAATAGTCAGAGGGTGGGGATGCCACCACTTCTGTAACCATTTAGTGACAGATGACTTTAATCATGAGAAATCCACACTAAGGGCTAGCTTTTAATTATAGAGAAGAATGGGGGGCTTCAGCTGATGTAATTGTACTGTACTCCTCTGAAAAAGAAATCCACTACTGCTAACAGTGGTACAATTGAGTCAAATAGGTGAGAAAAAATACAGACTGTGAGAAATGATTACTGTGTTATGATGTTCATCATCATTTTAATTTGTGTCAATATATACCTGCAATCCATCATCCCTCGGGTCTGTTTGTCATTTCTATTTACCCAGTGTTTGCATGCCCACAGGCACTTCCCATTTGCATCCAGCCTGAGTGTTGTTTATTATAAAGGGTGCCTGTGCACTTCCTATAAATCTATCAGCCCGGCCCATTCTGCCACACTTTGAATGTAATTTGCAAATGCAGCGATGCAGCTCCTATACCAGGGTTGAAGCACTAAAGCGTCACTAAGTTTGTAATTTATAATTAGTTTTCCTCTCTGCTGTAATTGGTTATAGTGCTTATTTTGACTGTCTAATGGCTTTAGTGTTGGTGGTTGTGCTGCCTAGCTGTGGTTATACATTAGGGTAGGACTTGTAGGGTGTAGCTGACCAGCGGTTATGTGTGTTACTGTATATTTTTAAGGGGAGTGAATCAAAATATGAGACCAGCATGATCTGAGGTTAGATTTAAAGGTTTAGTATGCCTGAAACAAATTAGTTTTTACAACGTGTTATCCAACCACGTCTAAAGGCAAACATTTTTGTACCTGTGTTGAATGGTAACACTCAAAGTTGGGGCAGAAAGCCTGCCATCATAGCCTCCTCTCGACTGCACTGCCTCCCTGATCTCTCTCCAAGAGTCTTTTGTGTGTATTTCTAGTCTTGGAGCCAAGAGGGATTACAACACTCAATGGTATTGTACTTCGTCTTACACACAGAAAGTTACAAAAATAGTTCTGTCAAGAATTAAATTTTAACTTGATAGGGAAGTTACAATTCTGCCTACTAGCATTATAAGGGGAGGTCGGGCATACAAATACTTAACGTGCT
Source organism: Gymnocephalus cernua (assembly GCA_023631565.1). Lineage (NCBI taxonomy): Eukaryota > Metazoa > Chordata > Actinopteri > Perciformes > Percidae > Gymnocephalus > Gymnocephalus cernua. The sequence continues at coordinate 33,891,606 of CM042425.1, read as the reverse complement.
CCTCTGTACTTTAACTCGGCCATTTAAGTCATACCAGACAGCATTTTAACCATCTGGAAGTTACAGGATGTGGTGTATAATAGACATGGACATTTAGCAGAACAATGCCAAAAGAGAATATCACTACCTACCTGTAGCTTACATTACACCAGCCCATTTGATGAGCTCTCATTAGACCTATATGTTGGTGTTAACATTGTTCCATCTATTAAAGGTATAATGGAGGATTTTCTAGAAAAGAACCGCCCTCTCCACTTTTTGAAAAAATGCACATGCGCAACACCCTACCTGCTCCCGAGAGGGAACGCCTATTAAACGTGTGCACGAGAGAGCATGCACGAGCCGTGTTCTCCTCGTGCACGAGAGAGCATGCACGAGCCGTGTTCTCCTCGTGCACGCTCTGTTTACAAGTTGCTGTCGGCATGGCTCTACAAGCCTCCTTTCCAAAAGAAGATTTGCACTTTTTCCACTATGTCAGACTCGCCAGTGGAAATCTATTTATGACAAGCATCTCTATAGCTAACTTTAGCATGCTACAGGCCAACAAACAAGCTATCGCCGAGAGCGGGGAGGCGAGGCAGCGGTCGGAGGCTTTTATATACTGTCTATGGTCGGACGCCATGTCCCTCTGCTCGCTGACCTGTCACGGCACGTACGACGGCCTTATGTAAACATATCCCAGAATGATTGACAACTAGGAGGACCAATAGTCTTGATGATCCACCCGGAAAAAGAAAATCCTCCACTATACCTTTAAATTTGCAAAAACATTTTTGACTTTCTCAGTTTTTACAAAAAACTCAAATATTACACTGAGCTGACAAAAAAGGGAAACAGTACAACAAGCAAATCTTCCACTTTAAGATGCAAATATGTTTGTCTGAATGGGATTTGAATTACAGGAGTTTGCAGAAAAACTGCAGGTAATTGCAAAAGTCTCATTGTCTCATCTCATTTGCTGTCAATGATTCTAAAATCATCATTTGTGATTCCCTGACTTTAGGTCTGAGTGCACTGGTATACCAGCAAACTAAATGAGACCAGCTGTCAAATTAGCAGCACTGATACGGGTAGTGCATGTGTTAAAGTGACTGCCTTTGAAATTGACGAATTTGATATAGGCAAACTGATACAACAATTTTAAAAGCAATTTAATCAGTAAATAACCTCTAAACAAGAACAAGACAGACACCTGACACCAGAATGGTATTTAGACAAACCAAGCAGATTTGCAATACTACAGTTGTGTGAGTGAAATGCTTTAAGAGCCTATAAAGTCATGACTAGTTGACAAACAGATATTTCAACAGTTTAGTACTCCATTCATAATTGTTATAATTGCCACTGTTCATCATACCAACTGCTATAATTATTACGAATCATATTTTGGTATCTGTGTCTCTGTGTCCCAACCGGCAGCGGCAGATGGCCGCCCACCAAGAGCCTGGTTCTGCCTGAGGTTTCTGCCTGTTTAAAGGAAGTTTTTCCTCGCCACTGTTGCACCAAATTATAGAGTGTGTTCTAAACTTACTCTATCTGTAAAGTGTCCTGAGATAACTTATGTTATGATTTGACAATATAAATAACATTGAATTGATTTGAAATGATCCTTCATCAGCTTATCCGGGGTTGGGTAGCTCCAGCAGGAGATCCCAAACTTCCCTTTTCTGAACCGCATTAACCAGCTCTGACTGGGGGATCTCTACGCTAGGCCAGGGTAGAGATATCATTTCTCCACCTAGTCCTGGGTCTTCCCTGAGGCCTCCTCCCAGCTGGATGTGACTGGAACACCTCCCAGGGTAGGGATGGGAATCGAGCACCGGTTCTTCTTTAGAACCGGTTCCCAGTGAATCAATTCCTTGGGACCGTTAGTGTACCTGCTTAATCATTCCGCTTAACGGTTACGCTCGTTGCAAATGTGTCATGACCGTCGCAAGCGCTGCGTTCTTTTGGTTACGCAGCAAACATGTCATCGAGGCAGAAGCGTCTACAGCACATGTGTCAAACTCGCGGCCCGCGGGCCAAATGCGGCCCTTCACAAATGTTGATCCGGCCCGCATATCAATTTTAGGTCCACAGTACATTCTGGCCCTGGCTAGTTGAGCACCAAACCAAAAAGGTGGAAAACTGTTTTCAAACTCCAAATGACGCGACTCTCAGAGCAGAATTTGGCAGATTTACCGACTCTGAGACTCAGAAACTCAGAAACTCCCCCAGAACCAGAGAGTATTTTAATATTCAGGAGATGAAACAGGCTGTTTGCATGATTGGCTGAACTCTGCGATGGCTAAAGAACTCTTTGCTGACTTTCTAGGAGTTTACGTTAAACGAAGTGCGACAAAGTTGAAAAGAGCGACAAAAAAGCAACAAAACGATGCAAAAAACAAACAAAAACATTGATTAAAACGCCTGAAAAAGCCACAAAAATGACCAAAAAGGCGACATGCAGTAATACAGTCAAAGATATTTGACTTTTTTGGATGTATGCATGTGAATTTAACTCTCCGTCTGGCCCTTGATGTGATTCTCTTTTCCAGTGTGGCCCTAAATGAAAATGAGTTTGACACCCCTGGTCTACAGTGTGGTTATATTTCACTCGAAAAGACGCCAATGCAGTCATTTGCAACAGTTGGAAAAGTTTAATTTCGGCAAAGGGGGGAACTGCCTCCAATATGCAGAAGCATTTGGCCACACAGCACGCAATCCGTTTGCAGGACTGTCGCGTGTTTGATTCTCTACTACTCAGCGACACAGCAACAAGTGAGTCAAGCAGCAGCGGAGCTAACGAGACGCCATCTGCTATCAATGCCAAAGGTAACTTGTCTATTTAGTTAATGTGAGCGCCATTTCATTGTGTAAACTTTACCTATATGGAAAAAATCCAGCTTTATAGAAGCCTTCCGCCCATTCCAACCAAAGACAGCGCCAGTTTCTGGTGGTGGAAGAAGAGTGACGCGTTGCCAGTGTTGTCAGCTCTAGCTGAGAAGTATCTCTGTGTCCGAGCTTCCTCCACCCCTTCTGAAAGGGTGTTCTCCACTGCTGGAGACACCCTAAATCCAGAGAGATCTCGTATCCTTCCTGAGAGGGCAAACATGACCATTTTTCTGCACAAAAATTGTTAATTTGCCCAAGTTGATAGTTGTCGTCTTTACAGAAGACTTCTTTCTATTTTGTATGTCAGTTGAGTTGAATTTAGTTTCAGGTTGAATATTTCCAAAGGCACAAGCTCTTCCTTGACTGTTTACGGTCTGTGTTTTTTGTTTTTACGGCACTTAAATGGCAGTTTTATTTATTTTTTTGGCTGGACCAATGAATGTGAAAAAATCTATAGGTCCCTGGACTTTACTTTGTAGCTCACCTACTTTTAGGTTTGTTCTGAGGTTGCTACACATAATTTGTGTATACTCTGAGTATGTGCGGTGTTCTTATCAGATATTAAAGCGAGTTAATACAAACAAACAAATTTGTACTTATGTCCTCACCCAATGAGAATCGATAAGAGAATCGATAAGGAATCGGATCGATAAGCAATATCGATAATGGAATCGGAATCGTTAAATTCTTATCAATTCCCATCCCTATCCCAGGGGTCATCCTTACTAGATGCCCAAACCACTTCAACTGGCTCCTTTCGACGCCTGAGAAAACACATTTTGGTCGCTTGTACCCGCAATCTAGTTCTTTCGGTCATGATCTAGCCTTCATGACCGTAGGTAAGGCTAGGAATTAAAATGTACCTGTAGATGGAGAGCTTTGCCCTCCGGCTCAGCTCTCTTTTCGTCACAACGGTGCCCGTAAAGCAAATGCAGTACCAGTAATCCTCTTCTATAAAGTTGGGGGACTCACAGGAGAAGACTTTTGTCCCTAGTATGGGTCAAAACACCAGAATCTACATTTCCCTTGATGCATCTTGTTAGCATATTTAATTCGACCATCCCTACCTGACTAGTCTATATCTACGATGTTCCACTTCCGGGATTGCTCCATTGCCGACAGAAATTCTGACGGATTTCACTCATTTAGGCCGGATATCCGTTGCCTTGGGCTTCATTTGTGTTGGCATTTTAAACTCTGGTGGATTTATGAGGACTATGGTTAACCTTTTCTCAGATCTCTGCAAGGTAAATCCAGACAGCTAGCTAGACTACCTGTCCAATCTGACTTTTCTGTTGCACGACTAAAACAACTTTGAACGTACACATGTTCCACCAAAACATGTTCCTTCCCGACTATTTTGCAGAGGCGCCCAAGACGATTGTGATTGGTTTAAAGTAGGGCTGTAAATCGATTAAAAAATGTAATCGAATTAATTACAGACTCTGTGATTAATTAATCAAAATTAATCGCATACAATCATTTTTGCTGTGTAAGTATTTTAAATATTTCAATTCAAATGAATCAATGAATAATCAGCATTAGTGACATTACAGTTAAAAAAAATGTTATTATTATTTTCATTGTTCAAATAATGACTATATATATATATATATATATATATATATATATATATATATATATATATATATATATATATATATATATAGGCCTATATATATAACAATCAACAATATGACCTAATATGCTGAGGAAATAAATTCAAATGGGTACCGGTATTTTACAATGACTACAAATGCGAGATGTAGATTACCAGTTTCTTTGAACGCACCGTCTCCGTCTGTGTTTTTCCGACAATGGCAGAAACACAGTCAAACTTTACACCATTTAGCGTTAGCTGTAAGCTGATGTTTCTGTTGCGGATTCTCTCGTCTCCCTCCTTCATTTTACAGTCGAATAGTGGCTAGAACGGCTCTGGGTGAATGGTCAATATGGAATGGATTAATCTGCGTTATTTATTTATTATTTATTTTTTCTCCCATCACCGGAATGCTGTGTGGACTAGCCAAACCCTCCTACGCAGCACTGTGGAGGTAGGTCTGGCAATGGGATAATACTAGCTGACATACTGCCACTCAAACTCCATGCCTCCAGTTTTTAGTGGAGGCTTTCTGTTAAAAAGATCCAAGACGAGATAACCAGACATAACCCCAGTGACATCATCGGGGAAGTAGTCCCCATGAAGGACAGCAGTCAGACAGTTAGCCAAACTTAGTTGTAAGAGAAAGCAAAAATGAATAGCAAAATGACTACTTACAATTATTGCCAACATTTCACGTGTGCTCACCTGTACGAGTTTACCTCCAAATAAGTGCTCTAGTTAATCTCGCTATACTTTTGGCTTTACACCCTTTCTCATTATCTGTTTCTTGTCCTGTCAAACGTTGTTTTGTTTTCTACCTCAATTTCAGTAATAACAATGGAACTAAAAATATAGGGCACAAGTTGTAATGAAACAAATGATCTTTTAATATTTGATTAATGATTTGGAATGGATATTTTATGTTTTTTTTCCACAAAGTGCATCATATCTCTGTCCTTTATTACTTTTCTTTTACAGGTAGAATGGCTAAAAAATGAAGAGCTGCTGAGCTCCCTGACCGATGACAACATTGACACCCGTGCAGACCACAACCTCATCATCAACGAGGCGCGACTGTCTGACTCGGGCAACTACACCTGTCTGGCCAGCAACATCGTGGCTAAGAGACGCAGTGCCACAGCCACTGTAATAGTCTTTGGTATGTTGTCCTCTCAGCTGCTGTTATTTCCAGTTACAACACATCAGAGTGTAATTACTGTTTACATGCCGCTTTAGATCAATTTGTTTGGTTTCCTGCAATCCTACATAAGTGATTAAGACACCCATCTCTATGTCTCCACTGAAGAGCGATGTTTCTTCTTTATTTCAATGGATGTATTATTCAAAGACTGAATTTACTGCCTCTCATTTAAAATCAATGTGTACTTTATGAAAGGAAATAAGCTGCTGTGTCTTAATCTTATTTAAAAGGAGTGTTGCTTATTAAGTATTTATTTGACGGAGGCCTTCCAGCATTGCGGGTTCTCCAGCTTGGATAGCACTGTTAAACATTTAGTTTCCACACACGTAAGACAGAGAGATCATAGAGTAAACTGCTTCAGTCAGAGCGCTAAGTGGTCGACTCCAACCTGTCAACCAGTAAGAGTCAACATCGCCTTTAGAAATGGCAATTCCTTTTTATGGATGTTTTCTTTGCTTTTTACACAGTTTCACGTCTTTATCTTAATCCAGGAGCAAGGAACATTGAAAAGGCAATTAGGAAAGAGGGAGCTGTATATCCACAACAATGAATGCGCTGTGCTCAATCTGCTCCAGCCGTTTTGCATTGTTGCCTTGCATAGCCTTGGAGACTACATAATAATTATTAACCCCAGCTCTTGTTAGAGTATTTAAAGCCCCAGTGTGTAACATTTGTAGTTGCTCATTATCAAAATCTGTATTGCCCTTCACAAACTTGTCCTTTTTTATGAATATTGACCACCACCATCAATTTCAAGTATTCCTATTGGCTTCAAATTTTACATTTGCGCTTGTATGAACTGGGGTAGACGCTGCATATTCATGCGCCATCTTGAAATACGTTAGCCGGTAAGGGACATACAGGACATACTGCTCCGCCTTTCGCGTTTTCGCTATCACATGATAAGCTTACAGGTGCTGCTAATATAATGCTGCTATTACAGTGTTGCCAACTTGTTGCTAGATTTAGCAACTTTTCAGACCCCCTTAGCACTTTTTTTCAAAAAAGCGACTAGCGACAAATACATTAACCATGTATTAACCAGCGAGCGCAAGGTATTTCTCTCCTGTGGCTGCCAAAACAGTCTTCTGTTCAATGACTGAGTGAGGAGCAGAGGAGCAGCCCCTCCCCTCTCTGTGCACTTGTCTCCCCCTCTGTGCAGCAGCACTGATCAGGCCGTTAGAAGGGGAGGGAGGACATGGTGCGGGGGGCCGGGCTGGTGTAGGCAGGAGAAAGACGCAAAGGGAAAAAGACGCCGCTGAGCTGGCCTGGCTCTAGGCTGTAGTGTGTAAGAATTTCTCCCATCTAGTGGTGAAATTGTATATGACAACCAACTGAATTTCACTTTGTAGCCCCCCCCATTCCGAGTGCGTTATAACTCCTACGGTGGCCGAACCCAAAATTAGCGACAACCGTCCGTGAGTGTCCCTTCCAGTGTAATAATAGTTGATGTTATTTTGGTACCATTTCATTGCTAACATCAGCTATCAGGTTGCCAAACATATGCAAGCTAATGTTAGTAAAGTATCAGTGCTATCGTTATTCTGTATATTGTACGAGATTAATAGTGTAAGGCGATGTTTACAGCGTAGGAGAGAAGCAACGGAGGTTTGTGTTTTTAATATATTTCTCTGAGCAGCATGAACAATGTCAGTGAAACTGAAATGATCTCTTAGTGTCTCCATCATTTCCACGCTGCTGTTCTAGCTGTAGCTAGTCTGTGTTACAACTGTATGACGTGAGTTGTCTGCCAGGTAAATCACGGCACATATGATTACGTTTATGTTACAAGGTAGACAATCCTTTTTCATCATTGATGCGAGGAAAAGTATCCTAGACGTCGTTCTAGCGTTATGCACAACCATGCTATAGTTAGCCAAGCAAGTAGCAACTATAAAACTTTTACACAAATAGGCAGAATTACCTGTTGAGAAGAAAGCAGGCAACTTCGGCGTCCCTTTTAAAAGCCTTGCTCCTCATCAGCTCTTTCCATCTTGGAAAAGCCACAACAATATTAACTTTGGCCGCGTTGCTTTGCCTGTCACGTCATTTTAATTTCCTCTGCGACTCAGTTACATGTCCTCGATAATAGACGCAACAGGCATTCAAATCTGCCGGCAGTGAGTCACAAGTAATCTTCTCCCCCTCCCTCCCTGGCTTACATCACAGTCATAGACAGTCGGTCACAGTCAGTGCCACTGAGTGAAAAGCGCGAAATGTGGAGCAGTATAGCCTGTATGTCCCTTACGGGCTACCGTATTTCAAGATGGCGCATGGCTATGGAGCGTCTACCCCAGTTCATGTAAGCGCAAATGTAAAATTTAAAGCCAATAGTAATACTTGGAATTGATGGTTGTGGTCTATATTCATAAAAAAGGACAAGTTTGTGAAGGGCAATACATATTTTGATAATGAACAACTACAAATGTTACACACTGGGGCTTTAACTATGCCAGAGTTCTGGAAAAGTAAAATGTGTTGTTGTGCACTCACTATACCTCTTCTTACTCTCTCATTTTGTTGAACTCCTTCCAGTGAACGGGGGCTGGTCCCTGTGGACAGAATGGTCGCCCTGTAATGTGCCATGTGGGCGGGGTGTCCAGAAGCGATCTCGAACCTGTACTAACCCGGCACCTCTCAACGGCGGGGCTTTCTGCGAGGGCATGTCTGTACAGAAGATCACCTGCAATGCACTCTGCCCAAGTCAGTTTCATTTAAACTCTGAGTTTCTGCATAGAAATAATATGTACAACTTTATGGAGTTGTACAAATACAAAGTTACCTGTCTCTAGGTGCCAAATGTTATTGATACTTGGTTTAGAATGATTAACCTTGCATGTTAATGATTATGACAGTCTGCTAGACATGTAAATACAAGGGCTGCACGATATTGTATTACCCAGTTAGTACTTTGGTAATTACATGTTATTACCTATATATTACCTCTTTATTATCACACTGTTACCACACTATTACTATCTTATTACCGAGCCGTAATTTGAAGTGCTACCAAAAAAAAATCATAATTTACGAATTTCTGGGTTGAATTCATAGGGACTTCAGCTGCATAGAACTTTTTTTTTCTTCTTCCTTGTAGTCATATAATACTCTACTGTCAATCCAAGCTAAAGTCCATTATATATTATATATAATAATGCATGCATGTTGCTTCACATAAAATAGGGCTTCCTTATGTTGATCCCCACTTGCTCACTCATTTTCAAGTTGTGGTCGACGACTAGGGGGGCCAGGGGGCTGTTGCACAAAACCAGGATAAGGGATTAATCCAGGATATTCAAGTTATCCTGGATGAATTTAGCTTTGACTTGGTTGCACAAAAGCAGGTTAAAGTGCCCATATGATGAAAAAATCACTTTTTCTGGGATTTGGGGTGTTATTTTGTGTCTCTGGTGCTTCCACACGCATACAAACTTGGAAAAAAAATCTATCCATGGTGTTTTGAGTGAGATACGGGTTTCTGAATGTGTCCTGCCTTCAGTCTCTGGGTGAGCTGTTCAAAATCTGCACGGCTTGTTACGTAACTAGCCGAAACGACGGGCTAAACACAACCGTTAGCATGCTAGCTCGTTCTCAATGGCAAAGCACTGCTACAACACACACAAATTCACCATAATCTACAAAAGAAGTACTTACATGTGCGCCCTCCTTTAGAAGAAGTCTCTTGGCTAATCCTGCCTTGTAACTGACCAAAGTTGGAGTAACAACCTTTCTTTTACTGTCTATGGAGCTAGCTGACATGATCTACGATCTGAGCTACTGCGCATGTGCGAGCATGCTAAAACAGAGACCTGAACACAAGGTGAAAAGAGGAGCTACAGCAGTGAGAGAGAGCTGTGCTGTACAACAAAAATATGGTGTTTTTTGAAAATTAAACCATGTAAACCTATTCTGGTACAACCTTAAAATACAATTATGAACCCGACAATGAGCATAATATGGCATCTTTAAATTAAACCCAGCCAAGTAACCATGGAGATGTATTGCTCCAGAGCAGGCTAACAGCCAGGCTAAGATTAATCCTGGAGTCTTATGTGTTAAATCAGCTGCTGCTTAGATCCGAAATAAACAGTTATTCCATTGTCTTCTGAATGTGTTCTGCTTTATTTTTATTAACATGCCTTACTTGTCACTATTGCTGTCACGAGTTTGATTTAAATCCTACTATTGCAGTTGTTTAGATGGTAAGAAATGGTTGCACTGGCCCCCGGAGATGAAGTGGGACAATGCCTGTCCCCGTGAAATGTGCCCCGTGAAATGTGCCCCGTGAAATGTGCCCCGTGCAACGCGAAGAGGCGGGGGGAGGCAGGGGGATCCTCCCACACCGTGCAGCGGACTAAAAGGGGACTTTTAGCGTCAATAACAACGACAATGGCACCTGACCAAACGTCCGTATTTTACGAGATGGGAGTGAGAATGTGTTGAAATGCCACAAAGCTTCTTAATCTTTTTATTTTGGTGCTGTCACTTGTCATCTTTGACCTTGGGAGTGAGAATAAAAACATAAATAATAGGCTACATTGTTTTACAGATATGCTTACAGTGTGTATTGAAGTCACTTCTTTTTCTAGTTTTTGTCCAGTCATGTTTGTTCTGTATGAACATTAATTATAGAAAGATATTTAGAATTAGACCTAGTAATAGGCCTAGCTTATAGAGATTTGTGCATATGGTTGTCAAACATATTCTCGCATTATGAATAAGGGTTTGAAATTAAGCCTAGTGCTAAGGGTAAATTCCCCGAGGAACATTAATTCCCTTGTTTAAGGCAAAGTAGGCTAAATAATAATAATAAATAATAATACATTTTATTTATATAGTGCTTTACAGGCTACTCAAATACACTTTACAGTAAAACCATCACATTTAACACATAAAAACAGACACAGCAATAAAACCAACACATAAAACAAGCATATTAAAGCAATTAAAACAGAGTGTACAACTTTGTAAAAATGTGGAGTGATTAGTAAGTAGATCTTTTTAAATCCTTATGCATTCAGTCGGTCCGCTATTGTCTGTCGGGCTTTTTCTCTTTGATAGCAACAGCCGTATTTCCCTTTTTGCATAGCCTATTACAGTATATGCGTACCTTAAGCTGCTCAGCGGGTGAAACATATGCCACACACGTCTTTTCCATTTCTGCATCAGTAAATCTGTGATCGATACCGTGGTCTATTTAAGAAAGCCGTGAACATGCACTTATCCCAGCTATCTACACCTGACTTGACATAGCTTCACCTTCTCATCCTGGCTCGGCAAACGTGCAACCGATTAAGCCACGATGAGCGGATCACACGCGATTTTTCAGTTATTCTGGATTTCTTCATTCTACTTTTGTGCAACAGCCCCCTGCTTTGGTTGTTTGATACATTGATAAACATTGATTGTGATAGGTGGTTTGACGTATATTCAGGAAGAAAAAAAACGTCTTATATTCAGACCAATACTGTACTTATTTATATATACTTTTAGCACAATTGTTCTTTTCCTTTTGTTTTCAGATCTATTACCAGCTATTTTTAAGGCACTTTGTACTATCACAGCATGTCACCATGCCATTTCATTAGTCTCTTTTTCTGTTCTCTCGCTTCTTGCTCCTTTACCGGTAGCCTCTTCCGGCAATAGATGTCTTGCTCTGTGCGGGATCTCACGCGATCAGCCAGTGTTGCTGAAAAAGTTTTTGGGTATATCCAAAGTTTTTAATTATTTTTTCTGAAGTGTTTACAACTTAGTGTTAACTAATAATTGTTGCAAACTGGTACTACCAACACAATATTAGTGCATTCCTGGAACTAGGCGTCTTGGATATATCAATAAACTTGATGTCATACATCAACCCAGTCTCACGTCAGTTTGTGATGGCATAACGAAAAGAAATCTATTAGATCGTGATACCATCACGATATTGTGAAGATTTACGTGATGGTCACGTTTTTTAAACTAATGTATTTTAAAGGGAAGCATCTTTCATGATCACAGCATGAATCTTTCTGCCAGTCGGCTGCAGCAGAGAAGCTGTATACAGCTTCACTATTATTGGTATTTTTAGCCCAATAACCGCTGTTTTTATCAACATTTATTCACCAGATCGTATCATGGTTTATATGTATTTCTTTTAATGTTATTATTTCGATCTATTTCGGCCAGGGAAGCTGGATGGCTTTATATTCATTGATATTTTTTTAATTATAACGCTACATCTATCAACATTTATTTAGATGTTATCATGGTATTAATTTATTTATTTTAATAATATTATTTTGGTCTTATTACCGGTGAAATATTACAGCAAATAAGACAGAACAGTAGGCTACGATATAAGCCGAGCTGGGCGCATTCAAAGCAGATATCCCACAATGCAATGTGGGCATTCACATCAGAGAATCGGACAGCGATCAGCGGGTCTTTAACATCAGTATCGCTTCAATGTAGGCTACATATATAATCAGTGGTTTTGTCACCAGCAACAACACGTTGCTCAGCTTTGTTCCAGTAAGTTATGTACTGTAATAACGTTTAAAAAAATCAGCTGAAGACTCCGGAAGTGACGTAATAATTACTGCTCCACGTCTGTGAAAGACTGCTGCACGTTGTACGTGAGAATTTATACAAATACCAACAATGAAAAAATTCCGTTTTATACTAAACACTTTGATTTGCCTTATATATACTATTTAAACAACCTACAGTTGAGTGTTTAGAAATACAGCCTAATGACTTGTTTGACTACTTTGCATTTGTTTTGACTTGTTGATAAACTATTTAGGCCTACAGAGAATAGCATTTTTTATTTTATTTTCCATGCATCATTATTTAAAAATGTAATTTTCTAATTTTGCAGTTGATGAATGTTAATAGCTAAGACTAAAGGGAAAACAAACATGAGCATATGTATGCGTGGGACTAAAATTAGATTAGATTTAAAATCACACTGCATTATTAGTTGTTTTAAATAAATGACTTTTTTGAAATTTCAATTTATGGCAGGCCTAACATATCAATTATTATATTCATAAGATGATCCTCATATCAATCACCATGGTTACAGCTTGTAGCCATCCTAACCTTTGTAGCCTTTACTGAGAGACTTTCTTTTCAAAACTAAGAAGGGAGTAGTTTTAGTAAGCATTTTCAGGAAATTAAAAGGATAAGCAGATTGTTGCCGAGGTTTTTGTTCACAGAGTAAGATGTATATAGCTTTGTTTGGGTATCTGTGCATATACAACATGTGTTTTGGCATTTTTGGCACACTTCTACCTCAGCGTACTGCACATAGACACACGTACGTTTTGCATATTCTGCTAAAATAGAGACCTGTGGTGCCATGCCAACAATCTCATTCAACCATTTCACAAACTGCGGAGTTGAGGTCATAGATGATGAACCAATCAATCGTCTGTGCTCCTATAGGCACCTTGGTGTTCATATGGAAAAGACCTTTGGCTGGAAGGCCCGTGTTCAAAGTGTGTGTTATCATTTAGAGCAGACACTCACAGTGAATCAGAGGGTTTATGTTATACAAGGCTGCATTACAGAGCATATTCATATATACCCACATGGCAATATCTAAAAACATCTCATTTAAAGCTTGCTTGTCAGGTGACTGTCAGGAAGGTTGTGAAGAGGAATAGAAACCAGTCTATCCAGGCAAGCACAGACAATATGTTCTCATCTATTTGTATTCTCCATGCAAAGTATGAGTTCTTATACTTTAGCAGAAGATTTCTGTGTGCTATCGTTTTTAAAGTCCCTCCACTTCTGGAAACAACAACAAACTTCGAGCTAGCAAGCTACACACTGAAAATGACCGGTTTTGAAGAATATTTGTGCAATATGCCAGGCATGATGGGTTCTTTCAGGGAATGATTGATTGTAAAGATTTACAAAGAATATGTTTATGGCATTTACTCTCTGGCACGTTTTGGGACTGATTGGTGGACGAAGTACACACAGCAATACACTTGTGAGAGCAAATTACATTTAACTATGTATTCAGGTGATCTTAATAGCTCATGTTACTGAATTGTGTGAAGAGTTAACTTCATTTGATATTTTATGTGGCATTTTGGATGCAAATGATTCACCAAAAGAAATTATTTCCTAAAACTACTTTGCAGAGCCACCGTCGCTGTACTAGAAGCTCAGTGGACAATTATGATTGGTTTAAAGAAATTAGTGTTTTCCTCATCTTGGAATGTATGTGTAGTGTAGCCAGACCTTACTCCACAGTGCTGTGGAGATAGGTCTAGCAATGTGAGACTAATGTTTTAGGAAATTCAGAAACAGTAAGAATCAGTCTCTTGTTTATTGACTTGCACTGCGTCTCGCCCACGTAGGAAAAAATTAAAGACAATTCAATTCATCTTTTGCAGCGTGCGTGTGGCAAGCACGCCTGCAGCAGTTTCACAGGATTGCACCTGCTTGTCGCTTCTGCTGTCAGATTGCCCGCAGCCCCCTACCTGCCCGCTCGCTTTCATTGAAAATAAATTGCTAGACGTGTCAATGGCTCCCTGTCTGAAAAGACCTTAAGTCAGGCAACAACATTCTTTATGCCTAAAATATGTATGTAGGCCTAAATCTCACATCTGGACAGATCTAAACTAGCAGGAAAAAGTCAGATATGATATAGTAAATGGCTCCTAACTGCTTCTGCATCAGACGTTTTCTCTGCTGTGTATATTCAGTTGCGAGATCGGTTTCATGAGGGAAGAGAATAGGAGATTATTGGAACAAACGAAAGGCTTTCAAAATAAGCTTTTTTTTGCTTATTGTCAATTTAGAAAGAGACATGCGCAACAAGAGACGTACACCACTTAAATTAAATTTATACTTGTGTCACTCTTTGTAGAGCAATGCCAGAAACAACTGACTCATAGTTTAGACCTGTTTAGTCATCCAATCCAGTACAAAGTCCACCATTGGCCAAATGAGACGCTTGAAATAAAAAAATAGATGTCTCACTTATACAATTAAATGTGGGCCTTGCTTAAACCTCTATGGAGGATATATTTATTCATAATTCAAATTGAAAGTCCAAAGAGAAAACAAAGTGAGATCAAATTAAAAATATTATTGTTTTACTATGCTACTAGGAAAAATCATGCCATAATTGAATTTAAAAAAGAAAAAGGAAACTGAAAAAGCAAAGTTGAAATGTAAAATGATAATTTGAAAATGTAAAGTGCAATGCAAAAAGTCAAATTTTAAATGCAAAGCTTAAAGATCAATGCTTAAACAAAAAAAATTGATAGAAATAGAAATAAGAAAAGAGAAACATCAAAACTGAAACTCAAAATGTGAAATGGAAAAGGGGCCGCATAGTTTTTCGTTCATTCAATTTTCAATGAATAATTGAGGCAATACAAACATATATATTAGTCAATATAGCCTAGTTAAATAGCCTAAATACATATGTTTTACTTTTATTTATTTCAGGGGACTTTATTTTATATGAAACGTTACACATTTATTTCCCTATTTGCACGTTCAATTTAAATTAAGTTTGGTTATCTTACAGACTCAGACTAAAAGCAACTAGCTAGCCTCCCTGGCATAGTGCATCAAACCATATCACTATATATCTGCCAAAGGAAATAAAACCTTAATACACCCATGAATAAAACACAAGCTGGGCAGATTTGTCTAATCCCAGCTAATGTTAACTATTGCGGGTCACACTAGCTTCGCACACGGACCAGAATCAGTCAGTACCGGGGAAGGGTCACAACCTGTGGTCACAACCATAGACATAATAAATGTCTAATGTCTAAATTATATCTATGGTCACAATGGGCTGATGGCTAGCTGCTAGCTGCTAGCTGTTAGAAAACGGCAGCAGCTAATTAGAACCAGAGCACCGGAGGTCTGATGATCCCAGCTGGCGCTCTTGCAGTGGAAATGAAAACATCCAGTCTCTGAATATGAAAAAAACAGGCCATTTTTCGTTTCTATTTTCCACTGATTTTATTTTTTGTTATATGAAATAGAAAATGAAAATTAAAGCATATTTTAAATTTCTCTCATCCCTTTTGACCATGAAAAGGAAAAAACGCTTTGTATTTTAAAACAAAAATCAAATAACCATTTGTTTCTTGTTTTTTAATTTCTGTATATGAAATGAAAATCGAATGAACGAAAAAGTACACGGACCCCAAAGGCTGGTGGGAGGGTCTGAAACGAAAGGAGTGCAGAGGCACCTCATAGACTTCCAGCTGATAGTGGGGTCTGTGAGCATCACTGGCTGGCCGGCGAGCAGGTGAAAATTGTAAAAAGTTTCCAGTTGTTGGCTGCTGCTACTATCTCTAACTCCCAATCTAGATTCTAGAATCGATTGCTTTTTTACAATTTTCATCTGCTATTTCACCACTAAATTCACTTCTGAGACTTTTTTATGCGTGAAATTAACTGTGTAGAGTTTGAATATGGGCAGTTTTACAAATAATTATGGCCAATTGCACATTTTCTCCGATGTTGTCTGACTTGAGAAGCCGGGATCGCTTCCCTGCCGACTGGCCAGTGATGCTCACAGACCCCGCTGTCAGCTAAAAGTCCCTTTTGTTTCAGACCCTCCCACCAGCCTTTGGGCCATACCTATACACTTTTGACATCTGTCAAGTCCAAATTGAAAAGGAAATGTTAAATCGAAATGTAAAAGGTGAATCTTAAAATGTCAAATTAAAAATTAAAAAGATAAAATTTCAAATTGAAAATGAAAAATTATGAAGTGCAAATGCTAAAATAACATAATTTCTTTTTTTCTATTTGAGAGTTTAATTGAAGTATTTCCATTTAAGCTTTTCCATTTCAATTCAATTCAATTTAATTGTATCATAACAGGAGTTATGTCAGGACACTTTCCAGATAGAGTAGGTCTAGGTCCACACTCTACAATTAAGACCCAACAATTCTAGGAATTCCCCCAAGAGCAAGCATTCAGTGCGACAGTGGCGAGGAAAAACTCCCTTTTAGGAAGAAACCTCGGACAGACCCAGGCTCTTGGTAGGCGGTGTCTGATGGAGCCGGTTGGGGGTGTGATGAACAGTGGCAATAATAGTCACAATAAAGATAATGAAACAGTGACTAGAAATAGTGGTTGTAGTAGTGTAGGGAGCAGCACGGCATAGCAGAGAATTGCAGCAGAACCACGGCAACAGCTGGAACCATGATGTTGGTGCTACTGTAATCCCGGGATTTCATCCTGGGTGAAATGCTCCCCAGAGCTAGGTTCACATTTTGAGTTTCATATCTGATGTTTCTCTTTTCTTATTTCCATTGTGATTTTCAATCAATAAAAGATTTCAAAGATTTCAGTTTAAGCATTGCATTTTAAATTTGACTTTTTGCATTGCACTTTATATTTTCAAATTATCATTTTACATTTCAACTTTGCTTTTTCAGTTTCGTTTTTCTTTTTTAAATTCAATTATGGCATGATTTTTCCTAGTAGCGTAGTAAAATAATAATTTTTATTTGATCTTGCTTCGTTTTCTTTTTGGACTTTCAATTTTAATTATGAATAAATATATCCTCCATAAGCATCTAGTGTTGTTATGTGTTAAAGGAATGCATTTAGAAATGAAGTTAATTTTTGCCTAATCAGCCTGTAGTGCAAGAATACAAAAAAGGACATAAGGCTTTAGGAAAAAGTGGTGAACATTATATTTACCAGCTGTCACATTGACACATTGCGTTAATATGGTTTCCAGCTTGAATGAACTCCAGTCTGCATGTCTATACGCATGATCAACTTCTGTGAAGTGAACATATGTTGAATGTCTATAATTTATCTACATGCCTTGTCACCTCTGTGCAGATGTTGGGCCCCTGTAGACCTGGCAGTCCCAGCACATTGCTGCACATCCTTTTTACAAAAGTTGTCTTGTTTTACAAAGAGCTTGGAAGCTTGGAAGCTGGGGTTCAGAAGGTGGCCAGGTCGTCCAATGTCTTCAGTTTGCAAGGCTTTAGACAGCCAAGGTAGTGCAATCATTTTAAGGCAAAATGGGGGTCAACCTTGAACAAATTGCAACAGAAGCAAATTCAACCGATTTTGTATCCTCAATATGTCCTGAGTAAGGGAAAAAAGCCCCGACCTAAATATAGCCTATTCATACGCCTATTCATTCTTTTTCTCACGTGAATAGGGTAAACATTTTAACCTTTACATCACCATTTACCACCACCACTTTATTATCACCATGAAAATTACTGAGTTGATTACTTACATCAAGACAAACAAAACATGTATTACAAGTTCTTTGAAATTTTTTAACATGGGCAGTGCATAATCTAATTACGTATGTGCTAATTTGCATAAATGCCACAACAGATCTAAACATTGGGTATAGCCAGGTGAAAATGTCCTGTTGAATCTTGTTGACATCTTACAGTAAAAGTCTTAGGGCCCTATCTTACACCCAGCGCAGTTGACTTTGTACACGCATGTATCATTCCTATTTTGCACCCGACGCACAGCAGACATTTCCCTCCACAGACACATGTCGGTAAATTAGGGAATGAACTTGCGCTCCCGGGGGGGGCGGTTCAGCGAAAAGATGAGGCCTGTTCAGGCACAAACGTTCCCTGGTGTACGGTGTTCATTTTAGGACATCCTCAGATCTCAGACTCAGGTGTCATCCTCAGAAAAACCTCTGTCATCCTCAGAAAAACCTCTGTCATCCTCAGAAAAACCTCTGTCATCCTCAGAAAAACCTCTGTCATCCTCAGAAAAAACGGCCTCATCTTCAGGAAAAACGGCCTCATCCTCAGGAAAACCTCCGTCATCCTCAGGAAAACCTCCGTCATCCTCAGAAAAACCTCCGTCATCCTCAGAAAAACCTCCGTCATCCTCAGGAAAACCTCCGTCATCCTCAGGAAAACCTCCGTCATCCTCAGGAAAACCTCCGTCATCCTCAGAAAAACCTCTGTCATCCTCAGACAAAACGGCCTCATCTTCAGGAAAAACGGCCTCATCCTCAGGAAAACCTCCGTCATCCTCAGAAAAACCTCCGTCATCCTCAGGAAAACCTCCGTCATCCTCAGGAAAACCCCAGTCATCCTCAGAAAAACCTCCGTCATCCTCAGGAAAACCTCCGTCATCCTCAGGAAAACCTCCGTCATCCTCAGGAAAACCTCCGTCATCCTCAGGAAAACCTCCGTCATCCTCAGGAAAACCTCTGTCGTCCTCAGGAAAACCTCCGTCATCCTCAGAAAAACCTCCGTCATCCTCAGAAAAACCTCCGTCATCCTCAGAAAAACCTCTGTCATCCTCAGAAAAAACGGCCTCATCTTCAGGAAAAACGGCCTCATCCTCAGAAAAACCTCTGTCATCCTCAGAAAAAACTGCCTCATCTTCAGGAAAAACGGCCTCATCCTCAGAAAAACCTCCGTCATCCTCAGAAAAAACGGCCTCATGGTCAGTACCGATCCGTTCCGCCTGCCCGATCCGTTCTGCGCATGTGCATAAGATCTGCGCATGCGCAGAAACTCGTACTCTTACGACCCTACCCGATCGGTTCTACGCATGCGCGATTGCCGGTCCGTTCTGCGCATGTGCATAAATCTGCGCATGCTTAGAAGCCCATGCTTTTACGACACTACCTTTAAACTTTATTAAATCTTTACGAAACATTCCGCCGGTTGCTGGAAGAAAACATTAGACATTGACAGTACAAGTTGTTTGCTGGAGTTGCCTAAAGTATCTGTTAATGATATACGGAGGGTTGTCCGGGCATCCAGTACGACACGTAGCAAATTAAACAAAGACTTAGCTACGTTGCTTAATTTCTTTGCAACTTTGAAGGTAATTTGCTAACGCTAGCTAGCCTGAGCTAGGAGCCTTGCTCCGTCATGCTTCAGGTTAATCATGCTTTAAATAAAGCGTAATCATGTGTATACACCTCACTTCATGTGTTTGTACTTTTATAAGAATATAAGGTAAAACAGGGCTACAAATGAGATCTCTGTGAGAGCCCAGCTTGCTCCTAACTAACTATTATGTAGCTGCATGCTAACGCAACACAGCTGTAATCTTGGCTAACGGTGGTGATCATTCACGGATCACAATCACCAATAAAGGCTTCTAAACCAAATACTACACAATGTCCCATGTCCCAGCAAAGTGACCGGAATTTTGGGAGAAATTACCATCATTGGCCAAGATAACAGCTAGCTATGTCGCGTTAGCATGCTACATAATAGTTAGCCGCTAGGAGTATGCTAACGTTAGATTGTAGTGGAACGAAGCAGCACTTTCTAACATCAGAAATCTCAGATAAAGGCTTCTGAACCAAACAGGACCCAATCGGACATGTTTCAGTAGGAATGAGACCCAGAATTGGGGTGAATTTAACAACAATGGCCGACAAGATGACACGTTTACTGCCGTTAGCATGTAGCTACTACAGTGGTATACAGCAGTGGTGGCTGGAAGAGCTGTCGTCTCGTCTTTGAAAGGACACTTACTTTATTAGTCAAGACCATAGACAGGTATATTAATAATTAATTAATGGTCTATGGTCAAGACGAAGTATTACCAGTAAAACTATCAACATGAACACAACAATGACGTCGCTAGCGGTTTTGTATCGGTGACCAGGGCTGGACTGGCCATCGGGCATACCGGGCATTTTCCCGGTGGGCCGACGCACTTTTGGGCCGAATCGCCGATATAATTTATAGGCCTTTGTTTAAATTTTTTAATTTTTTGGGGCCGCGCCGGCCCATAGATAACTGACAGCAGCCCATTGTAATTGTACAAAAGTCTGTCAGGACTGATTGTGGGTGCATGCCGGGGGTAGCGCGGACACGCGCCTTACTGCGAGCAGGCGCACGCGCCACACGGAGAGAAAAGTGGGAGAAAGAGAAAAGAGACTGTGTGCGTCCAGAGGACAATCAGTTGAGCTCGCGTGTGTGCGTCTTTGAGAAATGTAAGTCCCATAGCTTACGTTGTCAGTTGATTTGGGCCTGTTGTTGTATTGGTCTGTAGTTCTTTTACATTTAAGTACGTTAGCTGGTAATTTCGATGTTTGTGTTAATCACCTGTTGTTGGAAGCTCTTGCTCACGTTTGTATTTAGCTACATTATTGTATTATTATTGTATTGTATTATACTGCAGTAGTTACATTACATTGATATAGTGTAATTAATAGTGGGTTTGTTGTTGTTTGCTAGCCTATATGTATACTTCATATGCATTGTGTATGGTAGCCTTCACAATGTTATTTGTTTCTTTGCAGAACCACACACAAATACACAGCCATAGCAGAGCTACCCACGCCCATTTTGTACTGTTGCCTTGTGTAATAAAGCGCCAAGAGCGATAATTGGTCTTTTAACTGACATCCCTGGGGCGAAGTTGGAAACCGGAATCAGCTCAACTACAGTCCTAAGCTAGACCTAACCCAATCACATCCAGGAACACCCTTCCCCACTCCTGGCCCTGAGACACGAGCTGTAAACGTTATAATATGCTGGAAGTTTAGCATCCACGTTAAAATGGACAAACGACCACGGAACCCCATACACAAGCGATGTGTACAGAAATTGCAGGAGAAAAATATTAAGTATCTACAGGCGAATGCCAAATAATGTGCCAACATGTCTGACATGTTTGGGGCTGTAGTAGCTGCTTCAACATCAGCATTAGGCTACCTGAAGTAGAGGAAGGAGGAGAGGTGGCTGGCTGCACAGCTCATCCCAAGACATAACACCTTTCCTTGTCTAAGCTGCCAGGGGAAATAACAAAACTTCTTTAGAGACACTGTAGGATATTGTTTACGGTGCCTAATCTAAACTTGTTCTAAACACGTCAGTAAAGACCTTGCGAAAAAGACACTTCAGTCTTCAGTTAATCAAAGTTTATAGTTTTAGCTGTTCATCTGTTAGAAACCATTTTCTAAGTTAACACATACAGTAAACAGATTAATCCTAATAAAATAATGTGCTTTAAAAGTATTTTTGCTATTACACTACTCCCAGCTTTATTGTAGCTTTTGGGAAGGGTTATGGTTATGGTTATTGTAGTTAGCAGACACTTTTGTCCAAAGCGACAAAATATGAATCTTACAATGGTTAAAATTAACAGTAAACAGTTTTTAAAAGTTGCTAAGCCAATATTAAGCAAAATAGTAATTATAACAATAATGGCAATACAATATCAAATATCAATAATAATAATAAAAAATACCATAAATATACAAATCATAACTCTAAGAATGAATTAATTATTTAAGTGTAAGATCAACAGATAAGTCTTGAGACCTCTTGAAGGATCCAAAACCATCACATAAACGCAGAACACTAGGCAACTCATATCATAGAATGGACGTATATTTAAGAGGACTGTCTGGAGGGAATGTCTCTGACCAATCACGGTGGGTTTGGGCCGCCTGGGCCAAAAATGCCCGGGCCGATTTTTTGTCCCAGTCCAGCCCTGTCGGTGACAACAAGTCTTAATTTAAATACGGACCGGCAATCGCGCATGCGTAGAACCGATCGGGTAGGGTCGTAAGAGTACGAGTTTCTGCGCATGCGCAGATCTTATGCACATGCGCAGAACGGATCGGGCAGGCGGAACGGATCGGTACTGAGGTTTTTCTGAGGATGAGGCCGTTTTTCCTGAAGATGAGGCCGTTTTTTCTGAGGATGACAGAGGTTTTTCTGAGGATGAGGCCGTTTTTCCTGAAGATGAGGCCGTTTTTTCTGAGGATGATGGAGGTTTTTCTAAAGATGAGGCCGTTTTTTCTGAGGATGACGGAGGTTTTTCTGAGGATGACGGAGGTTTTCCTGAGGATGACAGAGGTTTTTCTGAGGATGACAGAGGTTTTCCTGAGGATGACGGAGGTTTTCCTGAGGATGACGGAGGTTTTCCTGAGGATGACGGAGGTTTTCCTGAGGATGACGGAGGTTTTCCTGAGGATGACAGAGTTTTTTCTGAGGATGACGGAGGTTTTCCTGAGGATGAGGCCGTTTTTTCTGAGGATGACGGAGGTTTTTCTGAGGATGACGGAGGTTTTTCTGAGGATGACGGAGGATTTCCTGAGGATGAGGCCGTTTTTTCTGAGGATGACGGAGGTTTTTCTGAGGATGACGGAGGTTTTCCTGAGGATGACGGAGGTTTTCCTGAGGATGACAGAGTTTTTTCTGAGGATGACGGAGGTTTTCCTGAGGATGAGGCCGTTTTTTCTGAGGATGACGGAGGTTTTTCTGAGGATGACGGAGGTTTCTCTGAGGATGACAGAGGTTTTCCTGAGGATGACGGAGGTTTTCCTGAGGATGACGGAGGTTTTCCTGAGGATGACGGAGGTTTTCCTGAGGATGAGGCCGTTTTTTCTGAGGATGACGGAGGTTTTCCTGAGGATGACGGAGGTTTTCCTGAGGATGACAGAGTTTTTTCTGAGGAAGACGGAGGTTTTCCTGAGGATGACGGAGGTTTTTCTGAGGATGACAGAGGTTTTTCTGAGGATGACGGAGGTTTTTCTGAGGATGACGGAGGTTTTTCTGAGGATGACAGAGGTTTTTCTGAGGATGACACCTGAGTCTGAGATCTGAGGATGTCCTAAAATGGACACCGTACTGGTGCTATTTAGCAGTTTCATAAAAACAATTCCGCCACAGACCAGGAAAAACCTAGTCTAAAGTCAGTGGCGCGTTATTCAGATGCTATTTTAGGGGTGCATGTAGTTGGCCATAATGTAGCGTGTACACAACGCGCATACACTTTGCTTCTCTTATCTACACGGACGCAGCAGTTCCCATTTGTGCAAACCATACATAATTACAAGGAAAAATATTACTGAAAATGCGCTACAGGTGTTTGGATAGGTCAGGAGGCAAATTACAGTAGTCCTAAAAAGGTGGCAGCATTCTTTGTGGCTTGTGTTTTACACAACATTTCCATGAATCATGGATGTGTTGATGACATAAATGAGGAAATATTAGAGGACCTAAGGAGACGTGATGTTGAACTACGGCGGGATTGGACACTTGAGGGTCTGGGAGTGGCAATGCGCGATGTGCTCCTAGTGGAGCAGGTGGATGGAGATGGAGTGGGGGGAGGAGGAAGGGGCACAACAGGAGCAGGTCCTCTCCAGACTTGAGGAGATGCGCCCGAGAGGCCGCAGCAACATCGCCAACCGGTCAAGACGGGCATTTATTACTTTGCCGCATCCCGGACAGCTCCCGCTGGCGTGCGCCAGGCAAATTCTCCGTCATAATAGCAATCCGTCATGGAACAAGCACGCCTGCTCTTCAGATCGTTAAAATAGGGCCCTTAATGTTCAGGTGTAGATGGAACCCATTTAGGCTACCCATGAGCATTAGAGGATGGATACCCGAACTGAGCCCGTTGGGACTCGACGGGCAGGGCCGGATTCTGAATTATATTTAGAAATGATGTTCGGGTTCAGGTCGGGCTCGGTCACATCAGCGCGATAAGGCACTGAACATTTTAAATTTAAAAAATGAATGAATGAATTTTGGGAAAGAGACTTCAGATACAATATTAGGGGACCACTAAGGCCTATATGAAAGCATCCAAAAAGCAGCATGTCATAGGACCTTTAACATTAATTATTTTACTGTAAGATGTCAACAAGATTCAACAAGACATTTTCACCTGGCTATAGAGCTCAACAGTCCTGCCCCTCCTCTGAGAGACCTTGGGTTCCGGAAGTAAATTTCCCATTAATTTCTCCCAATGATGTCTGGAAAAATCTGTATATAAAGAGTTTTAGGCTGAATCCCATTTCTCCGTCTTAACCCTTTCCCTTCATCTTACCCCTACCCCTTTGTCCCTCGAACCGAGTGGTAAGGGCTAGGGGTGAAAAAATACCCCTATCACCATACAGTATTGATCACAAACTTCCAAGATGCCGTCTGTAAGTGTGTGTATGTCTATTGTATGGGTTTTGACAACAGTGTCATATGCATGTATATATTTTATAGTTCTTTTATGTTCACTTTGGTGGTGCAGATGTTCTTATCTGTGTACTACTTAGGTCTGTTTGCAATACATATTTTTATACACACTGCATGGTGTGTTGTATATCTGTTTCAGTTATCACTGTTTTGAATGTCGTTGATGTTCAGAAACACTTTCTTTGTTAACAAAAAGCTGTCTTTATTGCCCAAAAAAGTAAACATAACAGGCAAAAACATTATATAAAAATATATTATATTACAGAACCATTATCAGCTATTAAAACCATAACTTACATGTCACACACACACACACACATATAAAAAAGGCACTCAAATGTATAAAACTCAAAAAAGACACGCAAGACCACAAACACACAAAAAACCTACAGCTATTCTGAAATTGCAGACCAGTCTGATGCTTGTTAGCCAGTACCCTTTCCCTCCTGTATCATAACCAACAACAATGTACAGGTACAGGTACAGGAACGCATTACAAATGATTACAATAATACAGTACCAATACAATAATGGCTTCAATATGAACGCATGACTCTCTCCCATAGTTGCTTTGCAGTATATTTTGATTTAAGAAACTTCTGCTCGTTTTCAGCCTGAAAGTGGATCAGCTGCTGGGTTTCCTCTGGCGTCCCTGTGTGATACAGGACAGTATATGTAAAGCACGTATGGATGTCTTCAAAGCAAGTAGTGTTATGCACTGATATCAAACGAAATTAGCTGCTAATGGAGTTTAGTAACCACTGTAGACATGCATGGAGTCCATTCAAGGCAAAGAAATGCGGGACTGTTGTGCAAATAAGCAATGTAATGTTAACGTTATACATTAGCATTAGCATAGCAAGCTAGCGATTTTTAAAAACGTTTCAATTAAGAACATGGTTGCAAATATATATGTAGAGGACTGTAGAGCACTAAACAATACCGTTGTACTTTTTAAATCAATTCTTTAAGCCGAAAACACTTACATTTATGGGTCTCTGGTCGTCCGCATGCGTCGGCTTGCGTCCTTGCTTGATCTCCAGGAGCATCTAGCCCTTCCCCTTAGCCCTACCCCTCGATCAAGACGAGTATTGGGACAGCACTAGCTCTCACGTGAACACGCAAAACTAAGGGGAAGGGGTAAGACAGAAAATTGGGATTCACTCTTAGACCATGCCTTAGGCAACATATCATTTCGAGTGAAAAAACGAACAGAAAATACCACAAAAGTCAAAGGTACAAGACTGTTGACATATTTTCATTATCGAGTGAAGGAACTACTCATCCCATAAACCACCATGCACCACTATATAAAGGAAGCTAACATTAGTTTAGCTAACAGCTAATTCGGCTAACTGCTAGCTGAGACAGCATGCTGAAAATAACCGTTAAAATATATAACAGCTGTTATGTGAGCTGTAACCTGCTTTACCCTGTGTTTAGTTTGAGTTAACGTTATTTTAGACTGAATCAAGCCCAACCCGAACCCAAACATAATTTCTAAATATCTATCTGAACCCGGATATCAGGTATCTATCCTCTAATGCTCATGGGTAGCCTAAATGGGTTCCATTTACACCTTAACGTTAAAGGGATATTTCACCTCTGGAAAGCTGAATATATCTTTAAATTGGGTCACTTATGTAGCAGAAATGTGAAAAAAAAATTAATTGGTGCCTTCTAGGCCGAGGAAAACCAGAAAATGTGTTTTTGGCTCATATGGATGAAAGACACCAAATCCCAGAATGCACTTCGCTTCGCTGCTTTGAGTCCACTCCCAAGCCACGCCTACCGCTTGACAGACAGATACAGAGGCACTCAACTCAATGTGTTTTATTGTTATTTCAACCATATACACGAAACAACGTTTCATCGTGGCTCAAGTGGTGTTACACATTTAAAATATATAAAAACGACATTATATAAAAACGACATACAAAACAGGCTACATTTAGTGCACACACACATTATAGGCTCCATAAAGTTCAGCTAAGTATACCAGCATTAGGCTTGGTGGGCTGTAAACACAGAGTATAAACACAGCCGTGAATTAGCGTGGAATGTCAAATGGTCGGCATGTAACAGTCACAAACTCCAGCGGTTAGCAGTTAGTTGGATACAAATCACCACATTTCTGCACCAGTCCGTGTTAACACAGCCCACCTTCATACAGAGCATCTCTAGCTTGGATCGTCGGAGGGCTAGCAGGCCTGGTAGCTGGACAGTCGGGTTCACTGTTGTTCAGCCACGTTTCCACGAAAGCAAAAAACACAGTCTCTGAACTCGCATTGGGAGCATCGTTGAAGTTGGATGTAGTCCAGTTTGTTGTTTAATGAACGGACACTTGCAAGCAGGATTGATGGGACAGGTGGCCGGCTAGCGTTAGCTTCCCACCTAGCCGATGAGGATGTCCCCTACCCGGCTCGGGGCATCGAGTGAGACCGCTGGTCTCCGTGCAGGCGAAGCTCTCGTAGTGGGCTGATTATTCCGTCTGTAATAACGTTTCCTGCATATTCTGCGATCTGTACCGATGTATCCCGGTGGTACACGTGCGGTAGTTTGAATGCACATAATTGTTGTAAAAGTTTGCTGCTGAGAAGTTCTCTTAATACATCCATGAGAGAGAGCCCTGTTTAGCGAGGATTCAAGATGGCTGACATTTCGTTTTTTTCCGGCTGAGATCGGCTCGCTTCGGGTGATGGGCGGGTTTAAAACATGCGGAAGTAGGTCCTACTACTGGCTGTAGTCTTTTGCTCTGGCCAAAAAATCTTTTTCCAGACCCCCCAATGCAGAGATCTCCCGTCTCAGGGGGATATGAGGGAGGGACGCACGGTCATTCAGAAATACTACCGGGTTTCTACTGATACAAAGCTGAATGCTAAATCGGTGAAGTATCCCTTTAAGTCTTTTACTGTAAGATGTCAACAAGATTCAACAAGACATTTTCACCTGGCTATACCCAATGTTTAGATCTGTTGTGGTATTTATGCAAATTAGCACATGTATACGTAATTAGATTATGCACTGTTTGCCCATGTTAACAAACAATTTCAAAAAACTTGTAATACATTTTTTGTTTGTCTTGATGTAAGTAATCAACTCAGTAATTTCCATGGTGATATCTAAAGGTTACAATTTTTACCCTATTCATGTGAGAAAAAGAATGAATAGGCTATATTTAGGTCGGGGCTTTTTTCCCTTACTCAGGACATATTTTTGCTTCTGTTGCAATTTGTTCAACCTTTTTTCATAAAACGACTGGACTAAGGTGCAGATAGGGACAGACAGTCTGGTCTAGTTTGATGCCTCAGAGAAAGCCAGAATCGGATGAGAGGGATGCGAAACTGGTAGAAAGGTCAGATAGAGAGAATTAGGAAGAAAGCTTGCACGAATAGTTTGTAAATTGAAAAGGTGATTTATTATTATTTTGGAGCAATGTTCTGATGAGTGGGCCCCTTATTTGTCTTGGAGACATGCACAAGGAGGCACATACATGTGCATAACATGCATGTGATAACATTTCCCTGCCTGTTTGGCGCTATTCCAAAGATGTGCCAACAAAAGGCAGAAAAGAAGAAAACTATCTGCAAGAATCCAAACCTTTTTTATCCCATTGGCACCCCCATTCTGTAGTCAGTAATCCAAGACCAGTATTGAAGTAATCTTTTATCGAAGTCATACAACTCACAAATTAGTTGCTAGTTATTTACAATTATGTGATATATTACTAATTAACTATATGGTTTTTTTTTTTAAACAGTGTCTACTTTCTCATCTAATTTTAAAGTGATCTACCTCCCTATCAATGTTAGGGTCTACCAGTTTTAAATTATTTGTACAAGCATCACATAAATAATTTACTTTTCAAAAAATATACATTTTTGTCTAGCTCTTGGCTTTAGTGCTAAACTTTTATTCCTTTAATCAATAAGGGTAAATTTGTGTCATTTTCTTATATTGTGTTGTAACTAACTTTTACACCCAAGCTTTATATTTTTGCACATAGTTTTTGTAGTAAAAATTACCAGCGACATGCATCTTTTTATGAAGGTAGCAGAGAAAATGACACTGTCAGCCACCTTGGATTTCTGTGCAGGAATAATCGATGTGGTGGGTGATCAATAACAATGACTCAGCTTTTGCTTTTCAAGGTGTTGTAATGTCTGCCTTTCAGAACTTACTTTCTGGCTCCTAGCCTGAAACAGAAGATTGAATTTCTAGACACTGCCTGGGAGAGGGTATATTATGTTTACAGTGTGGAGTTCAGATGAAAAAACAATCTAGTGCAAAAGAAGAGGAAAAGGAAATTCTTACTTAAGCAGAGATAAGCAGACCTGTGCCACCACTGTGGCCTGGAGCCCTCAGAATAACTGAAGTAGCATGCAGCGGAAGTGAAGGCCTGTTATCAGGGCTGATCCATGTCTTCGTGGGAGGATGCAGACAGGTGCGAAGCGTAGGGTGCGATTAACCCAGCTGTCTAAACTGCTGACTGACAAACCCGTCCAGTTCTGACAAGCCAGCCCAGAGCACTGCCTTAATGAGCATCTGAGTGCAGGGAGAGCACGAAAGATGGATTAAGTCAGATGCTGCACCTTGACGGGGCACATAGCCACTTAACAAGAAACGGCAAAGGGAGAAGAGAGTACTGATAGAAATTAAGCTCATATTGTGGAAATTAAATTGCTAGGAGAGAAAAAGTGATAAAAACTAAGTCAATGCAGATCTTGTCCCACTGTGTATTTGTGACAATGACATCTACGTCTAGTTAGACATTAGTTAATTGATCTCTGGCTCCTCAGAAGCGCTCATCCAAACAACTTCACGCTCAACACTGCGCTTCCTTGGGCCCCGAGCAATATACCTGCCATGAGATAGTTGTGTCCCCTAGCAATGCTAGAGTATATGCAAATAGTAGCTATTTGGGACCAGGCTATTTCTGGGAATAAAAGCAATCATTTCCATAAGTTACATAGCTGATGATTGAAATGTAACATCCCCAGCCTCTCATTTTTCTTGAAGGTACTGTAGCGAACAACCGAGAGAGTAAGGTGTACCAAGGATGCCATTCGGCAGAGTAACAGTTATTAGGGGCCCCCTCTTAATACACTACACAGTGTGTACATTACGCACTAGTAATACATATGTCCTGTAGATCTCCCACTTCCGTCGCAAGCAATACACCCGCCAAGTGTGAAGTTGATGAATGTTGTTGAGAAAATTGAAGAACAGACAGACAGAGACTTGTTCTATTTTAGATTAAATTGAGATTCCTGACACATAGGAATCATTATCCTGTCACTGATAAGTGTAATGTTGGATGACTATGATTTTCACATCTGTCAAAGACTAAGTAAAAGACGGAGTGATTTGTGCACTTACTGTATCTAACTGCCACAGTGGCAGCGATTTAGGCAATAAAGTACAACAGAATACAACTTTTGCTTTGTTTTATACCGTATACAAGATGACTTTGACCAATGGCATCATGACAAAGTTTCACAGGGGCAAATCCATATATGAAGTGTCTACTTCTCCTGGCTCAGTTTGGCTCTTTAGATCTTAAATATCTTAGTTCTGTAGCTGAAAGAGATAAAGCAGTAAATTATGTTTCTTTAATTGGCTCTGCAGACAGACTGTCTTGTAATAAGACTTAGTAAGACCAGGTTGCCATTGCAGAGGCTTAAAACCAATAGACACTGACAGGTACAATCATTAGATCTTCCAGCAAAGGAAACCATCTTTTTTATTAATGTTGTATATATATACACTCACCTAAAGGATTATTAGGGACACCATACTAATACCGTTTTTGACCCTATCCTATCAATATGGGCCAACATTTCTAAAGAATGCTTCCAGCACCTTGTTGAATCAATGACACAAAAAATGAAGGCAGTTCTGAAGGCGAAATGGATCCCCCACACCATTACACCACCACCAGCCTGCACAGTGGTAACAAGACATGATGGATCCATGTTCTCATTCTGTTTACGCCAAATTCTGCCTCTACCATCAGAATGTCTCAACAGAAATCGAGACTCATCAGACCAGGCAACATTTTTCCATTCTTCAACTGTACAATTTTGGTGAGCTTGTGCAAATTGTAGCCTCATTTTCCTATTTTTAGTGGAGATGAGTGGTACCTGGTGGGGTCTTCTGCTGGTGTAGCCCATCCGCCTCAAGGTTGTATGCGTTGTGGCTTCACAACTGCTTTAATGCATACCTCGGTTGTAACAAGTGATTATTTGAGTCAAATTTGATCTTCTGTCAGCTTTAATCACTCGGCCCATTCTCCTTTGACCTCTAGCATCAACAAGGCATTTTCGCCCCCCAGGACTGCAGCATACTGGATGTTTTTCCTTTTTCAGACCATTCTTTGTAAACCCTAGAAATGGTTGTGCGTGAAAATCCCAGTAACTGAGCAGATTGTGAAATACTCAGACCAGCCTGTCTGGCACCAACAACCATGCCACGCTCAAAGTTC
This sequence comes from Gymnocephalus cernua, assembly GCA_023631565.1. Classification (NCBI taxonomy): domain Eukaryota; kingdom Metazoa; phylum Chordata; class Actinopteri; order Perciformes; family Percidae; genus Gymnocephalus; species Gymnocephalus cernua. The sequence goes on along the minus strand of CM042425.1, from coordinate 33,860,508 downwards.
CTTAGATCACCTTTCTTTCCCATTCTGACGTTCAGTTTGGAGTTCAGGAGATTGTCTAAACCTGGACAACAACCCTAAATGCATTGAAGCAGCCGCCATGTGATTGGTTGATTAGATAATTGCATTAACGAAAAATTGAACAGGTGTTCCTAATAATCCTTTAGGTGAGTGTAAATGTCCATTGAGTTACTATCTATTGCAAGTTTATGTAACAGGACAGGGGTTAAACCTATAGCTAGTTCATGAAAACTTTAACATGTCACTTCTTTTTTTTAACACAGAAGTTTGTTTTGTAGAAAATTAAGGTTTGGTTTGTTTGGAATTAGATTTAACCAAAAAAATTGGCTGAACTAAGAATGATAGGGCACATAAATAACAAAGTTGCTTAGCTGCAAAAATGACGCAAATACAAATAAATGAGGATCTGGTGACTAGCCAATTTAAAAAACTGAAGAATGCAGTGAGCAGCAAAAAATAAATAAAAAATGAAGCTTGGATTATGGAAAGTATCCACCAGGTGTTAAAAGTGCAGTCATTACAGTTTGTCAGCCTGTATCTATTGTTTACCAGTAGGCAGATGAGCTCATTCAACAGAATCAGAGCAACAAGTCATATGGGAAATGTCAGAAGAAACAATATGCATACACTCACCAGCGACTGCGGTCAAACTCCAAAGCACTCAGCATTATCTCTGCAATATACAAACACATCATTTGCATTTCAAGTAGCTGAGAAGAAACCACAAACAAATGTGGAGTGTGGGTAGCGCCTGTGGTACATCACAAGGCTGTATTATGGGCATAACAACTGCTGCCAAAAAATCTTCAGGCGCCATATGGTCTCCCAATATTTGTTAAGCTAAGCATGATGAGCTTTTCCTTGATCAAATGAGCATGGTGAAGGAAGTCCAGCAATTAGCATGCAACAGGTTGTCTTGGTTTCATAGCATTGTATCAAATCCCATTATATAAACAGGTCCAGGGGTTATTGCGGAGAAAATGACCAAACAGGAAACATTTACATGTTTAATGTGTGCAATAAAGCACCAATATGAAAGTTAAGACAGTGTCTGCAGTTACTTTATTTGAAATGTGGACATAAATATCTTTATCTTAAAGAACATTTTAGAAAATGCCCTTATGTGCTTTCTTTTCAAAAGTAAAATAGAGCAATATTGTGTCAGGATGTGTTTAAGCTAGTTTGTCTTAGTGGAGTCAGGGGAACAAAAGGTTGCTGTCAATCTTTTTAGTGAAAAAAGCAAATAGCATAGTTATCAAAATGTTGAAATATTCCTTTAAGTCTCTTAAGATATCTCATATGAATGTTAATCAAGCTGTGATGATTTTGCATGCCTCCTCAAATTATTTCTCCTTGTTGTTCTTTTTGGTATCTGCAGACACATACTGTATATCTGTTAATATCTTTGTCCCAATTTGTCCTTATATTGCAGTTGATGGAAGCTGGGATGAGTGGACCGAATGGACCCTATGCAGCAGCCAGTGCGAGAAGCAGCGGAGTAGGGAATGCAACTCCCCAGCACCCAGACACCGCGGCAAGATGTGCGAAGGGAACAGCAAGGCCACTGAGAACTGCACAGATGGACTGTGTACCGAGAGTAAGGCCTTTCTCACTGCTGGGCATCATTATCACCATCATCATCATCATCATTATCATTATCATTATTGTAATCACTTTCCTATCATTATCACCATCATGTATCCACTCACAGTAACATGGCAAATCATCACAAGCATGTTTGAACTGAAGGTGTGTTGAAAAGAAAGAAATGGATTGACACATGTCCAGTGCATGTTAATGTCAGCGCTCTTTCTCCTGTGTGCTGCTCACTTGCCATATCGTATGTCATACACACTGCCGAGTGCAGACATTAAGTCTTGAATGATGCGTGATGTTTGGGTCATGCAATTCTTTATTCACTAGTGTGAACACTAGTATGAATAATGAGTACACTATAGGCTGAACGATTAGTTTCAAGAGTGAAATCTTCAAATAACAAGGGGCACAATTTTGTTTGTAGCTTACACTAATGTCTAAATAAGCTGTAGGGCGACCAATGCTAGCAAATGTATGCAGCTATTGAGCATGAGAGACCATGTTAGATAGTGAACAGTTTTCAAATCCGCCATTTCATTTAAACTTTTAAACACATCATATTCACATATTGACACTTATCACCGAAAAGCTTTGAATCTGTGAACTAGGTTGTCCTGTCAGTGAGACTAACGTTAGCTTAACAGCTTTAGTGTAGGGATGACAACAGTATGGGTTGCCGGTCAGATACCGTAACATTGTAAGATGTGATTTATTATATATATATATATTAAGGGTGCTCCGATTGATTGGTCACCGATCGGTATCGGCCGATAATGGCTTTAAATAGTTTGATCGGTGGTCTCCATAAAGGCCGATCAGATAGGCCGATCAGATGACGCACTACCATGGATGTATTAAGAGCGCACTACTCGTGAGAACATTTTCTATATGGAGCTAAAATGGCGGCCTCCCTACATTCACTGGTCTGGCAGTTCTACAAGGTGTCTGAACGACGGCAGAACGAACGAAGGCGGTAGGAAGGCGGCTACCGCTTTTAAAATGCGGCTGCCACCGGTGGTGCGCCGGCAAACGTGTTTGCAATTACGCCATTTTGACGCTTCTACTACCTCTGGAGCACCGCTGGTGGTCGACTCATTGCTATCTGGGAAAAAGACAATACATTAGCGATTTGCTAAACAAACAAGCTATCGGCGAGAGCGGGGAGGCGAGGCAGCGGTCAGAGGCTTTTATATACTGTCTATGGTCGGACGCCGTGGCCGTCTGCTTGCTGACTTGTCACGGCACGTACGACGCCCTTACGTTAACATATCCCAGAATGATTGAAAACTAGGAGGACCAATAGTCTTGATGATCCACCCGGAAAAAGAAAATCCTCCACTATACATTTAAGTTATTGAAAGCAAAACTAATGACAAGGCAAAACTCCGGGAGGACTTGGTGTCGTCATTGTCAATACATTTTTTGACATGTGAGTGCACGTACATAGGCATAGCGCATGCGTTACTTTGCACATTGTGGCAAAGGCCAGGGGACATGCAGCTCGTCATACATTTCCCGAACGTATATGCGCCAATAAAAGAAAATAGAAATACATGAATGAATTTAGATTTAAAAAGCAATAATTGCATGAAAACAGGTTGTTGACGAGTCTCGAAGCTCGAGTCCGAGTCAAGTCTGAAGTCTTTTGGGTCGAGTCGCAAGTCAAGTCTGAAGTCAGCTGTTTGTGCGACTTAAGCGTGACTCCATCTCTGGTCAGCAGAAAAGCTCTGCACTACTGTTGGATCCGAGACCACACTTTAGTCACTACACGACTACTACTACGTCTTTAATCACCACTTTCCTCTCTTTGTCTTACTCTATCTCTCTGTCTTTGCAGATCGAAAGCTGCTACATGATGTTAAGCCTCAAAGTGAGTCTTCCTCTGTGGATTTCTTTCATCTTCAACTTCCGGGCCCCACGACTGCCATATGTAATGCCCGGAATTCTGGGGGAAAGAGATGATATTTAAAGTTAAAAGTTAGCAAAAAAAGGAATGACAGTCGTTTGCTTTCTCTCAGTACATACTCTGGAAACATCAAGAATTACCACCATTTAGTTCACTTTGACCTGAGCAACTTCTGTTTTAACCCAGCAAGTGCTCATTAAGCATTCATGTCATTATTCAGTGTGACATCACAGCTGTGCTTTTACTTTGAGCCAGGAGATATATTGGTTGTGACAAGTGAACATGTGCTATGTTGCGGAGGATTAATGGGTTGTAATCATTGCAAATGAGCTAATTTGACCAAATTACGGCGCTGTCCTCGCATTCCTGTGGCGGCTTTCAATCACTTGCTGGAGTAAGCTTGGTTAAGTGATTGTCAGGTGTTGGCGTGAGCGCTTTCATTAACCTGCCACATTAGTGTAAATGTCGTTCCTACTTTCTTCGCAGGCTTTAAGGAAAGCTTGAATGATTGAATGGGGAGTGCATTTCGCTGGTATCTGGCAAGTGATCACCCTGGTCGGAATACTCTAAATGAATTTTCCTCTGATTGGTCTTTGCAACAACTGGTGACCACCGGCTACACCACACAGGCTCCAACTGCCTGCATTGTGAGCTATCTATCATAGCTATTGGATATAGACCAGTGGGTCTAAAGGCTGTTAGGCTAATCACCCTTGATGTTAGCAGCTTGAATGTGTTTTAAAACAGTTTAGAGTAACGGTGCATAATGTAGCGAGAGATAAGATGGTCTGCGCCATCTTACCACTTTCCATTATTCTTGTTTCATTTCCATCCTGGGGCCAGAGTAACACATTGTAACGCTTGCCTCTGTTTGACCTTGACTGTCTACATAATAACAGTATTGTCTCCACTGCTTTTCTTCCATCTCCTCCACACTATTTCTGGGTCTTTATTAAAACAACAAAAACAAGGCAATTTTATGTGAAACACTTGAAAAATACTTTTTCTCTTTTCTGGCAATGCTGCCCTACTCACATTGAAAAAATGAAATAGTCTGTTATTGGAGAAATCTCAGAAGAAGACATTTACATTCCGTAAATTTGGCCTTTCCCTGTTCCCCAGTTAATGCAAACTCAAAACTTCCTCCATGTTTACCTGCTGTATTGATACATTTAGCATGCTGTATATTTATACAGCAATAATTCCATCAGAATTGCAACAGTTATGTCAGATGTTCCATTTTGCCTCCCCCCTAACGTTGTTGGTTATGTTACCATGAATGAAACTCAACACTGCCCCTATAATTTTCACATTTAATGACTTTAGGCAGGCTTCTAATGTGAAAAAACACCAGGAAGTGTTGAGTATTGATGAGGATGGCTGAAAAGTGCAGACCCGCCAAATTAGCATTGCACTCCTACAACATTGTTGTAGTCACTATGGACAGGTTTGAATTAAAATAGATTTTGCAGAACCAGTGTGAACTTTTTTAGTTCACACTCTTCTTCCTTGTCAAAACCTGGCGGCAACAGTACCCAAATTGGAAATCGCACGTCAACAGTTTGGTCTGAGTTTTTGGTGTGTTATGCTAGTAGTAGCTAATGAAGCACTGAGTTGCTAATGTAAAGCAGAGATGAGGAGCGTGATGTCTGGAAAGATCACACCCCCAGATTTGTTTTATTTGGTGTCTTAGCTGACACTGACTTGAGGCAATTTATCAGACTTTGCTAAGCTCACCCTGGAGCCACTAGAACGTTATATGTCATATGCGCAGAGGCACTCCCCAACAGTAAACAGACTTTGTTCTGTTCGGTGTAGTTCCCCTTTATCATCGTTCAGAGTACGACAAAGACAAAATGACTGGAATTAAGTATGAAGGATCAATCGTATTGAATTGATGCGGTGGAAATGGACATTATACAAAATTTGACCATGTGAGCTGTTGTTAGACGACAGGTAATTCCACCCCTTTTAAGGTTTCCTTTAACCAGCCTTAATTAGCGACGGGCCTTTATTGGTTTGTGCTGGCTACAGACCCAGATATTCTTTGAGACTGCCATTATTTCAATGCTGTTTTTAATTTACAGAAGCTGTCCTTTTTTCATATGTCTCATGTGCTTCAGGTATGGACAGCTCCAATGATGTAGCCTTGTACTCTGGCCTGGGAGCTGGCATCATTGCCGTGGCAATCCTCGTAATAGCCATCATGCTGTACAGGAAGAACCACAGCGAGTACGGCGTGGATGTCATTGACTCCTCTGCGCTCACTGGAGGTTTCCAGTCTTTCAACTTCAAGACCACAAGACAAGGTAAGAGAGAGTGCTATCAACTCCACGCTGACACGCACCGACAACCACAAGGCCAAAAGGCAGCATCATCAAAGGCCTCTGTGACAGGGCCACCCCGGTGATTGATGGCATTTGTTTGCATCTAGTAGCATGGCATGCAGCCTTCCTATCTGCTTAGGATTTATACTTCTATAATCAGTGAAAGGACCCGTCCTTCTATTTTGACAGACCTGCTTCTCTGTTATTTTGAAGCAGGAGATAATCAATCTAATAGAGACCGCTCCACCCCCTCCCCACGGACCACACATTTGACTGTCAGGCAACCAATCTCCTCCATCAGATTACGCTGGCCTAAACCATTGATGGATACATGTGAGGTGTAAGAAACAGTGAACATCAGTTACATTTTTGTTGTGCACAGCAATAACTTCTGTTGGTCATGTGACTGCAGCTGTCCCGGCCAGCCTCGCTACAGGCATTCATATTACTGTCACTGACATTTCTGGGTTAGCGCAAGTGATAGCCATCATGGCAATGTGTGATCCATTCTTGCCTCAGTGACAGCACTGTGAGAAGCCCTGCCAGAGCCCTAACTATGCCCCCGGCTCCCCCAAGGCCTGGGAGTTGGTCAAGCCCCACCCCTCGTTATGCCATTGGAAGGGTGTGAGGAAAAACAGGGGGCTGGTAGGAGCTGGGTCTACATTCAGCAGGTCATCAATCCTATTTAAATAGGCCAGCTTTCCCCGCAGCCTGCCTGCTGTGCCCTCCACTGGCCACAATCACTCCTTTCCTCTCTATCAGTCCGGCTGAGGTTCCACATAAAATGTAGAACACTTCCTCAGCCCCAGTTTGCTTTAAAGAAAGTTGTTGAGGCATTTTATATTAACCTACTTCTGCCGAGATTGCATTGTTAACATTTCACCGTTCTTTTCATAAACAAAGCAGGAAATTAGACAATTCCTCTAGGAAGGAAACTAAAAATAAAAGTGTGTTTAATTGCAAATCAGTAGCTTTTTCATGCCGTATAATCACAAGAAGAAAAAAAATCTTAAATACTTAAAGGAGTTCTTAAATGCTTTCGGATGGCTCTCTGCTGCTGGAGCGGCTGTAAGGCAGAGTATTGAATGAGTCTTTGGACCTGACCCTGTCTCTCCACATTACTTCTCCTTCTGAGTGATTTTTAATCAGAGGCCCAATTCCAAACCTATCCCTCAAGGTATTCAACCTGAGGTACATTTCATTAGTTTCTCTCATCTCACCACTGCCATTCCATTTTCGCCCGCGCCATTCTTAAAGATGCACACTCAAGCGATAATCAGATCATTCTCCACTCGACCGGAGGGGAGGAAATTTAGCAGTGATCGAATGTCAGCTGCAGAAGGGTAATGCCCACTTGGCTGCAGCTCTGACCATGAGCTGAAATATCTGCACTCGCCTGTAGGTTCACTGTCACTATTAACTGTTTAGAAATGAAAAACGCGTATTTTCATAGAAAATGATCCTTTTACTAGTCTATATCCTTGACATTCCACTTCCGGGATTGCTCCGGTGCTGCAGGAAATACCGCCGCATGCATGTCCATTTCCTTCCGCTTTCTTTGTGTTGGAATTTTAAACTCTGCATGGTAAATTGAGATAGATAGCTAGACTTCTGTCCAATCTGAGTTTTCTCTCGCACGACTATTTTACAGCGGCTCCATGCAGACCTTGTGATGATTGTGATTGGTTTAAAGAAATGCCAAAAAACCAGAGCATGTTTTTCTCCCATCCCATAATACTATGTGGAGTGGCCAGACCCTCCTCCGCTCCGCAACGTGTGGATGGTCTGGCAAAGCGAGACTATCCTTTTAGCAACTATCTGAACATTTTATTCCTTATTATATCTTTCTATTGTTTGTATCATTTGTAATGCAGATGCAATCATGCAACATGAGCATTAACACATGCAACAATATAAATACTATGTACATACTATATATTGTACATACTAAAATGAAACTTATATACTTACTGTTAGGGCTGAAATGATTAATAGATTAATGGATTTGGTTATCAACAACAAATGATTTGGATAATCGATTATTCATTTAAATAATTTGTCAAGTAAAAAAGGCATGCTTATCTCTGTTTGATATCATTGTAAAGTGAATATGTTTGGGAAACTGAAGTGAAATGTGTAACAGTTTTAATGATTAATTAATTAATCAAGAAAATAATCAACATATAAATTGATAATGATTAGCTATGATTAGTTGCAGCCCTATTCGCTGTTATTTGAATAGGAGTGCAGTTACTAAAAATGTAATACATTTCATATTCCATATTGTGATGTGTCAAGAATTCTGTTAGAAAGACAAAAACAACAGGAAAAGAGGAGTTTTGAAGAACAAGCAAAACCAACACCCCCCAAAATGCTCATTACAAATCATGCCCCCGGTAATTAACGATTTCCCTAAAAATAAAACAACATTAGCCTCCCGCCTTGTACCCCTCACCAGGCAACAGCTGGGCAGCAAGGACTCAATGACTTCCCTGTTATCTTGGCACGTCTTGTCCAGGGGCACTGCACATCTGAGTCTGCCAAATCGATGCGGCATGCTCCTCGCTCTGTTTGGCAGCGTCGTCACATCTAATGGCCACAGATTTAGACCCCCCTCCACAGGCTGTTGGGTCCACACTGGGAGCTGAAGGGCTCCTCTCATTTACAGAGCAGTCACCTACACCCCTCCTGGCCCTCCCTTCTGTCCTTCATGAGGACGACTTGTTGTCCAGAGGAGCTGACTCCAGCAGATGGATGATGCAGATCAAGCTGTGTGCTTGGTAATTAAATCTAACGCTCTGACCGTGGCTCTGAGCCCTGGACCTTCTGTCCAGGTTGTGCTCCCTTACCTCTGATGCAGTGGTTGCCTGGCCGGACATGTTGTTTTTATTGGAGCTTCACTGGTCAGCTGCAAGAAAACCAGATATGTGGCTCTTAAACCTTGAACTAGATTAATGTTACCTAAGGATATCCAGGCATTTGTATTCATTCTTGAGCGTAAAGGTGATTTTAATCTCAAATATGCTGTCTGCTTTTTGTAAAACAGTAATTTACTGTCCCATGTGAGCAGGGCTTTTAGGTGACTGTGTGGCTGTGCTATCTCTCCTTCTCTGTAGGCAACCCCCTGCTTCTCAACTCTTCAATGCAGCCTGACTTAACAGTGGGACGGACATACAGCACGCCCCTCTGCTTCCAGGACAGCACAGACAAAGAGCTATTTGACCCCCTGCCAGACATCAAAGTCAAAGTTCAGAGCTCCTTTATGGTTTCACTAGGTGTGGCCGAGCGGGCAGAGTTCCACGCCAAAGCCTCCGCTGAGACCTTCCCACGGGATCTGAGCCAGGACTACAGCAGCACCGCGCATAGACACAAGCAGGGCCTGCTCACCCTCAATGGGCCCTTCAGCACTGGAAAAGAGCAGCTGAGGACCAACGGCGTGTTCGGCCACCCCGGAGGACGCCTGGTGGTGCCAAACACTGGTGAGCTTCACAGGAAGTAGATAAAAGCACAGACTGGGTCTGTTAGTAGAAACAGCACTGCCTCTATCGTTTTTGTGTTAATAATGAAAAATAGCTTTCCCACTATGCTCTTGGTTTCCATAATGAGAGACTGCAATAACTGCTCATTATAGAAGCCATCATAAGCCAGCGCTGTTTAGTATGAGGTGCAGCCTTCCCAGAGTATCTTGCAACACAACAAAACATTCAACATTTACCACCATTTCTTTCCTGGTGCTTGTTGTTAAACGATCTGCTGTGTGTGCATCAAGGCAGTCCTTCTTTGATATGTTTCGTCTGCACACAAAAAAGTGTCAACTGTTCTCAGCTCTAGAAGGTGGTACACCAGAGGCGTCGTTATGCCTGGGCGTCCCCGGCTACAGCCCTGAATGTTTTATGAATAGCCCCGGATCTCGCCCTCTCTCTCTCTCTATTTTTATTTTTATTTTTTTTTTTACAAAAATAAGTATAATGGAATAAAAAAAGCCCCAGAATTGCACATGCAAATAAAGAAAACAAGTATTTTCCAAAGCACTCGCAGTTCTTACATTTTTTTTGTAGAACTCATGGTAGAACTGTAACTTTTTCCGAGGCGAATAGAATGGGCAGCTACGTGCAGGGTCTGACCAACATGTTGTTTTTGCAACCCAGTCTCACATCAGTTTGTGATGGAATCACGAAAATAAATCTATTAGATCGTGGTACCATCACGTAATTGTGAAGATTTACGTGATGTAGTCACGTTTTTTAAACTAATGTATTTTAATGGGAAGCATCTTTCATGATCACAGCACGATTCTTTCTGCCAGTCGGCTGCAGCAGAGAAGCTGTATACAGCTGCGCTATTATTGGTATTTTTAGCCCAATAATCACTGTTTTTATCAACATTTATCCACCAGATCGTATCATGGTTTTTATGTATTTCTTTTACTGTTATTACTTCGGTCTATTTCGGCCAGGGAAGCTGGATGGCTTTATGTTTATTTATATTTTTTAAACTATATCGCTACATCTTTTAACATTTATTTAGATGTTATCATGGTATTCATTTCTGTATTTTAATCATATTATTTTGGTCTTATTACCGGTGAAATATTCCAGTAAATAAGAGAACGTAGGCTACGATATGAGCCGAACTGAGTGCATTCAAAGCAGATATCCCACAATGCAACGCGGGCATTCATTCAGAGAATCGGACAGCGATCAGCGGGTCTTTAACATCAGTATCGCTTCAATGTAGGCTACATATATATAATCAGTGGTTTTGTCACCAGCAACAACACGTTGCTCACTTTTCTTCCAGTAAGTTATGCACCCTAATAACATTTTTTAAAATCAGCTGAAGACTCGGAAGTGACGTAATAATTACTGCTCCGAGTCTGTGAAAGATTGCTGCACGTTGTACGTGAGAATTTATACAATAAAAATACTACTAATAACAAAATACTGTTTTATGCTAAGCATAAATAAAATAGATATTGATAAATAAAATAGATTTATTTTCGTGATTCTATCACGAACTGACGTGAGACTGGGTTGTGTTTTTGTTGCTATCATCTAGCGACTGTCTCTATGTGAGGAAAGCTGTGAAAGCTGTAATTTTCAGAGTAATCATAGCCAAATCAGTCTTATACATTGATGCCATTAACACAAAGTTTAGGAGCACAATACTAATGATTTTGTTTGAAGTTCCTGTGACGTGATGTTTCCAGTCCATGGTTCAGACTCAAACACACGGAGCTCTGAAGCAGACCTGTGTGTCGCTTAGTGTCCACTCTCGCTGTAAAAGTAAAGATGAGTAGCGCGCCTTCCGTGGTCTGTGCAGCTTTAGGTTTATAATGGTGCTGTGCTGTGGACATGCTGTGGCAGGTTTGACGCGTTTGTGCTCTGTGTATTTCTGCCGTAGTTTCGTTTTTCCACCTCCGATGTATAGCAGCGTACAGCCGCTTCCCTAAACTGTGTCTCATTCAGAGACCAGAGATCCAAACGGGGCTGTGTGTCTGTCAGAAGGTCTGAGATCTCCCATATCAGCAGAGCAATCATGTAATGCACAGCAGATGGTGCAGGTGGATTATTTTCTGACATATAGTGACTGTATTCTTGTAATAGCCTATTATAACTTTATTTTTCTCAAAATATCACGACTCCTCCAAATCTCAGAGAACACAGATGGATGAGTTATATTTTGAATGTGCACAAAGTTTTCAACATGAGCAGAAATCTTGCTCAAACAACATCTGAAATATTCAACCCAGTCTCACGGCAGTTCGTGATGTGGTCACGTAATTTAATCTATTGATTTGTGACATTTATCTCGTTTTTTTCGTGATGATCAGCACGTTTTTTAAACTAATGTATTTCAATGGGATGCATCTTTCATGATCACAGCACAATTATTTCTGCCAGTCTGTAGGCTATATAGCTTTGCTATTATTGGTATTCTTAGCCCAATAACCACTGTTTTAATCAACATTTATTCACCAGATCTTATCATGGTTTATATGTATTTCTTTTAATGTTATTATTTCGGTCTATTTCGACCAGGGAAGCTGGATTGCTTTGTTGTTTATTGATATTTTTAAAATTATAACGCTACATCTATCAACATTTATTTTGATGTTATCATGGTATTCATTTCTTTATTTTAATATTATTATTTTGGTCTTATTACCGGTGAAATATTTCAGTATGCTGTAAGACAGAACAGTATGATATGAGCCGAGCTGGACGCATTCAAAGCCGATATCCCACAATGCAATGCGGGCATTCATATCAGAGAATCGGACAGCGATCAGCGGGTCTTTAACAACAGTATCGCTTCAATGTACATATTTAATCAGTGGTTTTGTCACCAGCAACAACACGTTGCTCAGCTTTGTTCCAGTAAGTTATGAACCGTAATAACGTTTAAAAAAATCAGTGAAATATTCCGGAAGTGATGTCATGAGTCAAAAGTGGCCTTTCAGTTGACAGGCCAGTTTTGATTATGCCAAATGTTGGTGCTATTTAACTAACATCTTCAAACTGGGCAGTTAAAATAAACATGCACTGGCTATTAACAAGCTGGGCAAGCCAATTCCCATTTTGTATTGCATTCAGTTTAGTTAAATGCATACCTGCAAACTAGTCGCTTTTTGGCGAAAATCGCCGTTTTGAATGGGGAAATGTCATCCATGTGAATCGTGTAGATCCGAAGAGTTTTTTTTTTTTTTTTTTTTTTTTTTTACAATTTCCCATTAACGGGAGTTTCAAAAACCTACTGCTGTGTTCTTCACGATAAAACATCTTTGGTGATACGTCACGCGATCACTGACATTAGTTTTGAGGTAAATGCTGTTATCTGCCAACAATATAATTGTTTTCTCTAACATTGTTGTTAACATGTTTAATGTTAATGTTGTCAGCTTGTCAACTAACGTAAGATTAATGCATTGTGTTGTTAGCCTACAATATTAGTTCAATGTGAAGGATTTTGGCAAGGCTATCTACTCCACTGCATTAGTATTGTTATCTGATTTTTAATGTATATTGTGTTGTAAGATATGAGTGAAATGAAAATGAACACGTTATGAAACAAGACCCATTGGTGTCTGCTAATATGGTGCCTTAACGGGCGTTATCTACCGGACCGAACAGCAACACGGATTTCGGTGCTGCTTAAATGACTGCACTTCTCTCTGGGGGTGCTGTATAAAATGTGTCACCTTTTTCAGCCCTTTGGAGTTTGCAGGTATGCAAATATCCTAGAAATGCCCATGTGGTACACTGTCTGAATACAGATCCAAAGAAGGAAGAAAGCAAAGAAAGAAGCAAGGAAGGATGAAGCAAGGAAGTAAGAAGAAAGGACATGAGGAAAGAAGGAAGGACGCGAGGACGTAAGGAAAGAAGGAAGGAATTGAGGAGAGAAAGAAAGAAAGAAGAAAGGAAAGAAGGAAGTGAGGAAAGAAGGAAGGAAAGAATGAAGGAATGAAGCTAAGGAAGGAGGGAAAAAAGGATTGAAGCGAGGAAAGAAAGGAGGAAGGAAGGAAAAAGGAAGGGAGTAAGGAAGGAAGAAACCAAGGAAAGAATGAAGGAAGCGAGGAAGGAAGGAAGATAAAAAGGAAGGAAGTAAAGAAGGATGGAAGGAAGGAAAGAAGAAAAGCAGGTAAGAAAAGAAGGAAAATGAACAAATCGAAGAAGGAAGATAAAAAGAAGGAAGGAAATAAGGAAGAAAGCGAAGGTAGGAAGGAAGAAAAGAAGGAAGTGAGGAAAGAAAGAAGGGAAGAAGCAACAAAGGATGGAAGGTAGCAAGGAAAGAAGGAAGGAAGCGAGGACGGAAGGAAAGAAGGAAGGAAGTGAGGAGAGAAAGAAGAAAGGAAAGAAGGAAGGAATGAAACGAAGGAAGGAGGAAAAGAAGGATGGAAGCGAGGAAAGAAAGAAGGAGGAAGGAAGGAAAAAAGGAAGGGAGTAAGTAGGGAAGAAAGCAAGGAGAGAATGAAGGAAGCAAAGAAAGAAAAAAGCAAAGAAGGAAAGGAAGAAAGGAGTAGAAAGCGAGGAAGGAATGGAGGAATGACGCAACACCTCGCACAGTATCTCCTGGGGGTCATACACCTTCTCCAGATCCACAAAACACATGTAGACCGGATGGGCACACACCCAGGCTCCCTCCAGGATCCTTGCGAGAGTGAAGATCTGATCCATTGTTCCACGACCAGGACGGAATCCGCATTATTCCTCTTCAACCTGAGGTTTGACTATCAGTCGAACCCTCCTTTCCAGCACCTTGGAGTAGACTTTACCAGGGAGGCTGAGAAGTGTGATACCCCTGTAATTGGCACACACCCTCTGGTCCCCCTTTTTGAACAGGGGACCACCACCCTGGTCTGTCACTCCTTAGGCACCGTCCCAGACTTCCACACAATGTTGAAGAGGCGTGTCAACCAAGACAGCCCCTCCACACCCAGAGCTTTCAGCATTTCTGGACTGATCTCATCAATCCCCGGGGCTTTGCCACTGTGGAGTTGTTTGACTCCATCAGCGACTTCCACCAGGGAAATTGATGACAATTCCCCATCATCCTCCAGCTCTGCCTCTAACATAGAGGATTTAGGAGTTCCTCAAAGTGCACCTTCCACCGCCCTATTACATCCTCAGTTGAGGTCAACAGCGTCCCATCCTTATTGTACACAGCTTGGATGTTTCCACGCTTCCCCCTCCTGAGGTAGCGAACGGTTTTACAGAAGCATCTTGGTGCCGATCGAAAGTCCTTCTCCATATCTTCTCCGAACTTCTCCCACACCCGCTGCTTTGCCTCATTCACGGCAGAGGCTGCAGCCCTTCCACCATGATGTTTGTGGGTTACCGCCCCTTAAGGCACCTAAGACCCTAAGACCACAGCTCCTCGCCGCAGCTTCAGCAATGGAAACTTTGAACATTGTCCACTAAGGGTGTCACAATTTCGATTTTAAATCGAAATCTATCAAAATTAAGTCACAATCTTGAATATCGAATAAAAAAATGGAATCGTCGATACTGCCACGCCCCCATGTCACGTCCGGTCGGCTTGCCAAGTGGAAAAAAACACACGTGTTGAAGTGCTGCCAGTCAGTCAACCTCCTCTAACTTAGCTACAGCCAGTCAAAAGATAGCATAGCAACTGCAGATGCAGGAGACCCATCGATAGAACTTGAACCCCCTCCTCTTTCACTGAAGTCGCCGGTACAGAAGTATTTTGGATTTCCAGTGAGTTATGTTGACAACATTTGCGTTGTCGACAAAGAACCCACAGTTTGCAAGCTCTGGTATGTGCATGTACCATATTCTGTGTGTTTACCATTGCACATTAGCCTAGCAGCTAGCAGAGATCCCTTCTGCTTTATCTTAATACCAACAAAACCGCACGGTTGAATTTCAGTCTGCATGAATGTTTTGTAGCCTAAACAGAGCAGCTTACAATATAATGGTTATAATACAGAGAGCAACAAGTTAGCGCACTGCCTCTGCTCTCTGACTGCTCAGCAGCTGCGCTGCCGCTGCTGTGAAGCGGAAGCGTCTGCCCTCGGCAAACCCTTTTTTTTTTTTTTTTTTTTACTTTATTATAAATTGTCAAGTTTCCAATTGACTGAAGATATGTTATTGTTACATTATGTTGTTAATAAATGTTTTAAATTTGACAATGTAGTGTGGTACATTGCGAACAAATGTCAGATATATTGCATAAAAGTCTAGTCTAAAAATAAATAATGTAAAAATCAAGAATTGAATTGAATTGTGACCTTAGAATTGAAAATGTAATTGAATCGAGGATTTGGAGAATCGTGACACCCCTATTGTCCACTCAGGTTCAATGCCCCCAGCCTCCACAGGGATGTACGAAAAGCTCCGCCGGAGGTATGAGTTGAAAGTCTTCGGCCTTCGACCTAGGCTGCTCTGATACCAAGTACACTTATGAGCATCCCTATGTTCGAACATGGTGTTTGTTATAGACAATCCATGACTAGCACAGAAGTCCAACAACAAACAACCACTTTGGTTTAAATCAGGGAGGCCGTTCCTCCCAATCATGCCTGCCAATCGACTAGCACAGAAGTCCAACAACAAACAACCACTCTGGTTTAGATCAGGAAGGCCGTTCCTCCCAATCACCCCCCTTGTCCGTCGAGGCCCCTGACCTTCACCGCCACCCGTGTGGCAGCGCACCCAAACCCAGCGGTTTCTCCCACAGGTGGTGAACCCATGGGATGGAGAGAGAGGTGCCACGTAGCTTTTTCGGGCTGTGCCCGGCCGGGCTCTGTGGCAAACCCGGCCACCAGATGCTCGCTGACGAGCCCTCCATCTGGGCCTGGCTCCAGACAGGGGCCCCGGGCTTCCTCCGGGCAAGGTCACTCTATCTCTTCCTCGTTCACTCATAGGGTTTGAACCATTCTTCATCTGGCCCCTCACCTGACACCATTTTGCCATGGGAGACCCTATCAGGAACACAGTGCTCCAGATAACACAGCCCTCAGGTTCCTAGGGACACACTAACCTCTCCACCACGATAAGGTGATGGTTCCCGGACTAGAAAGTGCTGTGTTTTAAGACCCAACCATTGACCCTGACCACATCACTATGCGTTGTTTTGCGCTCTTATACAACAGCAGTCAATGTGGTGCATACAGTATTAAATACGTGGAATACCTACAAATTACAGTGCATTACTTTTTGTAGCAATATGTATGAATGGTTCATGAGAACAGCCTGCTAAAGGTGTACATTTCTATTAAAGGCCATGTCATCTGTAGAAGGAATACTTAAACAAGCAAAAGCCCTGCTCTTTAATCATGGATCCATTTACAGTATTTACAAGAACAATAGTAGAAGAAGAAAATGATTTAACAAAATGAGATAGTTGACCCATGTCCCCATCCTACCCAACAATTCCCAGGATTCTGTGTTGGAGATTTTAGTACCATACATGTTTGCTGCATAGCCTCCAGCAGATAGTACCAAAAAATGAAAAGAAGTTACATGTGATCTTAGATGAGAAACACAAAGAAAAATAAGGCATGTACACAAGTATTATTAATGTAACTCAGCTTGTCAAAGTTTGTGCTTTACTAAGAAGTAATGTTCTTATTATGTCATTCAGGCTGAAGGTCTGAGTGGAGGAGTCACTGCTGTCAAGTGAAGCACTCAAACAGCCTATCTGCAGGGACCACCATACATTAGCCTTAATAAGCAGCCGTATGCAGCACTTCACTGCAGATTACTTACTTTTTGTTTTACTTTAATAAGCCTATGTTATAAGATATCTGATTGAGATTTCCGCCTTGATTCCAATACAGTGTACATTTGAATTGTTAATGGTAACTAGTGACAGTGTGCCTACTACATCCGAATAACACTCGCTAACAGTAAATCTGCTGTTTGACATGTCCTTAAAAGAGAGGACAACACGGCATACAGTAAAGAGTCTCCATGATAGGAGGAGGAGTTTGTGTTTGGTTATTCAGAATTTTCGAGGAACTCTATTCAAAGTTGTTAAGGTAGTATTCAACTTTCAGACTGTCTCCTCAAATACCAGGAGAAGAACAGAAACAGGCCCTTTTTGGACAGCTACTGTCCTCACATTTCTTTCACAGCACACACCATTGCACAGGATGATAAGCAGGGTGTCATGATATCTGTCTGTCATAGTATTGAACATTTAGTGATAGGAGTTAGGGTTTTTAAGCTAGAAGCAGGACTATCTAAGGTGCCCTAGAGCCTTGTCTCTGTGAAACCAGCTGTTGGTGTTGAGGCCTGAAGTTATTTAGGAGTCAGTCAGTTGGTCAGTTAGTCCACCATGACATAATGTTAGCTGACAAATAACACTTCTTCTCATTCCTTCATCTCCTCCTCCTTTCTTCCTTGCCTCTTCTCATCCTGCTAACATGTCCATTTAATGATAATTATACCTCTCAAGTTTATTCTGTAATTCAAAAACCGTGGGTCCAAACGGCAAACATATTAAAAAGTTCAATCTATCAACTAGCTCCGCCACCTTCTTCGTTGCTCTGCCTGGTTGTAGCGCTATCCTATTGCATGCAGAGGGAATTTGAAGGACAACCATTTATCCCGCCCCTCGGATTGAGCCCTGTCAATGGTGAGTTCCCAGACCCAACATCTTGATGTGGGTCTGGCTTGTCAGACTAGGGGAGAGAGCAATTTGTTTGGAAAGATTTCAGAGGATCGTACTGCAGCTTCACCCTCTGTTCTCCCCTCTGGGAGACAGTATCTAAAATGGGTCAAATATGTCAATTTAATGATAGTTATACCTCTCAAGTTTGTTCTGTACTTCAAAAACGTGGGTCCAAATGGCAAACATATTATCATCACAAGAGAGATAAAAGTCCGGCCAACGCATTGATGTGGTTTTTATGTTTGTGGTGTCAAATATATGCGACACAGAGCAGGTAACGAACAGGGAACCGTCTGCAGTTGGTATGAACAGAGCCAAGTCCGATGGATTCCATAGTTACATGTCTGCGACTGGCACAACATTTCCTACATTTTGACCAACCTTGATGTATGAAGAGTGAAAACTGTAGGGGAGAGAGCAATTTGAAAAATCATACTGCAGCTTCACCCTCTGTCCTCCCCTCTGGCTCTCAACATTCCGTCCCCAATACACACACAAATTCTGAAACGGCCTGAAAACTGGACGATACATAAACTGTGATTTGGTAGAAACCGTGCTTGATATCAGAATGCCCTTTCAGCCCAATAAAGGCCAAAGTCTTGTCTTCGTTTAAACTTTTAATTATTTTCCTACATTAAAGTATGGCAATACAGTATGGCCCCAAAGAGGTATTGTTTTGAGCTATGTTATAGCTATGCTATGATTTCCCGAAGATTTCCCATTAAAGTCTATCCGACATTTCTTCATACATTTGTAGGGACTATGGTGATACAAAATCCAAATCCAAATTTGGTCAGGGCCAAACGGAAAACATCTTTTGGATGGTTCGGACTTTCGGACCAAATACAAGAAGCTCTAGCAGGCTCTCCCCGTGTTACAAGACCGGGGAAGCATAGCTCATGCTGTGTGTAGGCTACACGAGAGAGTGTGGCGGTTAATGCACTCAGAGCAGACAGCTGTCGGCTATCAGAGCTGAGAATAGGCCTACATCAGCAGTTTACTTGTTAAGTGGTAGTAGATGTACAGTGTAGGTTTCCGTTTGTCTCTGAATAAATGTTCCAGAAAGAAAGTTCCCCCGTCTTGCTTCTCAACATCACAACAAAACAAAAAGAGGCGCGGCAGTAGTGGAGAGCAGCAGTCAGTTGGAAAACCTCCGACACAGAGAGAGGAGACGAGAGGACGGGGATCGAAGCCCGTCTACAAACCAATCAATAATAAGTATCTGGAGACGCAGCTCACGTATGTGATGACAACAGGACGTAGTTTTGTCACATATAGATCTTTAGTGTGCTTGCATAACTGCATTGTGAAACCAAAACTTACTGGATCAAATGTATACAATGTAACAAAAACATGAACCTTGGTCCACACCTTGGTTCGGACTTTCATGTGTGAAAACGCCCTAAGAAAACAATGTCTTATTGTTTAATATATGGGCTGATCGTGAAGACTTGAGAGAATCATTTTATAAAATCAAAAATGTTCACCATTAATGCTTTGTGTCTGAAAAAAGTCACACCCATGAAGCACGGGAAACGAGACAGGGTTTAGTTCACAAATGGTCAAAACACAAAATCGACTAGAGCATACATTTGAGTACAGGACAGGGATTGACAAATGTCAACCCTGAGGGACAATAAGGATGTAATGTTTACCTATTCTATTCTAACTCTCCATACATCCCTATTAAACTTGGCTCCTACAAGAACATTTAGAAGCACATTAAATTTGATATTATTCAAACTGTATTCACTACTTATCATGTACACTTCTTCCCTTCTATCATCAACAAATCAAAATCACATGGCCCTTCATACAGCACATGACCTTCCTGTAACATTGTGCTGCTACTGCTTCTCCCTGTTTCTGCTTCTCCCTGTCAACTGAGTTATGATCATATTGAGTCTAACATTAAACTAGCAGCCAGAGTCTGCTTAACATACACTGCTGACAGAAAATGCTGGGGTTTAAAGTGGACTAGTTTCATTTTTATTTTTACGAAGTACCGCAACCACGATACCTGCTCATTAGTTCAGTGAACTATTTTTAGAGTACATTATTCTTTATTTCAGACCCAGGGGGATCCATATCACAATGAAAAACACAGAGTAAAACATAAATAGAAAAAAAATAAATAAATACAAAGCCTTCCACAATGTTTAGTATCTAAAATACAGACATGTTCGCCAATGGTTCCGCAGTCTGGAAGAAAATCTGACAGAACTGCGTCCAGGGTTAACTAAAACAGCGATTAAGTCACTGACTCAGATACTTTTCTCATGATTAACATGATCAAATGCTTTAGAAGCATCAATGAAGCATAAGAACATTGTGGAATTATTTTTTATCTAAAATTTCCTTCAGTTCAAAAATACATAAATCAGTGGCATGCTTTCGTTTAAAACCAAATTGGTTATCAGTAGACAGGACAACCTCTCAAGTCTACACAATAGAACTGTCTCCAGCACTTTGGACATAGCACTGGCCAGAGCTATTGGCCTGTAATTATCTGAGCTGTTCAGCTTCCCCACTTTATCTTTAATAACTGGTACTAGCACAACAGAGAGCATAGAATCAGGTAACTCTCCATAAACAAAAAAAACCTGTGTAGCACATAGCCACCAGAGGGGACAGTTTCTTACTGGCAAGTTTAAGATGTTCAGCTGTAATATTATCCAGGCCACAGGCCTTATTATCTCTTAACTTCAATATTGCTTTATGGACTTCAGCAGAAGTGACAACAACATCATTATTATACTCTACATTATCCACTACAAACAGATTACTTTTTACACAGTTTAACAGTTCATAATATTGTTTCTGCCATAACTGTGAAATTTCATCACAGCCACTCACACCATCTATATTAGATGGACGAGATGTTTTGCAATTATTAATAGTTTTTATTTCTTTCCAGAAGTCATTTTTTTTGCAGCTTCCATGCCAGTGAATCTGACCTCATAGTGTTTTAATTTCTTTCAATATAGCGAAGTGCATATTTAAATCTAGCATTAGTGCATTTCTTATTTTCAAACAAGGGGCCATGCCTGCTTTCGCCTGACTCAGCCCATTTTTTAAAAGCATTTTGGGCCTCTGGGTACAAGCGGCCGAAATGGGTTTCCTCAGGAGGGTGGCTGGCATCTCCCTTAGAGATAGGGTGAGAAGCTCAGTCATCCGTGAGGAGCTCGTAGTAGAGCTGCTGCTCCTTCACGGCGAAAGGAGCCAGTTGAGGTGGTTCGGGCATCTGGTAAGGATGCCCCCTGGGCGCCTCCCTAGGGAGGTGTTCCAGGCACGTCCAGCTGGGAGGAGACCTCGAGGAAGACCCAGGACTAGGTGGAGGGATTACATCTCCAACCTGGCCTGGGAACGCCTCGGGATCCCCCAGTCAGAGCTGGTTAATGTGGCTCGGGAAAGGGAAGTTTGGGGTCCCCTGCTGGAGCTGCTCCCCCCGCGACCCGACCACGGATAAGCGGACAACGATGGATGGATGGATGGATGGATTTTGGGCCTCTGCATGGAGCTCTTCTACATTATCCTTCCAACCTGGCTTAGCATTGCACACTTCTGTCCTATGTTTATATAGAGGCCTGCTCGAGATACCAAGAGACTCCACAATAGCTTCATACAGGGAACATAAATCCTTACAGTGTTGTACATTTTTACAGTTCACAATAAGACATGTTTTGGGACCTTAATATTACCCAGCAAAGCATCAGAATGATTGACATAGTTATTAAGATCTTTCTTAGACAATTTTGACCAATTTATTTTCCCTACATCAATGCCATTATCCACAGACAACAACACTGGTATATTGCCTGTGTTCAACACCATGAGAAAGGGTATATGGTCCGTAGTAGCCAGATCATAATCAATCTTCATCATATCAATGGAGTCATGGGCATCCACTGTACAAAGGCAGTGGTCTAGCCAGGAAGTAATTATATAATAATTATAACTATCATTTGGCAATAGTACCTTACTAGATAAAATCAATCCACTGTCTGTACAAAACTGCATTAAATGATTACCAAATAAAGAGTTGGCATCAGTTACATCAGCATTCATGTCACCAACGACATAGATGCATGTAGAAGAATTGTCCTGAATAAAAGACATGATAAATGCCAATCTACTGAGGTATTCATCCTCATTTTGTATGCACTCATATGGCGTATAGACATTCAAAATTATTATCTTCTTATCATTATAATAGCCCAGTCAACTCCCAATCTTATAACATTAACCAACTGGTCATATTTACTAATAAATCATTCAAAGTATGATATTAAAAAAAGTGAGTAATTCGTTTCATGTTTTTGTCTTATCAGAAATTCAAGTTGTTTATTTGTAAGCTCCAAATCATTAATTGGCCTTTGTGCCCTGGAAGATGGCCTTTGTGCCCCAAATTTGTTTTTGTTTGCTCCTCTGTGAAAATGACGGTTTGCGTTTAAAAAATATAAATATATATAACAAATTCAAAAGTGTCCCCCATCCCCAGTGGAAATTATGCCTTAGGGTGATTAATTAAAAAACATAATTTTAAAAATGTAATGTATCCATTCATCGATTATTTATATTCCTTTAGTCTGTAATGGTCCACTGCTCAAAAGAATCTAAACAGTTTGCTTATAAAAACTAATTCAAGTTGTGAATAGTGTTATAGTGTTATTGCTCACTGTCTATAAAACTTTGTTCGTCAAACAGACCGCACGTATATTTTACAATAATACAATAATTTCTCTTCTTCCTGCATCATGTTGTTGGATCTATCTTTCTATTTAGTTTTCACCACTTTTCATTTTTAGTTTTCCAAATAGGTTCGTTGCTGACAGGCAGGTGGGTTTTAACAGGATAGAGATGTTGTTGTGTAGGTTTGCCATGTGCTGTAAATCCTTGGGTGCAAAAGCGCAAGGTAGGGCGCAGAGCACAGCAAAGTTTAAATAATTTGAACTTTGAGCGCAGCGCACGGCCAAGGGTAGTGCTGAGCCTAGTTGGATAGCACCGCTCTTCCCATAGGAAAACAATGGAACGGCCAGTGCAGAGCAGTTTTACCGCGGATCATGTGTAGGTGGCTTTAGGCTACCATTATTTTTGACAAGGATCTCTGTCTCTCTCTCTGTATCAGTCTCTCTCTCTCTCTGTCTCTCTGATTGATATGTTATTTAATGGCCTTGTATTTCACATTTTATCTGGCAAGAGTAATATGTGAAAGGAGCTAAATGCCTGTCCCAAATATATGAGTTTGAGTTCAGGGATTGAAGCAACGCACAGGCTATCAATTGCAGTTTTACAGTACTTAAGGTTGCAGTGCTCTGAGTTGTCATGGCTGCTGTGGGGAAGTGATAAAATACGTTGTTGTTTTTATTTGTGTGAATTGACCCTTTAAATAGTGCAATACTTTTAAAACAACACAATGAATCCAGCTGTTTGACTTACTCTTGGCTGACATTTTTCACATCTCTCAGGTTTCTCCATCACTGCTGAGCAGCCTCCATTACAGTTAACACAGAATTATAATTTAATGAAAACAAACTGCTTAAAATGCACACTTCAGAGATGACTGGGGTATTACAAAATATTCACTTTCCATAAAGCTGCCAAAACCATCTTTATCTGTCATCTCCCACTCTGCTCCTCTGAACCATTTGTAGAGCTGGGTTTTTTTATGCTCTCATCTCTTCAGTGTGAATGCCTCTCCATTCACACAGAAGCAGATAAATAGTCAGGCAACAGTGACAGGGCAGTGTTGCTCTGCCGAAATCTCCACTTGTTTCCTAAAGGATATTGCATAATCAAAAATGCAAGGAGCTGGTTGGGAGATCATAATAAATAAAAATATTGCTTTACTATTTTTAGATAGTGTCTTACAAAAAACAGTTTACAACTGAATTCAATTCAGATATTGATTCATGTGCCCATTTATTCTATTCAGGCCGATCAAGTGAACCTTGACTGGGATACATTGAGTTGTTTGTTTCAGATTCTGTCTTGTCTAAATTGATTCAGGTCCAAAAAGTACCATAATTTCAGTGGAAAGAATTGTTGTGATTACTCAAAGTTAATTTAGACTGTTGCTGCAGTCATCTCCATATTCTGTGCTATAATCTCCAGGCTCCCTTGACAAATTGAGTTTTAAAAAGTTTTAGTAGTCCTTATAACTGGTCAGTTTTAGACATTGTTGATAAAATGTTCCTTAAAGGAGAACTCCGGCCAATTTTAACTCCAAAGTGTAAAGTCACCTTACTTTCTGCTTTGCTCCTGTCATAACTACTATGACCACTAATCGTAATTATGTAAATATAAGTCATAATTGCTGCTTGATTAAAACACTTTTGGGGGAGCACAGTCTCAACCATAGATATAACAGGTCAGAAAACATATAAATTATTCTTTGTATTGACAACAGGATTTGGAAGACAATCTACATATTTTTTTAATATTATTTTATTTTGAAGGACATTCAGAGCAATTAATATACCAGAACCTTAGCAAACATCATTGTTAACAGCCAATTGTAATTCAGAATCCCATACAGTCAATGCTAATGGCTATGCCCAATCCTGTGTAATTATTTTAATTAAAAAATGATCTAACTCCTGGTGCTACAGCAAACTAACAGCTATATCCTCCTTCACTCATTCATTCATTTAAGATGATCAGTGTTTCCATGTGCTAAGTTTCATTTTTTTTGTTTCATGTTTCTAGTAAAATTTATATTGGAACACCTAAGTTTGGTTCATTTTATTCTTTTAAATGACACAGTTATTCCAGTGAAATTAAGCTCTCATAAATATTACCATAACCCATGTATGTAGGACAAGCTGTAAGCCCTTATTTTCACCTACACTGTCAGAGTTGTTGCTGTTGTTACATTTGTGTGTGTTTTCCAGGGGTCAGCCTGCTGGTGCCTCATGGAGCCGTGGCTGAAAATATGTCCTGGGAGATGTACATGGTGATCAATCAGGGAGAGGCAAGGTGAGGCCAGAGTTTACCCAAATATCATTTCAACCATCTATCTGTCTGTCAGTCTCCCACTATCTTATCATCCATCTCATTTGACACTCTATCCTTTGTCCTCACTGTGCTGTTTCTCTCTAATTATTTACCATCCTCTGGTACTTTCATTACAGCTGCAGTGTTTAGTCAGTATGTCCTCAATATACAATATACTCCCCAACACTTAGTTGTCTTACTGTTACAGATTATGAAGCTATTCTAATTGTAAAGTTATTGTAAAGTCTGAATTAGCAAGTGTTTGCAAATGTCACCTGCCAAAGCAAAACCTTAGAGCAAATTGTGAGAGCACATAACCAAAAATGTGTTAGTCCATCTTAGCTCCTCCTCATTGGTTTATACTGAAGATACACATATTTACTAACAGATCACAAGAATATGTATATCATTTTTTCTTTTTTTATAAAAGCCTGTGTCATTTCCTTGAACAGGTAGACAGTGTGTTGCCTCCCTAACCTGGCAAGTAGTTGGCAGCAAGTAGTTAGTCCTGCCTGTGATGTTATTAAACTTCAGACACCACCTACCAAGAGCCTGGGTCTGTCCGAGGTTTCTTCCTAAAAGGGAGTTTTTCCTCGCCACTGTTGCACTAGTGCTTGCTCTTGGGGGATTTGTTGTTTTTTTGTAAATTATAGTGTGGGCTAGACCTACTCTATCTGTAAAGTGTCTTGAGATAACTCCTGTTATGAATTGATACTATAAATAAAATTGAATTGAAAATTGAATTGAATTGAATTGATGAAGAATAATAAATACAAATTTTTAAAAATTATAAAGAGACACGTTTCTAGTGTTACCTTCACGGCAAGAGGATTTATTCTTCCTCTAATCATACTTCAGGTCAGGGCTGGACTGGCCATCGGGCATACCGGGCATTTTCCCGGTGGGCCGACGCACTTTTGGGCCGAATCGCCGATATAATTTATAGGCCTTTGTTTAAATTTTTTAATTTTTTGGGGCCGCGCCGGCCCATAGATAACTGACAGCAGCCCATTGTAATTGTACAAAAGTCTGTCAGGACTGATTGTGGGTGCATGCCGGGGGTAGCGCGGACACGCGCCTTACTGCGAGCAGGCGCACGCGCCACACGGAGAGAAAAGTGGGAGAAAGAGAAAAGAGACTGTGTGCGTCCAGAGGACAATCAGTTGAGCTCGCGTGTGTGCGTCTTTGAGAAATGTAAGTCCCATAGCTTACGTTGTCAGTTGATTTGGGCCTGTTGTTGTATTGGTCTGTAGTTCTTTTACATTTAAGTACGTTAGCTGGTAATTTCGATGTTTGTGTTAATCACCTGTTGTTGGAAGCTCTTGCTCACGTTTGTATTTAGCTACATTATTGTATTATTATTGTATTGTATTATACTGCAGTAGTTACATTACATTGATATAGTGTAATTAATAGTGGGTTTGTTGTTGTTTGCTAGCCTATATGTATACTTCATATGCATTGTGTATGGTAGCCTTCACAATGTTATTTGTTTCTTTGCAGAACCACACACAAATACACAGCCATAGCAGAGCTACCCACGCCCATTTTGTACTGTTGCCTTGTGTAATAAAGCGCCAAGAGCGATAATTGGTCTTTTAACTGACATCCCTGGGGCGAAGTTGGAAACCGGAATCAGCTCAACTACAGTCCTAAGCTAGACCTAACCCAATCACATCCAGGAACACCCTTCCCCACTCCTGGCCCTGAGACACGAGCTGTAAACGTTATAATATGCTGGAAGTTTAGCATCCACGTTAAAATGGACAAACGACCACGGAACCCCATACACAAGCGATGTGTACAGAAATTGCAGGAGAAAAATATTAAGTATCTACAGGCGAATGCCAAATAATGTGCCAACATGTCTGACATGTTTGGGGCTGTAGTAGCTGCTTCAACATCAGCATTAGGCTACCTGAAGTAGAGGAAGGAGGAGAGGTGGCTGGCTGCACAGCTCATCCCAAGACATAACACCTTTCCTTGTCTAAGCTGCCAGGGGAAATAACAAAACTGTTTTAGAGACACTGTAGGATATTGTTTACGGTGCCTAATCTAAACTTGTTCTAAACACGTCAGTAAAGACCTTGCGAAAAAGACACTTCAGTCTTCAGTTAATCAAAGTTTATAGTTTTAGCTGTTCATCTGTTAGAAACCATTTTCTAAGTTAACACATACAGTAAACAGATTAATCCTAATAAAATAATGTGCTTTAAAAGTATTTTTGCTATTACACTACTCCCAGCTTTATTGTAGCTTTTGGGAAGGGTTATGGTTATGGTTATTGTAGTTAGCAGACACTTTTGTCCAAAGCGACAAAATATGAATCTTACAATGGTTAAAATTAACAGTAAACAGTTTTTAAAAGTTGCTAAGCCAATATTAAGCAAAATAGTAATTATAACAATAATGGCAATACAATATCAAATATCAATAATAATAATAAAAAATACCATAAATATACAAATCATAACTCTAAGAATGAATTAATTATTTAAGTGTAAGATCAACAGATAAGTCTTGAGACCTCTTGAAGGATCCAAAACCATCACATAAACGCAGAACACTAGGCAACTCATATCATAGAATGGACGTATATTTAAGAGGACTGTCTGGAGGGAATGTCTCTGACCAATCACGGTGGGTTTGGGCCGCCTGGGCCAAAAATGCCCGGGCCGATTTTTTGTCCCAGTCCAGCCCTGCTTCAGGTATAAAACATCTGTTATAACCTAATGGCCTTAGCCTCAGTTCTAAGAACAGTATCAGTTTCTTCACAAAACTATAATTCAGGCTACTTAAACATATTAACCTCATTCACTCAGAATGAACGTTAAACATACACATTATCTTATTCTGAAATGCAGTACATTTTCACTGTATCCATGAAAAATAATAAAAACATATGGATTTTACTGTCTTCACATTTACTGTCCTGACAGTGTAATTTCTAACCAAAACTAAAACACGGTTCATGTAATTTTAGTAATGTAACCTCTTTCGTTCTCTTCACATGAAACCATAGACTGTTAATATTAATGGACAAAGCATCTGGTTCGGCGAAGTGCTGCAAATGCAGAATTGCCTTAAACCAGCATATCTGAATTCCAGCAGGGGGCGACCTCCTTTGCGGTTGCAAAAGGAGGTCGGTTTCTGTAGAAGTCTATGAGAAAGTCACCCACTTCTCACTTGATTTATTACGTCAGTAAACATTTTTATAATGAGTTTATGGTCTCAATTGCTAGTTTTAAGTCTCCTGCAATACAGAATGATGTAAACAAAAAAATAATTATGGTCTAATTGATTTTAAAATCGTCGATCAAGGTGTTTTAGGGCGTGGCTATGATGTGATTGCCAGTGAAAGTGTGTAATGTAACGTAGAGTGTAACCAGTGTTGCCAGGCTCCTCCCTCACTCTTCCCTCTCGTCTAAAATCGTCACATCCGCAACCAGGATGGCTTCGCCCGTAACGGCAAACCCGACGACTCATAGCAGATCTCCACAAACGAATGGGTGATGTCACACATGCTCTGTCCATTAAAATTACCAGTCCATGCATAAAACACACATTTCACCGTTTACTATAAAATAAACACATTTCACAATTGAGTTTAACTATAACAACTACATTTAATCAACATTTACTACTTTAATGGCACTGTTCTCTATTATGCTTGACATTAGTGCATTCACCATTTTGTGTAATAAGCTAAAGTTTACAATACCATTTTTGTAGCTTAGACCAGGGTTTTTTTAAACCAAGGACGCCTTAACTGAAAGAGAGACAGAGCAGGGACCCTGCATATTAAACTGGGCCTACAATAAAGTGTAGGGCAGCCTAAAGCCTTTACGTACCGTTTTAGTGCATAGAATACTAAGCTATTAAATTAATAATGATTTTGATCAGGCTGACACATACATACTGTACATGTGGCACAGTGAATCCTTAGGATTACCTGTATCTCTGGATGGCTACCTTAGTGACTACCTTACCTATAGGCCAGTAAGCCTATCATCACTGGGGATTTATATTTGCTAATATGTAGGATTCATGTTAAGACATTTAGTTTTTTTTTTTACTTTCAAAGATTGGTCCTGGACCTCCTGTTGAAGATCCCTGGCTTAGACCATAAAAACACAAATACGTGAACCAGCTACACATAACTAGAAATTCACTTCCTGCATGGAAACTGTTTCATTAATTAAGTGCATAATGCATTAAGCACGTTTAGTGAATTTACACGTTTCTCTATTAGTTAGCCTACAGCCCTTAGTCTCCACATGCACAAGATTCTCTAAACACATAGTTTCTCTGACTGATATGTACAAACAATCTAATAAACTGCTCATTCAACTCTTAAAATATAGCATGTATGCTCAGTTTAAGGCACATTTATAAAAATAAGAAGGGGTGTTAGTTTTTCTCGTTTTAATTTTGTGACTTAGTTAGCTGTTTTCACCCCTCTACACACTGTAGTTTTAAGCAAATGTTATTGAAACCGGAAGATATACTGCTTTTGTTTGGGATTACTTTCAGTGATCCTCAATCCACATTAGGTGCTGTTAACAGTCAATTTCCAATGATTCCCAAAATAACATACATGACCGTTCTAAATACTGCCACACAGTGACCATTTTAAACACCTGACCGTAAAACTTGACCACGGTGCCAGTTTTAATCATGTGATTGTTCTAATAACATAACTGCTGCTGTTTTTAACACATAGTTAAAAATGTGAAAAGGAACTAGTTAAGTTTAGGCAACAAAAATACTTAGGGTTAGGAAATCATCAGGGGTTAGCCAAAAATTGCGGCCACTCTTTCTCTTTATGCCGCAAGTGTCTGTCATCCGGCTGACTTTTTGCTGGCGGAGCTCCGGGCATGAAGGCGGCTGTTGATCTGATGGATACAACGCAGCTTTATATCTTTTTTTGGAGAGCTGAGCGATTTGAGTACAGCAGAGTGAAATCTGGGTTGAGCGATATTGAATGTAGCAGCCAGGAGTGGCTTTAGGGGCAGCGGAGGGAACAAACAGCCCTGTGAGTGAGGAGCAGACATTTTAATGCATAAATAAAAGAAAGCCCGGACTGCTTACTTTGCTTAATTACTTCTTCAAAAAGAAATCCTAAGATTTTATATGACACCATTAATAATATTGTTTTACCGCCACTGTCTACATTACCATGTTATTCCACAGATTATTACAACAAGTTCCTTCCCTTCTTAGTCAATAAGGTAATGCCTATTAGGTCCAGATTTCATCCTGGGATTTGCCTGCCCAAATCCAGCCCCTCTCAATTGCTAACTGTTCTGGACATTTTTTAACCAATCAGTTTACAATTTTTTTTAGATTTGATTAGGAAAATTATGCTATCATCTAGCACTTTCATGTAATACCGTCTTTTCTATTTTTTAAGAGGTTTTACCAATTATTGGCCCTGCTGTTTCAACGATTGTAAATTCCTCCTTGTCGACACGTGTCCTTCCTATTTTAAGCATGCTACCATTCAGCCTATAATAAAGAAAACCACCTTAGATGCTGCTTTGCAGAACAATTAAAGGCCTATATCTAAACTCCAAAAATCCCAGAGAAGGTTTTGGCCAATCCAAAAAAAAATCTGTTGTGTTGGAGTGGCACAATATTTATAAAAAGTTCCATTCAATCAGGTTTTCGGAAACAACAGTCTACTGAAACTGCTCTTCTGAAGGTTTTTAACAATATTTTAATGGCCGTATGATGCAGGAGATTGTTCTGTGTTGGTACTTCTTGACCTTAGTTCTGCATGCCATGATTGGGTGGTCTTATCAGGCATAGCTTTAGACTGTTTTTTATTGTATCTCACTGACAGAAGTTTTACCATCTCTATTGGAGGCTTGGTGTCTGATTCCTCTAAACTGTCCTGTGGTGTCCCGCAGGGCTCGGTTCTGGGGTCCCTATTAATCTCTATATATTTGCTGCCTTTGGGTCAGATCATAAACAGATTTCCACCAGTACAGTATGTGGATGATATCCGGCTTAATTTCTCATTTAAACCCAGCAAGGCTTTTATTATTATGTAGTCTTCTTGACTGTTTAAACGCTATTAGGGGCTGATTAGCAGAACATTTCTTACAACTCAATGCTCATGAGACGGAGGTTCTGGTTGTTGTTCCAAAAAAGGTTGTCCCCATGTCCTTGCAATGGATTGGGCCTCTTTCCTCTGCTGTCCTCTCCAACCTGCGTAATTTAGGAGTAATATGTGATCAATCCTCTTCGTTCGACACCCGTGTTAAGCAGCGGAGCAGATCTTGTTGTTTACACTTAAGAAACAGTAAACTGAGATCTGTAGTTTCAATGATCAATATTGAGTTGCTTATACATGCTGTCATCTCATCTTGCATTGACTACTGTAACACACTTTTCTCCTCACTTAGTATGTCTGCTCTTCTTCACCTTCAGTCAATCCAGAATGCTGCACAAGGCAGATGTCTATTTGACACACTAGGTCAAATAGACAGTCTCAAATTACCCCGTTCTTAAGTCTATTGCACGGTCAGGCTTATGTGGCTGAACAAATTCACCCATACTCGTCAGCTCCCTGTCTTAGGTCTAACATGTCAATTTTACTGTCTGTCCCACATACTAGGCTCAAGACCTGTGGTGACCGAGCTTTTGAGTCCATAGCTCCAAAACTTTGAAACATTCTGACTCCACCCATACGGTCTACAGCCTTTGTGGATAATTTTAAAAGGCAGATAAATACTTACTTTTCAGGCAGGCATTTGGAAAACCTAACTAAACTTACTAAAGGTATTTATTTTTAAGGGTTCTGTCATTCTACAGTATTGAAAAAACAAAAACAAAATCAATAACCTATCAGAATCCCAAAATTGAAACCCAAATACCTCCCCAAACAAACAATGTTCTCTGCACTGTGTGCATGTGGAATATGTAACAATACAGTTAAGATTACAGTAATAGCTGCAAGTCAGTTGCCATACCCAGATGTAACCCTTTAGAAGCATTTCAATTGAAATTTTAAGAAA
The DNA here is from genome assembly GCA_023631565.1 of Gymnocephalus cernua. NCBI lineage: Eukaryota > Metazoa > Chordata > Actinopteri > Perciformes > Percidae > Gymnocephalus > Gymnocephalus cernua. The sequence goes on along the minus strand of CM042425.1, from coordinate 33,828,505 downwards.
AAGGAATATACCGTGATGTATACCGTTACTGTCTGTGCTTCAAATTATACTGTGATACAAATGTTAGGCCATACCGCCCAGCCTTATCTCCAGCCTTATCCTTTAACCATTAATAATAAATCATTAATAAAAATGATAAAAGATCAATTGGTGATGCAAGTAATTAATAGTTGCCTACGCGGTTTGGCTTTTGTTGCAATAAAATATTGGTAAAGAACATTGACTATGGGCAGTTTCAATGCAGTCATCATCAGTAGAATAAAAAAAAAAATGAAATAAATGAATAAATAATACATGTATTTGCAGTAGTGTAGGCATACATACAGAGGGCAGATGTGTGACTGTCCCCATGGCTATCCTAATGTCACTGTGTGTTTCCCAGGCTGTGTGACAGATGGGCCCAGGGAGCACCACAGATTTATCCCACTCCCTATAGGAATCCTCCAGGTGTCATGCCATTGGCGTTATTTTCCTGAAGCCCCTCACAGGTGGTAGCCTGGACTTTGATGTCCCAGCTGCTATGGAGAGACTCACATTCACGGCGCGTGACCATGGGGGCTCTGTAATTGAGTCCTTCATTTAGCCAACTGACTTGTAGGAACCAAAGTCAAGCCTTCAATCCTCCAATCTCTTTTTTGTCCCTACTACTCTGCAGAGAGTCAATATGTAGTTATGTACTCCACTCGGTGTCAACAATGTGGCGCTCTGGGAGAGAGTCACGGCCCAGGAAGCTTGTTTAAACGATGATGAATGCAGTGATGAATAGAGCGGGGTGCACTGATGGACATGCACTGCAGAATAGAAGGCGCAGACGTCTCCCGAGGCCTTTCATCTTGGCAGTACAAGCATTATGTATTCTGATCACAGCTAGGTAATGACCCTTGGATGGACTGAGCTTCTCTTCAGGGGGGTTTTGCACGCTCTTCCCTGCAGAGAGCCACCAGTATTTCCAGTTTCCTCTCAAGCGTCACTGTTTATTCACACTACTCCATGGTGGTGATTTTGGCTGTCTTGACTCCTGACAGCGAGACACGTGATCAGGCACACGGAGACAGAGACCGACGGACGGACAGAGACAGAGACACACACACACACACACACACACACACACACACACACACACACACACACACACACACACATAGGCTACAATTACCACAGTTTTCCCCAATCATCCTGTCTCTTTCTAGAGAGAGAGAGAGAGAGAGAGAGCGCATAGAAATACGTGTCTAGTAAGAATGCCCAAGCGCACGATCACGCACGTATCTACGCTACACTTACAGCTGTGATACATCAAAAAGTAATACTTGCTTATCAAATAAAATACAAAATACTGTTATGAGAAAATGTATTTTTACTCATGAAGGTTTTATTGGACTGTATTCTTAAATGACAACACGATACACTATTCACTCAGTGCACATTATGGCCTGGAGAAATATTAAAGAAATGCTCATTTCCAGGTTAATAATTGTATTTAGAGGTTGCACCAGAATAGGTTTACATGGTTTCATTTCCAAAAACCACCATGCTTTTGTTGTACTGCACATTGCTGCAGCTCCTCTTTTCACCCTGTGTGTTGAGCTCTCTGTTTTAGTTACAGAGTGAGACATCTCACTTCTGCTCCATCTTTGTTGGGAGTCGCACATGCTCAGTACCTAGGTAAGGACTACTAGCCAGTCAGAAGCAGAGTATGAGGGCGTGCCCTGACAGTAGCTAGGTAAGGACTGTTTATGAACTGCTCCAAACAGCTCTATTGCAGTCCAGCCTTTACTAGACAAACAAGCATCACTTTGTAACACATTTTTATGCTCACCTAGCTCATACCTGCAAACTCAGAAGGTTGAAAAAGGTGACACATCAAAATGTAATAACAATAACTTAAAACAACTTATTTCACCAGTAAATTCCTGTTAAACGACAAAAACAACCACTGGACGGGAAAAGGGTATTTTACAACAACTTTGAATGCAGCACGAGACTGGCGAGGCGAATTTTAAGTGAGCACAACATCTGTGTTAGTGATGTGACAACCGGCTCTTTTACGCGAGTCGGTTCCACCGGACGGTTGTTGGTTGGCGAACCGAGTCTATAGATTCGGTCACCGGTTCACGTGCCTGCGGCGGGGGGGATTTATACATAACTACCAAGATAACATGGCGTGTATTTGTTAAGATGCGCGAGAAATAAAGGTTTCTGGGATCAAACTTGCCGAGAACCGTTAGACAACCGTTTGATTACATAGACTCGTGCAGTTGTTAACGGTTACATTCGGTCTCGGCAGTAGCCTGGTGCCCGCCCGGTCTGCTCGTGACAGCCTGTAACATTCACTTCTCTAACATTTAACTTAACATAACTAAGATAACATGATGTGTATTTGTATGCGATGCACTTCCCAATCAATAATGTGTGAATTTCCGAACACAATCACCTAAGATGCACCAGAAACAAGGCTTGGTTAATAACTCAAACTTGCCGAGAACCGTTAGACACCCGTTTGATTATAGACTCGAGTGGTTGTTAACGGTTACATTCGGTCTCGGTCAGTAGCCTGGTGCACGGTCTCTACAACTCTCTTAACAACTCTTTCGGTCCAATGAATCGTGCTGCTCGAGGTAGCCCATTTCCTGATTGATTCTACCACCACTCCAGTGGAGGCGCTAATGAGGTAAAAAACAGGAGTGAGTTGGTTCATTGACGTATGGCACTCGATTCTCCCGGCTCAGTGACACGAATCGGGTTAATAACCGGCTCTTCGGTCAGTTTGTCATCACTAATCTGTGTTGTTTTTCAGACAACAACAGCTATAGACTGTTGTTGGAATCCTCCAGTGAAATACAGACACACTTTTACACCGTTTACTGTCAGCATTTAACCGTGTTTACTCCAGCTGCTAGCTAACGGTAGGCTAATGTTAGCTGCTGTCAGGTGTAGTGTTGACTAGCGTCCCGTGCAGCGATGTTTCAGTTGCCTCTAACGTCCGTTTTCGGAGCATCAGAGAGAGGCGCAGGCATTTAAGTGGCACCTGAATAGGCACCAAAATCCGCGTTGCTATTTGGTCTGGTAGATAACGGTTGTTAAGGCACTGGTGCCGTATTAGCACCGGGTCTCGGACCTAGTTTTGAACTCACAACCATCAAACACACACTCTATTGTTTCTAGTCTTTTCAGATTAGAGTTAATGTGTTGAAAATAATCCTTTGTATTTGGAAAACATAAGTCACACATTTTACATTTAAAAGTTTGACCTCTTGCTGATTTTCAGTTTCCACTGATTTGTGAGCTAGTGTGTATGTAAGCCACCCCAACTTTTAAACGAACATGGACAGTTCAAATGAATACAAGGAAGAAAATGTCCACAACCTAAATGTCTGTGTTTCAGGTGGTAGTGTTTAATAAGTCCCCCCTTTGATGATGCAACAAATGTACAGAGCTTACACTGCCATCCCATGAGCTGTTACCTTAAAGAGGAATAAAAACCAGGGAGCCTTGGTGGCTAGTGGATAGTGTCCTGTGAGGCTCAGTCCTTTCCACTGTGACCTAAGTTTGAATATGGCACGCCTGCTGCCCTTTGTTGGTGTCCTCCCCTCTTTCTCACACATCCCTGTCCCATCTCTGTCAAGTTAAGCATATGTCGAAAAAAGAGATACAAACCTTTTATTGACATAAAAGTCGATAGACTAAAGACAACCCCCCCCCCCAAAAAAAAATTAAGAAAACAACTTACCTCAAAATTTCTTGATCAGCTGTTTTCCACCTGAAAAACATTTTTTTTTTTAAATATTTAGCAATGATTAAAACAACTCTTAAACTTAGGATATGAAATTTAAGAACAACTTTCCACACAAGTCATGAATTGCAATTAATGAATACTGCTCCGTTCTGCCAGAGCAATGCATGATATCCTCCTATGAGTGATATTTAAAGATCAACATGGCATGGTAATTAGGCCCTATTGAAATTCAAATGTTTATTCTTCTTCTTCTTGCTCTTCTTTCTATTATTATTATTATTATTATTATTATATATAGTATTCTTGAAACTTTGGAAAAGTTAACCTGATATCTGTAGCAATAAAGCATATTTAATAAAAAATTGAGAAGAAATGGGAGACAGAGAGAGCGGTTGCAGCGGTTTAGGAGTGGGGGGTCTGTCCGCAGCAGCCTGTGACACTGATCTTCATGATAGAGCTAAATAGGTTGCGCTTTTATTGTGCATGGAGACGAAAAAAATGTATGAGTGACAATCGCCCGACTCCGCCACATGCGGGGCTTACCATCAATGTAATTCATTAACACTAAATTTACGTCAGGATTTCCCGCAGTGAAGCCTCCCACCTTAACTACCGATGCTGCCCGACTCGTCATAGTCCGCAGCCACATTCGCTGTTCGGCAGTGGCCATCGGCTTCAAGACCGTTTTATGCTTGACGCGTTGGAGGCGCGCGCATTCGTGACATCAAAATGATTTTCAGCGCGCGAGCTGAGGGCGCGCACCAGTCTATTTTTTTCAGCGGCGCCGACAAACCGGAAACAGAAAGCCTGAACGAGCTCCTGGGAAACCGGATGCCAGGACTCGCCGAGTGACTGCAAGTCTCTCTTGTAAACTTACTGGGTTAAGATGAGTTCTTTTTTTGTGAATGAAAGGCTTGATCCCACCAAGTAGCTCATTAATCAAATCGAAGCATTGATGGCACTGTTGCTGCCTGTTCTGCCATTGTTTATCTTTTTCTTCTTCTTCTAGTCCTTAGAAAGAAAAACATCGGTAGCCTTTGCTCCTTAGCGCCACCGCTGTTCAGGAGAAGACTGCAACTAGTGCCCGCGACCACCACGCGCGAGTATAAATACTCACGGCAGTCCCATGACGTCACGATTTCCGCACGCACTTTTGGAAGCGCTAGTATAACTGAAGCTTCAGCCGGCAATTATCGCGCCCCGCTCCCCGCTAAGCTTTCGACCGCTGGGGAGTGCCTGCCACTGTGAGCTCCCTTTCCCCGCGGCTGAATGCAGTCTTGACTAACACATTTTCACTGTCTTTGTGGTATTACCTGGTCGTTGATTTTGAATAAAGTAAAAGAAAAATAAACAGCCTTGAAAATACCTGAATATTTTTCGACAATTAGCTAGGGCCTAACGTCACATATTTTAACACATATTGTAATGTTAACTGAATTGACTTAAGCAGTAAAATATTTTATTTTCAGACCTGTCTCCAACTTAACGTAGGCCTACAAAGTGCAAAAAGTGTTGTAGTTATACAAGTTAGAGTCTAATGTTAAACTATGTAATATAACTGTGGCTAATGTAAGCTTAGTTGTAGCTAGCCTTCTGAAGAAAACGCATGGCACGTGCAAACTCAACTAGCTAGCTAGCTAGCTATAGTGTGCAAACAAGTCAAATTAGCTTTGGCAAAGAATAACTTCGACGTCACAGTAATGTTGGTCGACTGATATTTCACGCTCAGTTGTTGCTTCTGTAACTGAGATGTATGTAAAACTATTATTGTGTTAAATGTTACTTACTTCAATTTGTGGTCTTGTCGGTGGAGTTCAGTCAGAAGTAGCTGTGCCCGCCACGCCACATCCCTGTGTCGTCTGTCTGAGCCAGAACCGTTAGGAAATGACGTCACTTCCTACCCACTTTCTCACTTACTCATTCTTTTAAGTTGTTAAGTAAAGTTTTCAAAAATATTAAGTTGAGTTGTCTAATAATTTTAGTTCTTAAAAATAATTGCTATTCATAGTGTATTCTTAAAAATGTTGTTGAAACATACAGTAGTTATTTAAAATATCCAAACAATGTAATCTGTCAGTCAAGTCATCATTTCTGTTTATGAAATAAACATACATTTTACACAAAGATTGCTGTTTGACATTCACTCATGAATTTTGATACAGTTAACCCAAATACTCATCATAATGAAGGTCAGTATTTTTTTTTAAGCAAGAATACCTTTATTTAACTCTTGCATTTACAAGTCCCTTGAATTATTTTTTTGAGTGAGGGTTTTGTTTCCATAATGGAATATATTGCGGTAATTAGGCTCTCAGGTATTCTGTATTGCTTCCATCTATTTATTCTCCTGTAGATCGGCTTTTCTAATTATATCTGAGTCAGCACACATGTAGCCTAGCATCATTTACTTCTCCCTCCTCTTTTGTTGAAGAAGTAACCTCCTTAAATGTGCATATGACAATTATTCACCTCAATGATACATTATTAATTTTAATGGATTAATAAACCCTTGGACTGTAATAGTTCAGATGTGTTTGAGCAAGATTTCTGCTCATGTTCAAAACTTTGTGCACATTCAAAATATATCTCATCTGTGCTCTCTGAGATTTGGAGGAGTCATGATATTTTGAGAAAAATAAAGTGATAATAGGCTATTACAAGAATACAGTCACAATATTTCAGAAAATAATCCACCTGCACCATAATCTGCTGTGCATTACGTGATTGCTCTGCTCATACGGTAGATCTCAGACCTTCTGACAGACTCAGAGCCCCGTTTGGGTCTCTGGTCTCTAAATGACACAAAGTTTAGGGAAGTGGCTGTACACTGCTCTACATCAGAGGTGGAAAACCGAAACTATACGGCAGAAATACACAGAGCACAAACGGGTCACATCTGCCGCAGTATCTCCACAGCAGAGCACGTCCATTATAAACCTGAAGGTGCACAGACCACGGACGGACGGCGCGGTGCTCATCTTTACTTTTACAGCGAGAGTGGACACTAAGCGACACACAGCTCTGCTTCAGAGCTCTGTGTGTTGCAGATTGACAAGTAAACGTGTGGCTGGGGGGGGGTCACCCTAGGATGATCATGTTTAATAACATGTTTTATTTCGCTTATCGTTCTAATTCTATTACACATTTGACGCCCTAGGCAGTCGCCTAGTTCGCCTATAGAAATCGCCGACCCTGACCAGCAACAACACATTGCTCAGCTTTGTTCCAGTAAGTTATGTACTGTAATAACGTTTAAAAAAAATCAGCTGAAGACTCCGGAAGTGACGTAATAATTACTGCTCCGCGTCTGTGAAAGACTGCTGCACATTGTACATGACAGCTTATACAATAAAAATACTAATAATGAAAAAATAGTGTTTTATGCTAAGCACTTTGATTTGCCTTGTATATACTATATAAACAACCTATAGTTGAGTGTTTAGAAATACAGCCTAATGGCTTGTTAGACTACTTTGCATTTGTTTTGACTTGTTGATAAACTATTTAGGCCTACAAAGAATAGCATTTTTTATTTTATTTTCCATGCATCATTATTTAAAAATGCAATTTTCAAATTTTGAGACTAAATGGAAAAAAACATCAGCATATTTATGCGTGGGAAAATCACACTGCATTATTAGTAGTTTAAATAAATGACTTTTTTGAAATTTCAACTTATAGCAGGCCTCAATTATTATATTCATGGTTACAGCTTGTATCGATCCTAACCTTTGTAGCCTTTACTGAGAGACTATCTTTTCAAAACTAAGAAGGGAGTAGTTTTAGTAAGCATTTTCAGGAAATTAAAAGGATAAGCAGATTGTTGCCGAGGTTTTTGTTCACAGAGTAAGATGTATATAACTTTGTTTGGGTATCTGTGCATATACAACATGTGTTTTGGCATTTTTGGCACACTTCTACCTCAGCTTACTGTACACAGACACAAGTACGTTTTGCATATTCTGCTAAAATAGAGACCTGTGGTGCCATGCCAACAATCTCATTCAACCATTTCACAAACTGAGGAAACGGTTGTGACATGGGTCAGAGGGTATCAGAGCTCATAGATGATGAACCAATCAATCGGCTCTGCTCCTATATGCACCTTGGTGTTCATATGGACAACACCTTTGGCTGGAAGGCCCGTGTTCAAAGTGTGTGTTATCATTTAGAGCAGACATTCACAGTGAATCAGATGGTTTATGTTATACAAGGCTGCATTACAGAGCATATTCATATATACCCACATGGCAATATCTAAAAACATCTCATTTAAAGCTTGCTTGTCAGGTGACTGTCATGAAGGTTGTGGAGAGGAATAGAAACCAGTCTATCCAGGCAAGCACAGACAATATGGTCTCATCTATTTTTATTCTCCATGCAAAGTATGAGTTCTTATACTTTAGCAGAAGATAGGGTACCCCAATGCAAACTTAACATTTCTAAACCATAGGCCTATTCGGACCTACCTACATTAAAACTTTAAATAATGTTGCTTGAGGCTGCAGGGGTTTTGCAATAGCTTCATGATATTATTCATATAGGGTTGTGTGTAGGTCGCTCTTGTTTGTGAAAGATGAGCAATAGATTGTGGCTGTGTGATGTGCTTCAGTCTGGCTACATATCACTTTTTTTATTGTAAGTATATGTCAGCTGTATGATAAAACAATATCGCTGTCCGACTCTCTGATATGAATGCCCGCATTGCATTGTGGGATATCTGCATTGAATGCGCCCAGCTCGGCTCATATCGTAGCCTACAGTTCTGTCTTATTTACTGTAATATCGAACTGTCGAAATAATAACATTAAAAGAAATACATAAAAACCATGGTAAGCTCTGGTGAATAAATGTTGATAAAAATAGTGGTTATTGGGCTAAAAATACCAGTAATAGCGAAGCTGTATACAGCTTCTCTGGCAGAAAGAATCGTGCTGTGATCACGAAAGATGCTTCCCTTTAAATACATTAGTTTAAAAAACATGATCCCATCACATAAAGCTTCACAATATCGTGATGGTATCACGATCTAAAAGATTTCTTTTCGTGATGCCATCACGAACTGACGTGAGACTGGGTTGGTTTTAACCTGCAAAAGAGAGTTAGTTGTGGGTTATTCATTGTTGTGATTATGAAGTTACTACCATGAGTGAGAAGGGTACGCAGTTAACAGGGCTCCCGTTCTCAATTCCCTCACAGATTATTTCCGCCGTAGTGCTCTCTGCGGCATTGCACCGGTATTACGGTATATAAAAAAATCATGTCAAATATACGGCCCAGCATTACTGGCCGCTGCAATCATGTTGCGTGCACAACGGTCAGTGTGCTGACTTTATGGTCAGTGTCCGCTGTCTGGCTACTTGCGGAAAGTGCTCGGCGCACACGTCAGCGAAATGCCTCTCCTCTATCTTCATGGCAGTCAAAGCATGTGACCGACGATACCACTGTGGGTCAAAATAATGTGCTGTGACCCCGAGTAACTGTGATTACTGAGATAAGTCCAGTAGTCTATGGTGAGTGCAGTGGTGCTGCATTACTTCCTGATTTCCCAAAGTACGGAGTGACACAAGGCCCAAATCACAGAACGTGCATGCGTTAATTGTGCATCAACAAAAATTAACCTATTAACTTGTTATTTTGACAGCCTTAAATTACTGTAAATACTTAATTTAATTAGTAATATTTTAAATAGATTTAATTAAAATACTGCCCATCTCTGTATCCACCTTTGAAATACAATAAAATATTGCAGGCTCCAACCTGACAGTATGGTTTTGACCACAGAGCTTATTTTTTCCGTCGCTCTGTGTGAGCATGTGGCTGTTTACTGTAGTCATCCATATTTCTCCCAGTGGTCTGTTGTGCTTGTCACCTTGCCAGCTGTCAATCACTGTCTACATCCTGGCAGGCCAAAGGACATGCAGAGAATTGTATCCTTTCTTTTCTGCTGCAGCATCCAGCCCCAATCCCTGTCCAACCTACTTCTCCACACCCTGATAGAGTTCCATTAAAGGTTCTTTTTTTTTTAAAGATGTGTTCTTGGAGCTTTTCAAAGGCTCATCTAAATCTTTTGAAGGCACGGTTCTGCTTAGGTCAGACATATTCCCTTTGCCTCCAAGGTTTTATGGGCGCTTTGTATTGAAAAATAAAGCCCTCAATCTATTGAAGCAGAAACAGCTTTGTCCTGGTGGGGAAACTTTTAATGAATGGGAAATTTAATGATGAAACTAGTTTCCATATGTGTGCTTTATAAAAGAGGCCTGGCTGACCATTTGGGACCTAATACTGTATGTTATTTATTGTTGTCTAGACATTCCCGGTTAGGTATTGTAAATCACAAAGTGCATTGCATTGCAGAATCTGTTCTATAGACAGCTAAGATGCATAGACTGTAAAATTAGTGGACATAGCATCCGTGACGTCACCCATTAGTTTGCACAGCAACATGATCCACACTAGCCCAACGCAAGTAGCGCATTGGAACTGACTGCCAAACTAACTTATGCCACAGCCGGCCAAATTGAGAAAAGGAAAGCCACTGACCTACCTTACAGGTTCCAGACAAGGTGAGTGGAGGGTCCGAGTTTTAAACTGATTAGGTTTAATGTTTTCATAACCCAATGTGTACTTCTAGCTGGTTGCTCAAGACAGTAGGCTACACACAGCTACGGATTCGACCAAAACAAACAACCTAAGTCCTGCCTTCCACTTCTGTTAAAACGTCTTATTTTGGAATTTTGAATAGAGTACCAAAACGGCAGTTTCACAGGATCTAAACAAACTTTCGAAGTGGTAGACATGTGGCATCATTTCTAGCCACCTAGGATATTGTGTTTTAATAACGTGTTTTACCTGCTAGGCAGCAGCTTAGCCACATATATAAAAAATATACAAATGTCATAGAATCCTTGCAAAATTATTTTAAATAGATTAAGAAAACCACCGCTACTGGTCACATCTATGGTTAGACTGATTTGTTTAGATCCAGTGAAATTGCTTCCTTGGCAACGCCCCGTCATGTTTTAGGTCTTGTTCTATGCGTTCTATGCATTTGGAAAGGAGTTAATACCCTGCAATCTGCAATCTCACCACTAGATGCCACTACACAAATGCATGTTGTATATTATAGAGTGACATTTTCGTAGGCTAAAGTGAATTGCAGTTATCTCGTGCCACGTTTATACGACTCATGTAGGAAGACAGCAACATAATTTAGTTATCCAAACAGTGATGCACTCTGTAGTACAATGCCTGCTGTGTCCATCAACACTGAACCGAGAAATTCAGAATGTGTGCATAGCACCACACATGAATTTGGTTAGGGGCCTGCTCACTGAGAAAGACAGAAGAACCTGCATGTTGGCTGCACCATCCATTGCACTGCATACACAATATGTTATATCTAGATTGAGTTTTTGCTGAATTTTTTCAGCAGTTCCACAAAATACTGCCCAGTAGAGGCCTCGCAGTCAACCACAGCAACCAATCTCTCATGAATTGCATCTGTCACATATCTGAGGATGACAAAGCACTGATCATTGGATGGTATGTCCTGTGTGGTGTCAATTTGGACAGACAACATCCTTGCTGCTCTGACTTCATTGGCAACTGTTTCTTTAATTAACTGGCTGATAATTGTAATGAATTTATTCACTATGTCTTTTGAGAGCAGAGTGACAAGTGACCCTCTGCCTTCCCACCAGCCTCATGTTTTTTCTTACTTTTGTCAATGCACTCTGTGACATGCTGTTGCATGCATGAGTCCTATGAGCGCAGATCATCTTACGACAGGCTTCACGTGTGATTCATGAAACGTTCGTATCACACCAATCAGAGCGTAAGAATGGTCGTACATTGATAAATGCAGCGGCTGGAAATAATCGTAATTTAAATAGCACGCCCCAATATATTCTCGGTTTTGAGGCCTCGCCCCTACAATTTACGACATGGCGAGACATAATCCGGCTAAGAAGAGGCACTTTTCAGAGGTGGAGATTGAAATCCTGATATCTCAGGTTCATCTGCACTAACGTGTAGTATTTGGCAGCCTGAAAACTGGTATTAAAGGCTGTAGAAATAAGCGGAATATAAAGAGATGCGGTCAACAGTTGCTGTAGTAAATCGGACTCAAGCTGAAGTTCATTTAATATATATATCCTTGACACATGTATGCTATAGTCCTAATAGTAATATACAGGCTTATGTTGCAATCTCTTAGGCCTACATGGTGTACCTATATTTAAATAATGGACACAGTAGCAGAGTTTATGCAGTGTCTTTTATTTTACTCATGTTTCTTTCGAGTCAGAGCCAGGCAACCTCCGCCCCCCGTGCTGGACCACCACCCCGAGCCTGACAGACAGAGGGGCTGGAAAAACAAGCCGAAATAACTCAGTCAATGGCAGAAATAAATCGTCTACTTGTGATCATTAACCTTTTAAAGAGAAACGAAAACCTGAAGAATAAATAGAAATGTTGTGCATTGTCGTGTTTCCTGTATTGAATATCATTGCCAAACATAACACTATACCTTTTAAAAGCGTTGAATAACATCCAGTTAATCAATCCAATTGAGCAATCCACCGTGGCCCGTGCGCGTACATGTGCACTGTTGTACCGGCACGGCTTCTAAAAGAGCCAGATCTGCCATTGCTGTTAAGTGATCAACTGATGACTTCTCCTTCTCCTGTTAAACTGATTATATGCTGCACCGCAAGTCCACACTGACTCGAAAACTTGCGTACACAAGTTCAGACCAGACGTGAGATTTTATCGCAGCCTACATTCACGTTCAAATTGATAAATTCCTTGCTTTACGTAGGAATCGGCGTACGCCCGTCCTACGCCTGTTTTAGGTCGTACGCACGTTTCATAAATGAGGGCCACTGTCTCCTTTACTTGCCATCAGGAAATAAGCCTCTGCACAGTCCCTATGCACTTTACTTTTTTCATGCTCCTCAATCCTCTGATGTACATGCTTCCAGGCTTGCATGCCTCCTCTGACAAAAGGACTGTCTGATACAGTGGGCTTTGAAAAAATGAGGCAAACAGTACAATAAAGTGCATGACTTGCTTCACAATATGTCAGCCACTTACGATTGATCCCATCTTTTGGTAGGGCTCTTTTTGGGGTTTGTCTTTGGACTGGCAAAGTAATCAAAGCTTTCCTCAGTCAGTTCATCATATTTTCTTCCATATTCTTCTCTCCTGTTTCAGTCTCCACACTTTCTGTATCCATCTCAGCTGTTTCAGTCTCTACGCTTTCAAAGTCCTCAGCTGTTTCTTTCTCTATTCTCTATTCTGGACCCTGAGTCCACTGCTTGACAGATCATCTTCATCTACATCTGATCTACATCTACAACAGCTATCATCAACAGTATTACTATTGCATAGTTAAATGCAACTTCATTGAGTAACACAATATTTAAAGGACAATTCCGGCGCAAAATGAACCTAGGGGTTAATAACATATGTGTACCGAGTCGACTGTTCTCTGGGACATGTTTTCATGCTAATCGAATGTGTCTCTTGCTTGAAACAAGCTATTGCAAACCGATGATTAGCTTCTAACGCTAGCCTTTGGGGCGGACAGTAAATCGCTATTTTTACACCACTAACAAGGGTCAAAATAGCACCACACTTCAACTGTAGCATAATGAGGGTCCCTACATGTAAACAGAAGCATTGAGAACTTTGTAAGTGTACAGTTTATTAAAAAGATAGTTTATAAAGACTGTACCGTTCATTATACAGCCAGGCGCCATCTACCCGATGTGAGTCGAGTGCAGATGTGAGTTGCACATGCGTCACTTTGCGAAGAGCGCAGATGTGAGTTTAGACAAGTAGCCTACAAGATGCTAACGAGACTTCTGTAATGTCAATACAATAAAAATGCACCTATATGACGAAGTTTGTTCACTGCTGGCTACAAGTTAGCAATCAAACACAACAAAGGCTGTGACTTGAATGGTGTTTTGAGCTAATGTTAGCAATCAAACAATCATAGATAGCTAAAACGTTTTTGAAATGACTGCTGGCTACAAGTTAGCAATCAAACACAACAAAGGCTGTCACTTGAATGGCGTTTTGAGCTAACGTTATGAATATAGAAAATGAAAATTAAAGCATATTTTAAATTTCTCTCATCCCCTTTTGACCATGAAAAGGAAACAACGCCTGGTCCGTGTACTTTTTCGTTCATTCAATTTTCATTTCATATACAGAAATTAAAAAACCAAAAACAAATGGTTATTTGATTTTCGTTTTAAAATATAAAATTAGAAAATTGAATTAAGGCATTTTTTCCTTTTCATGGTCAAAAGAGGATGAGAAAAATTTTAAATATGCTTTAATTTTCATTTTCTATTTCATATAACAAACAATAAAATCACTCGAAAATTGAAACGAAAAAAGAGCGCCAGGCAATACTTGGGTTCCTACTCTGATGTGATTTCAGACATCACAAAATAAAGTGTGTGTAGAAATCTCTGTGCGCATATCACAGGGAAGTGGGGGTGCAAGAGGATTTTCTGCAAGAAATGTGGGGAGGTTTGGTGCTGAAAATGGCTCCAACATGATGTGACCATAGACTGTATGGACTCATCTGACACTACGCTGAAGTTAGCTTCCGCTTCGCAGTGTTATCTGCAGTTGAGGGAAACCTACCCCAACCTCCCCAACGACTGATGTTCCGTTCCGGCAGTCGTCTGATCCCAGCTAATGTTAGCTGGTGCGGGTCACACTAGCTTCGCACACGGACCAGAATCAGTCAGTCCCGGGGACCCGGGTCACAACCTGTGGTCACAACCATAGACATAATAAATGTCTAATGTCTAAATTATATCTATGGTCACAATGGGCTAATGGCTAGCTGCTAGCTTGCTGTTAGAAAATGGCAGCAGCTAATTAGACCCAGAGCACCGGAGGTCTGATGATCCCAGCTGGCGCTCTTGCAGTGGAAATGAAAACATCCGGTCTCTGAATTTCTATTTTCGACTGATTTTTTTTTTTTTTATATGAAATAGAAAATGAAAATTAAAGCGTATTTTAAATTTCTCTCATCCCCTGTTGACCATGAAAAAGAAAAAACGCTTTGTATTTTAAAACAAAAATCTTGTTTTTCATCTGTTGTTTTTTTTGTTATTCATGTTTCCGTTTCAACCCAACAGTGAGAATACGGGCTCATTTTTCTAATGTGCATAATCATTATAAATCCGATGGAACACAGGTCTCATTTTTGTTTTGTGTGGGCTTAGGTGTTGAAGATCAAAAGTGGCTCATATCAATGAGGCGCTGGACCGGAAGTAACATTAAGGTGTCAAAATAAAAGTATGAGAACTGTAATAACTGCCAGAGGAACGAGATACTTGAGCTTTTGCCTGTAGCTTGTCAGATTAGGCTAAAATGAATTATTTAGGGTTATATAAAGTATTTAATTGAGTAACATTCATTAATAGCCACAAAGGGAGTAATAATGGATATTGTTTTAAAATAGGAATATAATCATTTTAAAATCACATTTTAAATAAAATCTGCATTCCCCTAGCATTATGTCTAAATTATGTCTATGGTGACAACGAGCTGATGGCTAGCTGCTCGCTTGCTGCTAGAAAACAGCAGCAGCAACGGAGGTCTGATCCCAGCTGGCGCTCTTGCAGTGGAAATTACAACATCCGGAGCTGAATATGAAAAACAGGCCTTTTTTCGTTTCTATTTTCGAGTGATTTTATTTTTTGTTATATGAAATAGAAAACGAAAATGAAAGCACATTTTAAATTTCTCTCATCCTCTTTTGACCATGAAAAGGAAAAAAAGCCATAATTCAATTTTCAAATTTTGTATTTTAGAAGAAAAATCCCGCACACTGACCATTACGCAAGCAAACAATTTATTTACAACTGAAGGTCTAGGACCGACCTTCAGGTCTAGGACCGAAACGTTGTAAATAAATTGTTTGCTTGCGTAATGGTCAGTGTGCGGGATTTTTCTTCTAAACTTCTGATCTGACACTTTGGATCACATCCTACGCACCTGCCCGACCAAAAGAGGTGTGCAAAAAAGCTTTCTTATGATGCACTAAATTTTGTATTTTAAAACGAAAATCAAATAACCATTCGTTTTTGTTTTTTTAATTTCTGTATATGAAATGAAAATCGAATGAACGAAAAAGTACACGGACCACGCCTTAATTAAATTTTCAAATTTTGTATTTTAAAACAAAAATCAAATAACCATTCGTTTTTTTTTATTTCTGTATATGAAATGAAAATCAAATGAATGAAAAAGTACACGGACCATAGTAAAATAATAATATTTTTAATTTGATCTCGCTTCGTTTTCTCTTTGAATTTGAATTATGAATAAGTATTTCCTCCATACTATGTCATGTATGTATGGTAAGTGTAAATTGTTGTTTTCAGTCTATTATTTGCAATAAAGTATGTTATTTACATAGAAACATGTACACATAAGTGCAGATATAGTGAGAGGGTGACATCACATAAGCCACACAGTAAAACAGGCAAGTAGAAGGAATGCCTTTGTCCTCAACATACTTAGAAATGGATAGATTATTCTACATCTGGAACAGTCAAACATTTCAGATTAAGATGGATCTTAGTTTGAAGTTTGATAGCTATTATTTCTAAAGTGTAATGTCACCTTGGCGGGGACATAGAGTTTTGCACTCTGGACTGAAACCATCCAGAGAAATGTGCTGTGAGATCTATGGACCATGAGAGCTGATGGTTTCAAGCTGGAGGTGCCCCGGCTCTCCATCCAGAAAAAAAGAAAAGACCTATACATACGGAGAGATGTCAGAGTGAAGGGGCTGCGGCTGCCCATGAACAGGCGCCCCAAGCAGTTGGGGTTTTGGTGCTTTACTGGCACCTCTCCAGTCCACACTCTGTACTTTGTCCATACAGGGACTTGAACCGCAAACCTCTGGTTCCCCAGCCAAGTCCCTACAGACTGAGCTACTGCCACCCCCTCATCTATTTTAAAATAATATGTGATTTTTCATACTAAATATGAAAATGTTTATTGAGGTAATAAATCAAGTGAGAAGGAGTGTGATTTCCCACGGACTTCTATAGAAACAGACTTCTTTTTGTAACCAGTGGAGTCACCCCACTGCTGGGAATTAGATAGAATGCAGTTTTAAGGCATCTTTCACATTGGCTTCACTTTTCAGGCCTGGAAGCTTCGTCCATTATTTTTTACAGACTATGCTAAAATGATAATCTAATGTACATGGTTGTCAGTACAAATGCACCAGTGCGTAGGTGTGACATGACTTCCTGCTTGGATGCTTGGCCCTCTAGTCAGAGTACAGGCTGCGTACAGTGGCTGACCCAGCTGCTCTGTTTTTCTGGATGGAGAGAAGGAGCAGCTCCAGCTTTAAGCCATCAGCTCTCATGGTCTATATATCTCACAGCACATATGTCTGGATGGACACATTGCTCATAGTTTCAGTCCAGAGCACACAACTCTATGTCCCCGCCAAAGTGATTACACCTTAGAAATAATAGCTGTCAAACTTCAAACTGAGATCCATCTTAATCTGAAATGTTTGACTGTTCCAGAGGTAGAATAATTCATATATCCGTTAAAGAATGTTAAGGACAAAGCCGGCATTCCTTCTACTTTCCTGTTTTACTGTGTGGCTTATGTGATGTTGTTCTATGTCACCCTCTCATTCAACACTTATCTTTTGTATGTTTATTGTATAATTTTGTTTGCGATCAGTCTGATACACTGATACACCTGTATCTTGGCAAATGTGCTAAGTATAAATGTTTCTATAAACGTCATAGACAGTCAGCTGTTCAACGAATTTTATTTAGACAACAGAGGCAGTACAATGTGTTTACCTGTGAACCACAAACATGTATCTCTAAGCAATCCACAGAAGAAACTGAAAACAAACACCACTGTAGATGTTTCTAGTGGCTACTTAGATTTAAGTATTTCCCTGTGCTAATAGAAATAATCACATCATCGAAATTCAAACTTTCAAAATTTGTAACGGCAAGTTTACATTTTGGACTGATGGTGATGCTAGAGAACAGCTCATGGAGCATCCAGAATTGAAAAGACTCCTGTAGGGAGAATGAATGTGCTTATTATTTTGGCCTAATATTGGTGCTAGAGGAACCAAGTGATCAGCCTACATCATTGTCTGAAAACCATGAATATTAACAGCAAATTTCTTAGAAATCTGAAAAGATGTTGTGATATCTTGCATTAAATAGAGTGCAAACAGATGGGCCAACTGCCCAACATCAATTGACATTGCATTCCCTAAGGCCCCACCACAAAATCAACCATATCTTCAAAATAAGACCTGTATTAATGACATGACAAGGTTTTATTGCTTTATTTTTAGGGCAATATCACCTGTGAAAAATTTTAATTAAAGTTTGTATTAAAGGGATGGGGATTAAACTGGATATTGATTTTAGTATGGTCATCATCTTTTCCATTTTCTGTTGAAATAGACCCATGACTCAGCTAACAAACATACACACACACACACACACACACACTCACACACGTCTCTGTCCTTTATTGACTTTATCAAAACAAGAAGAGCAAACTTGAGAGTGTACAATTGACTGCTAGGCATTCATGTTCCTTTTATGAACTCATTAAAGGAACACACCGACTTATTGGAACATTAGCTTATTCACCGTAACCCCGACAGTTAGACAAGTCGATACATACCCTTCTCATCTCCGTGCGTGTCTGACGGCTCCACCATTAGCTTAGCCTAGCACAGATCCTGGAGGTAACCGGCTCCAACTAGCCTACTGCTCAGAGTAAGTGACAAAATAACGGCAACATGTTCCTATTTACATGTTGTGACTTGTATAGTCACAGCGTGTACAAATAACAACGTCGCTTGAGACACAGCCATCTTCTAACCGTATATAAACTGGGAACTATATTTTCAGAAAGGGAAGCAGTGCTACTTGGGCGGAGTGATACGCTGCAGCTCTGAGCAGAGCTGCAAGAAATCACAACATGTAAATAGGAACATGTTGCCGTTATTTTGTCACTTACTCGGAGCAGTAGGCTAGTTGGAGCCGGTTACCTCCAGGATCTGTGCTAGGCTAAGCTAACGGTGGAGCCGTCAGACAGAGTTACGACACGCACGGAGATGAGAAGGGTATGCATCGACCTGTCTAACTGTCGGGGTTACGGTGAATAAGCTAATGTTCCAATAAGTTGGCGTGTTCCTTTAACAATTGCTATGAAAAGTTGTAATGACAAGCTCAGGACATAGTACATATAGACTCTGAAACACTATTCCAGTTTTTTTCGATTGCTAAACGACAGTGGGCACAACTGGAGACACATGTGCAAAACTCTAACTACAGTCTGCACAGCAGCAGTTCATGTGCACTAGGGCTGCAACAACAAACGAATAAAATCGAGGCCGCTGGATGGTGTTGCTATGAACTTGCAATGTATAACTATTATCAGACCGGCCCCCGCGGCCTCGAAACACTACCAGCCCACCAGGAGAAAAGTCCCAACTCTCCCGATTGCCACTCCGCCTCTGATCCAAGGTGTGGGAGCATTTCACACTAAATAAATTGAAAAAGTGTGTTAATTGCAAGCTTAGCAAAAGCGACATGGCATGGCACGGGAGCATCACGGTGATATTCAGCACCTAAAACGTAAACATGTTGGAGTCCTTGATGAGGAGGAAGGGAGTTCAACAGCAGGGTAAAGTCACTACATAATCCTACTTTTGTTCCGTTTTGAGGTCCCTCCAGTAGTTCTTCTGGTGCTGGTGTTTACTCGTTATCCAGCTGGGTAAGTTAGCGTTAGCTCGTTAATAACAGTACAGACATTTTCACTCACCTTTTTTGGCCCATTCATTTTTCAATCTGTTATGTATATATTCTGTGGTTTGTCACATCCATCCATCCATCCATCGTCGTCCGCTTATCCGTGGTCGGGTCGCGGGGGGAGCAGCTCCAGCAGGGGACCCCAAACTTCCCTTTCCCGAGCCACATTAACCAGCTCTGACTGGGGGATCCCGAGGCGTTCCCAGGCCAGGTTGGAGATGTAATCCCTCTATCCATGGGTCTTCCCCGAGGTCTCCTCCCAGCTGGACGTGCCTGGAACACCACCTGGATCTCATTCTTTCGGTCATGACCCAGCCTTCATGACCATAGGTGAGGGTAGGAACGAAAACTGACCGGTAGATCGAGAGCTTTGCCTTCTGGCTCAGCTCTCTTTTTGTCACAATGGTGCGATAAACTGAATGTAATACCGCCCCCGCTGCGCCGATTCTCCGACCAATCTCCCGCTCCATTGTCCCCTCACTCGCGAGTTGAAGGTCTGTCAGACAGGAGCTTCCTCCAGACGTTCCCAATTTACCCGCACCACCCGTTTGGGCTTACCAGGTCTGTCCAGAGTCTTCCCCCACCCCCTGACCCAACTCACCACCAGATGGTGATCAGTTGACAGCTCCGCCCCTCTCTTCACCCGAGTGTCCAAAACATACGGCCTCAGATCAGATGAAACGATTATAAAATCAAAGAAGAAGTCCAATAACAGACAACCACAACCACTCTGGTTTAGATCAGGGAGGCCGTTCCTTCCAATCGCGCCTCTCCATGTGTCTCCATCATTGCCCACATGTGCGTTGAAGTCCCCCAGCAGAACTATGGAGTTCCCCTCCGGAGTCCCATACAGGACTCCATTCAAGGTCTCCAAGAAGGCAGAATACTCTGAACTCTTGTTTGGTGCATATGCACAAACAACAGTCAGAGTTTTCCCCCCAACAACCCGCAGGCGTAGGAAGGCGACCCTCTCGTCCACCGGGGTAAACTCCAACGTTGCGGCGCTCAGCCGGGGACTTGTGAGTATCCCCACACCCGCCTGGCGCCTCACACCCTGGGCAACTCTGGAGAAGAAAAGAGTCCAACTCCTCTCCAGGAGTACGGTTCCAGAACCGAGACTGTGCGTAGAGGTAAGCCCCACCAGATCCAACTGGTAGCGCTCCACCTCAAGCACAAGTTCCGGCTCCTTTCCCCACAGCGAGGTGACATTCCACGTCCCCAGAGCCAGCCTCTGCTGCCCGGGTCTGGTCCGTCGAGGCCCCTGACCTTCACCGCCACCCGTGTGGCAGCGCACCTGACCCCAGCGGTTCCTCCCACAGGTGGTGGGCCCATGGGCTGGAGAGATAGGTGCCACGTAGCTTTTTCGGGCTGTGCCCGGCCGGGCTCCGTGGCAAACCCAGCCACCAGACACTTGCTGACGAGCCCACCCTCTGGGCCTGGCTCCAGACGGGGGCCCCGGGCTTCCTCCGGGCAGGGTCTCTTTATCCCTTCCTCGTTCTTCCATAGGGTTTTTTTAACCATTCTTCGTCTGGCCCCTCACCTGAGACCACTTTGCCATGGGAGACCCTACCAGCAGCACAAAGCTCCAGACAACACAGCCCTCAGGTTCATAGGTACACCCAAACCTCTCCACCACGATAAGGTGATGGTTCCCGGAGCACTAAGGTGATGGTTCCCGGAGCACTTACTACAATGCTTTGTCCCATATCAGTTATTTTTGACAAATATATTTGTGTGTGTTGTATTTTTTTATTTCATTTTAAAGTTCTTTTATAGCACTTGGTCATCTTAAGCTGTGTGATAAATGAACTTAACTTGCACTTACTACAATGATGGTAATAATTTAATGAATAAGCTAAATGTGAACGTGTGTGTGTGTGTGTGTGTGTGTGTGTGTGTGTGTGTGTGTGTGTCTTGTCTGTATCTGCTCTTTGGGTTAGGCTAATTACAGTACCTTTACACAACTAGTAACTAAAACAACAAGTATGTATATAATTATGTATTGAGTTGATGTAAATTAATGTTTTTTTTGTTTTTTATCCAATTCATTGATTAATCGAAAAAAGAATCGATTATTCAAATAATCGTTAGTTGCAGCCCTAATGTGGACCAATCTCTAGTTTGTTTTTCATTGCTTGAACACAGTTTTCAAAACTCTACACACTTATCCCATGGCTTTAACCACAATGTGCACACACTCTGGACGTACAGCACTTTGTTTAAATGAATGAATGAATGAATGAGTGAAGAAATTTATTTCAGACGTACAGCACTTTGTTTAAATGAATGAATGAAGAAATTTATTTCAGACATATCTAAAAATAAAATAAACCAAACAAACATAATAAAAAATAAAATAAAAAATGTACTAGTGAGCTAAATAAGCAAACATTCAATAAACGATAAGAAACCCAGACATGTCTGAAAAGGAGCAAGTAGAAGTAAACACTTATCAAATCCTACCCCTTTTCCATAAATAAATCAATATTAATATTATTTCATTTAACATATATTTATAACCTATCCACAATGATCTTATAGTATTTAACCTATATACCTATGCATACACATACTTGCACATATAGAAATATATACATATACACACATACGTACACACACACGCACACACACACACACACACACACACACACACCAATGAACACATACTGTATATTGCAGCCCTTCATTCATATATTTTTTCAAAAATCATTGATTTGTACCTTTTTTTGAACATTATAATGTTTGGACATTGCTTTAGTTCTGTGCCAGACCATTCCACAATTTCACACCACAGATTGTAATGCACTTTTTTAGTCGTGCAAACAGCTCGAACCTTTAAATTGAATTTATCCCTTAAATTATAACCCCCTTCTCTATCAAAAAAGAAATTCTGAATATTACTTGGTATAGTTTGTTTTTAACTTTATACATGATTTGAGCAACTTGAAATTCAACTAGATCAATGTACTTAGAATGTAAAAACAGTGAGTTGGTGTGATCATAATATCCTGCTTTATGAACTGTTCTTATGGCTCTTTTTTGTAGTGTGATCAGTGGTTGCAGTGTGATTTTGTAGGTGTTCCCCCATTTTTCCACACAGTAATTTAAATAAGGTAGAACCAGTGAACAATATAGAATATGCATTGATTTATAATCCAATACATGCTTTGCCTTACACAGGACTGAGATGCTGCGCGACACTTTAGATTTAACGTGTTTTATATGAAGTTTCCAGCAGAGTCTGTGATCTATAATCACACCGAGAAATGTATTTACATATACTCTTTCAATAGTCAAACTATCTATCTTAACAAACACTTGATTATTTGCTTTACAATTTCCAAACAACATCATTTTAGTTTTACTCAAATTTAATCAAACCATCTTTTAAATTTACAAATTTCGGTTGTGATTAACTCCAGAAGCTGCTGCTTCTTCCTCACCAGTACAAATAATATTTGTGTCATCTTCAAATAGAATAAATTTAAGAAATAAGTCATTTATGTAAAGAATGAAAAGAATTGGCCCCAACACTGACACCTGGGGGACACCACAAGTAATGTCCAAACAAGACGACATGTATTGACTCATCTTCACAATCTATTGCCTGTTATGTAAATAGCTTTTCAACCAGTTCAAAACAACCCCTCTGATAACATACCGTTCAAGCTTCCCGTTTAATCTTTCATGATTTATTGTATCGAATGCTTTCTTGAGATCAATAAATATCCCAGCTGTATAATTTTTTTTGTCCAAGGCATTTGTGATTTCTTCAATTAGCTCAATAACTGCTAATGATGTAGATCTGTTTGTTCTGAATCCGTATTGACTCTCATCTAGTATGCTGTGTTTACCGATGAATTTGTTTAACCTGCCGACAAAAAGTTTTTCTAAGATATTGGAAAATTGAGGAAGCAAGGAATTTCTTTTCATATTACTTGGGAATTTACCAGTTTGGAATGATAGATCGCAGATATGCGTTAATGGTTTTGCAATTTCCTCTATTACATTTTTAACTATTTTCATGTCAGTATCATTCGAGTCAGCTGAAGTTTTGTTTTTACATTCATGAACAATCTCTCTGATTTCCCTCTCTTCTACTGCAGATAGAAACATTGAATAAGGGTTGTTATCAATAAACTGAAAAAGATTTTCGTTAGAAGAATCAAGAATTTTTTCAGCACGTTTTGGTCCAACATTTACAAAATAATTATTGAAGCCATTTACTACATCATCCATATTATTATTAATCTTATCATTATTAATGAACTGATGGTGATAATTAACTTGTTTAGGACCATTACCAATAACACTATTTAATATATTCCATAAACTTTGAATATTGTTTTTCTTACTATCTAACAATTTGCTATAATATTCTTTCCTACAGTTCCTCATAATACTAGTTAGTTTATTTTTATATTTCTTATACTTTCTTTCTAAATCTTTGGATCTATTTTTTTATGAATTCTTTATATAATAAAATCTTTTTTTACAGCCATTTTGTAATCCCTTAGTTATCCATGGTCTATCTGAATATTTAAGATTTCTATTAATTTGTTTAAATGGACAGTTTTTATCATACAATATTTTAAATACCCCTAAGAATATATCATATGCTTTATCAATGTTTTGTTCATTTATATATATTTTTTTTTATAATTCATTTTTTAAAGCATTTATTGCCCCTTCTGTCCGTACTCGTTTGTACTCAAATTTAATATCCTGCTTTTCCTTCATATAATCATTATCAAAAATTGTACACACTGGTAGATGGTCCCTGATGTCATTGATCAGTAATCCACTTGTAGTATTATTTTCTGTATTATTCGTAAATAATGTGGCACATTGAAATGTAATCCTGCTGGGTCTAGTGATTTTTGGAAAGAGGCTTAAGCTTCAAGTCTTCAGTTAGTTTATGGTTATTGGGATTCAGCAGAACTATATTAAAATCCCCACAAATGAACAACACCTTTTGATTTGACATTGTGAACGTTTCTTCCATCCACCCCTTGAATGATTCAATATTGGAACCTGGTACTCTATAAATACAGCTAACAATTACATTCTTCTTCTTTTCGCTACAGATTTCAACTGTTAAACATTCTAATAGATTTCCTATTGCGGTTGTCATTCCGTCAACCACCTTAAAATTGAGGTTTTTGTCCACATACACAGCCACGCCCCCTCCAGTTTTGTTCTCCCTGTTCTTATAATTCAGTTCATAACCATCCAGTTCAAAGTCCATACCTTTTTCAGGATTAATCCATCTTTCTGATATTGCAATTATATTAAAAGGTTTTGTGAATTGCCGTAAATATTCCTCAATGTTGAGAAAATTTGCATACAGACTTCTACTGTTAAAATGAATAATTGATAGTTTCCGATCTGTGTTGATGGTCTTGTTGAACTGTTCATCAGAGTAGTAGCTGCAGTAGTCATTGGTGTTAAAGAAGAAATTATTTTCTGGGTCAATATTGTGTTCAATTTCTTGGGGATTGTGTTCAGTGTATTCAAATGTTTTCAGTTCCTGCTTATCACAATCAGCAAGCAGTTGGGTTATAGATAACGGTGTATTGACCTGTGTTGGCCTAGATTAATGATTATTTTCAGAGTGTGCCATGTTTGAGGTGAGGTTATTTACTTGTGTTTTTATTTACCTCATAATCCAATTTGCTCCTCATTGAAACTTGTCCAACTCGTTGATGTCTCTGATCACCAACACCTCCTCTGGTGTTCCGTTTTTTATGAAGATTTTGCAGTTAGTCGACCATGTAGATTGTATTTTCTTCTGCTTCTTCAAGGATCACGCTTTCCAGGCTATATCAGCATTACATATTTTCATGGTTCATATGTTGCATTCATATAGACGTCTGTTCCCTTTAACTTCCTTCCTTGTTTCAGTAGTGCAATTTTGTGTTTTCGGTTAACAAACCTCATTATAATGGCTGTTATTTCTCTAAGGCAGAGGGCGACAAGCCTCAATGGCATTACAATCCAATTTGATGCCTTTGGACCGTAGAAAGGCTGCCACTTGTTGCTCCACGGGGTCAGAAACCGACCCGTCGGGCTCACGATCTTGGTCAGTGCTCACTGCCCCTGCGTACGACCGAGGTTTAATTTTGAGGCCCGATACAACAACATCATTCATTCTTGTGTACTGCTTTAAATCAGCCACTCTGTTCTCTAGGAAGTCTAGTCTCTTGTCCTTTTCTTCATTTTGAAGGTGGAGTGCCTTTACTTCGGTGACCAGGTCTAAAATGTTTTTTTGTTGCTGCCTGACAGTGGTAATCTCCTCAGAGAGAAAGTCAAGCAACCTTTTAATGTCGTCCATTTCCTCTGCATTCAGATTCTTTTTTGGAGGCATGACTCCTTGGCCTGATGGTAGCCAACCGCTAATGGGCCTGGTGGTATCCCTTCCGCTCCCAGGCCTGGTGGCCAATAGCCCCCCTCAGGCTCGGTGGATGCCAGCCGCTCTCGGTCCTAGTGTTAGCTAGCTGCTCTCGGTCTCGGTGGAATCCACACTGCTGTCAAAACTGTTAACCACACATTCAAAACAGAATAGATTTCAGTCTGGTGCCTATCAAACACTGCTGATTGCAATTTTAGCTGAAAGCCTAAGCACGTGTCTTGTTTTAGACTAGTTAGTGAACATATATGGTTTTTATATAGAGAAAGCTCAGAAAGCCTTTTTTTGTGTACAAACACCAAATAAGAAGGAAAAATTAAACACTGTACCGTTTGAGAGAAACAGGTAAAAGAGCAAAGATACCATTATGTCCAGGTAAGTTGCCTGAGGTTACATACACAGCTATATAAAAAAAGAAGTGAAAAACACTATATCTTTTCAATAGTAAAACTGAGTTCTTACTGTTTTTCAGAACGTAATGGAGGTGAAAGCAATGGAAACACCACATTCATTTGTATTTAGAGATGATGCAGTCATCCAATGTGATGAAGAAAACTTGCCGCATGATGCTGGAGAGGCAGGATTAGTCACACTATTCTTTGTTACATTTGGTTTTTTCCCCCAGTAATTCCATAAATTACTAGAGACAAAATACTATATTGAAGCAAACTGCTGCTTTTCATTCCTTCTTGTTTACCTTAGGTAACATTGGTATATTATAAAATCTATATCTTTTCTTTAAAGAAACTATTGAGTAGTGTGAAGTCACTCAAATTGTACTGTAAAGATGCAAAGTTTGTAATTGTGTTGGATGCTAGTGTGTTTACTCTGTGTGTTCTGAGTGACAGTGTGTGTTATCTCAGTGAGGATTGTTTTGCCCATGGGGCTTCAGTTGCGCCCACTGTCATTTAGCAATCGCAACAAACTGTAAACCAATAGACACTGAAATTTGCATACTATCCATGGCAAAAATGACATATTGTTATGATGACTTTTAATAGTAGTAGTAGTAGTAGTGATAACATATAATCATAAATGGTCAGCCAGCAATTGGTCCTAACAGTGTCCAACATTTTATTTAATGTTTTTTTCTAGATATGATTCAAAAATCTAAAGCTGCAACGATTACAGTAATCGATTAATTGATTAGTTGTCAACTATTAAATTAATCGCCAACTATTTTAATAAGCGATTAACCGGTTTGAGTCATTTTTATAAAAAAGTAAAAATTATCTGATTCCAGCTCCTTAAATGTGAATACTTTCTAGTTTCTTCACTCCTCTGTGACAGTAAACTGAATATATTTCAGTAATGGACAAAATGAGACATTTCAGGACATCATCTTGGGCTTTGGAAAACACTGATCAACATTTTCTAGACCAATCAACTAATCGATTAATCGAGAAAATAATCGACAGATTAATCGCCAAAGAAAATAATCGTTAGTTGCAGCCCTACAAAAATCACTGTCTGTAGTACAAAAGGAAGAAAATACAAAATAATACCTCAACTTGGCAAAACATACCACTGTTTGTATATCAATTGCACAGGTGCTTCAAGCATTTATTAAACTTGTTCTGTGATTCCAGACATTATTTTTTGTTATTAGTTGGAATGCTGATTAAGCAGCATTCCAACTATTGTTATCCTGTTCTTTATTATTATTATTCCGTACGTTTTTCGGTCGCTCGTTACTTCTGCATACTGTCAGCTACAAAAACCATTCAACTAATAAAATGTTCAGCTCTTTCAGCAGATGTGTGCTCTTCAACCTTTGTTCTACTATTTATACTTTTTCAAATATTAAGCATATTTTAAAAAAAATATTTACATTGAAAGTCAATGGAGTTCTCTTCAAAACCTTAAAATCTTCTTCCATTCCCAAAGTTTTCAGCTCCCTCACACTTTCACCTACAGACACCAAACAAACTTTAAAGTGTTCACAAAATATTCAGCTATTAGGCTATATCTTTTCAGTTTGATACCTTTACAGATTTTGTGAAAAAAGCTGTTTAAGTTTAGTGTACATTTCAGGAAATGTTATCGATTATAATGGATGTGTATTGCGGGAGCTAGAGTGACTGATGATGTCACTAGAGTGGGCAGGTTCGAAAAAATCATCTTAGTTCTTTCTCTATAACTTGCTCCCACGCCAACAATTTTTACTTGTCATACATGATTAATTAGTTAAAGCATAGGTATTATTGTCTAGTTTCAGCCAATGTGCTCATTTATGCGATATGAGTTATACATTTGGCTCGGTGAGCTTCCAAATGACAACAGTTCCAAATATTCCTCCATTCGCTGCCCATGTTAAACATCCTCCATATTTCCCAGTGAAATTTTCCCACGGCAAACCACTTTTTTGAATCACTGATATGGCCACATTTTTACATTTATCCACCTACATTTTATATCAATACGTTCACAAAGGCCTTCTGGTGCTCAAGGTGAGCTCATTTTCCTGATGTAACCTATTGTATGGGAAGTTTGAGGCTTCTTTACACAGGTCTGCCCCTCATTAGCAGAACATTCAAACCCAGGTGATGTGATCATGAGCTGATTAGAAACATCAAAGCCTCAGAGAAAGGCAAGAAGGCAGAAAAGACATTTAAAAAGAAGTCAAAAAGCAATACATGTCATAAGTTACATTACTTTGATAAAGTAATTGAAATACTTACACCACTATTACATTTTAAATAGGGCAACTTGTAATCGGTAACCCTATCTCTGGATGTATATGCTTTCTGTCCTACAGGACTACTTGGGTGGAATAACCATTATAAGCTATGTGCACTGTAACAGTTTTTAGCCTGCTACATTAGGGTGGGCTCGTAGAACACATAGGTTGGCAACTTGAGCAATGTATTTTAGCTTGTCACTTATTTAGGTAATGCAGTTCAGCTTCTAACTGACAATTTTCCAGATTTTTCAGCAGTGCAGTGCAATGCATTTGAGCTTTAAGATTTTTCATACAATTTGTTTCATATTTCTGCATTTGTGAGTCTTCTCTACTTATTCATTATCAGTTAGAAAATATACTCAGACCTCCCAATTTTCTACATCTTCATTATTACATTATTCAACTTCTAAAGCCAACAATTCAGTTTAGCATAAGCTTTTAACTTTTTAATGAAATTCATACTTATTAAAACGATTTCCACTTTTTCAACTATTCTCACTACTTCAACTTCTTCTTACGGAAAGCCAATTTAACTATTCAGCATTCCCATGCATTTTCTGCAGGAAATGCCTTTTCTAGTTTAAGTAGCACTCTCAATGATATGGGACCAAATAGCATAGCGAGTTGTTGCAAGTGATTAGCCTTGTTGCTTACCTTCATTTTCCCAGTGAAGTGGGTTGCACAACACCTTGCTCTGGGATTAGAGATGAGTAGTCATTATGATTTTATTATAAATCAAGGCTGCCTTGATGCTTTTTAAACAGATTCATAATTAGCTTAAGTTATTGTTAATGTTTTACAAAGCTGTTCTTTCAATCAAGTAACTTTGCCAGTACTTTATTATTGAAGTTGTTTTGATGAATGCTTTCCAGTTACAGTTTTTTTGCGATTGCTAGACGACAGTGGGCACAACTGGAGACAAACTCTAACTCCAGTCTGCACAGCCGCAGTTCATGTGGACCAAACTGTAGTTCGTTTTTCATTGCTTGAACACAGTTTTCAAAATTCTACACCTATCCCATGACTTTAACCACAACCTGCACAATACTGTGGATCTACAGCACTTTGTTCAAATGCTATCACACTGCTGTCAAAACTGTTAACCACGCATTCAAACCAGAATGGATTTCAGCCTGATTAATTTTAAACACTCTTGATTGCAATTTCAGCTGAAAGACGAAGTGGCGCTGAAAGACGAAGTGGCGCTGAAAGACGAAGTGGCTTGTTTTAGACACATACAGTATATATATATATATATATATATATATATATATATATATATATATATATGTCGAATCTTGGGTTGAAGTGGAACAATGTGGTTGTGAGTCAACGGATCAGATCTTCACTCTCGCAAGGATCCTGTAGGGAGCCTGGGAGTATGCCCATCCGGTCTACATGTGTTTTGTGGATCTGGAGAAGGCATATGACCGGGTCCCCCGGAAAATACTGTAGGAGGTGCTGCGGGAGTATGGGGTGAGGGGGTGCCTTCTCAGGTCCATCCAATCTCTGTTTGACCAAAGTCATGTAGGGAATGAGTCCTTACCCCAAGTGAAGGAGTTTAAGTACCTTGGGGTCTTGTTCGCGAGTGAGGCGACAATGGAGCGGGAGATTGGTCGGAGAGTCGGCGCAGCGGGGGTGGTATTACATTAAATTTATCGCACCATTGTGACGAAAAGAGAGCTGAGCCAGAAAGCAAAGCTCTCGATCTACCGGTCAGTTTTCGTTCCTACCCTCACCTATGGTCATGAAGGCTGGGTCATGACCGAAAGAACGAGATCCAGGGTACAAGCGGCTGAAATGGGTTTACTCTTTTCTTTATGTAAAGAAAATTAGTTGCTGTGGTTAGAATTTTGCACATGTGGCTTCAGTTATGACCAGTGTTGTTTAGCAATTGAAAAAAACTGTAAGAGGAGACAGTAGTAGTAGATAGATTTTACAATGATCAAAGCAGGATAACTAAAACAGCATGTCTTTGCTAGATAATTGCAGCTATGCACGAAGCTTCACCTCTAGATGCCTGTTTGAAAAATGTATCCATGCACCCCATAAAATGTCTGCATCAACTTAAAAATTGACAAAAGCACAGTGGGACAAGCAGGTTGGAGACTACAAGCAAATAAAGATGAAGCTAATGGGGCATGCTAATGTGTGCATTTACCAAGCCTGCCGTCTCCTCTCCTGGCCCAATCTGCCTCTTTGCACGGCTCCCCAGGTCCCCAAGGAGTGAGTAATTCCTCACTTTAAATAATGCACCTCATCTAGCTGCCGTATAGAGTCCTTCATTGTGGTGACAAGTAGAATGGATAGAGTCTGCTAACTAGGGCTGCAACTAACGATTATTTTAATAATCGATTAATCTGTCGATCATTTTTTCAATTAATCGATGAATCAGATAAAAAACAAAAAAACATGAATTTACATCAACTCAATGCATACTTACATACAGTATCTCATACAAGTGAGTACACCCCTCACATTGTAGTAAATATTTCATTATATCTTTTAATGGCACAACACTGAAGAAATTACACTTTGCTACAATGTAAAGAATTAAGTGTACAGCTTGTATAACAGTGTAAATGTGCTGTCCCCTCAAAATAACTCAACACACAGCCATTAATGTCTAAACCGCTGGCAACAAAAGTGAGTACACCCCTATGTTAAATTCCCATAGAGGCAGGCAGATTTGTATTTGTAAAGGCCAGTTATTTCATGGATCCAGGATACTATGCATCCTGATAAAGTTCCATTGGCCTTTGGAATTAAAATAGCCCCACATCATCACATACCCTTCACCATACCTAGAGATTGGCATGGGGTACTTTCCATAAATTTTCCACTTTCAATTCAATTCAATTTTATTTATAGTATCAAATCATAACAGGAGTTATCTCAAGACACTTTACAGATAGAGTAGGTCTAGACCACACTCTATAATTTACAAAAAAAACCAACAAATCCCCCAAGAGCAAGCACTAGTGCAACAGTGGCGAGGAAAAACTGTCTTGGACACCTACCAAGACCCAGGCTCTTGGTAGGTGGTGTCTGACGTGCCGTTGGGGTGTATCACAGTATAGATAATGAAACAGTGACTAGAAATAGTGGTTGTAGTAGCGCAGGGAGCAGCACGGCATAGCAGGGAATTTCAGCAGAACCACGGCAACAGCTGCAACCATGATTTTGGTGCCATCCTAATCCCGGGATTTCATCCTGGGTGAAAAGAAACATAAAGACGAGCTAGGTTAGTAACAAGCATTTCTGGGACAGAGAAGCAGGTGGGCCGGACTAGGCAGATGCTGCAACTCCTCACTCCCTAACTATAAGCTTTATCAAAGAGGAGAGTCTTAAGTTTATTCTTGAATGTGGTGACAGTATCTGCCCCCTGGACCCAGACTGGGAGCTGGTTCCACAGGAGAGGAGCCTGATAGCTAAAGGCTCTGGCTCCCATTCTACTTTTAGAGACTCTAGGAACCACAAGTAACTCGGCATTCTGGGAGCGCAGTGCTCTAGTGGGACAGTAATATACTATGAGCTCTTCAAGATATGATGGTGCTTGACCGTTTAGAGCTTTGTAGGTCAGAAGGAGGATTTTAAATTCAATCCTGAATTTTACAGGGAGCCAATGCAGAGAAGCTAACACAGGAGAAATATGGTCTCTTTTCTTAGTTCTTGTCAGAACACGCGCTGCAGCGTTCTGGATCAGCTGGAGAGTCTTAAGGGACTTATTTGAGCTTCCTGCTAGTAAGGAATTATCACTAGTCCAGCCTGGAAGTAACGAATGCACGGACTAGTTTTTCAGCATCGTTCTGAGACAGGATGTTCCTTATTTTGGCAATGTTACGAAGATGAAAAAAGGCTGTTCTTGAGGTTTGTTTTAAGTGGGCATTAAAGGATATATCCTGATCAAAAATAACTCCTAGATTTCTGACAGTAGTGCTGGAGGCCAGGGCAATACCATCCAAGGTAGCTATATCTTTAGATAGTAAGATTCGAAGTCCCAGCACAATCACATCAGAATCAGAAAATTGTGGGTCATGTGTGTGTCTCTCAAGATCATCTCTCAATGCAAATCAAACCAGCTATTAGGATCTTATGGAAAGTACCCCATGCCAATCTCTAGGTATGGTGAATATATATATATATATATATATATATATATATATATATATATATATATATATATATATATATATATATATATACATAACAGATTGAAAAATGAATGGGCCAAAAAAGGCGAGTGAAAAAGTCTTGCAAACTATACCATCCCTGCTTTACTACTGTTATTAATGAGCTAACGCTAACTTAGCTAGCTGGATAACGAGTAAACACCAGCACCAGAAGAACTACTGGAGGGACCTCAAAACGGAACAAAAGTAGGATTATGTAGTGACTTTACCCTGCTGTTGAACTCCCTTCCTCCTCATCAAGGACTCCAACATGTTTACGTTTTAGGTGCTGAATATCAGTCTGTAGTTCGTTTTTCATTGCTTGAACACAGTTTTCAAAATTCTACACCTATCCCATGACTTTAACCACAACCTGCACAATACTGTGGATCTACAGCACTTTGTTCAAATGCTATCACACTGCTGTCAAAACTGTTAACCACGCATTCAAACCAGAATGGATTTCAGCCTGATTAATTTTAAACACTCTTGATTGCAATTTCAGCTGAAAGACGAAGTGGCGCTGAAAGACGAAGTGGCGCTGAAAGACGAAGTGGCTTGTTTTAGACACATACAGTATATATATATATATAGTGAGTGAGGGGGTTCTGGAGGCATGCCACTTTTGCTAATCTTGCAATTAACACACTTTTTCGATTTATTTAGTGTGAAATGCTCCCACACCTTGGATCAGAGGCGGAGTCGGGACCTTTCCCAGTGGGCCGGTAGTGTTTCGAGGCCACGAGGGCCGGTCTGATAATAGTTATACATTGCAAGTTCTTAGCAACACCATCCAGTGGCCTGGTGTGCTGCGGCCGCGCCGATAATGACATTTTTTGCCAACTCTTTTAATAATCAAATTTTATCGATTCGTTGTTGCAGCCCTACTGTTAACCTTTTAGGTTGCTACCGGACTCTTGGGCTGAGTTACAGGAGCAGGTAATCTGCTCCTTGCCTACACTTTACATTAAATGTGGGATCAGGCTCAGCGCTGTTGGCTGAAGGATCGAGAGCTCTCTTTTGGCCAGTCAAGAGGACATAACAGAAAAACTGACTGTGAGCTTAGAAGCATATAGGGAAGAGGGTGAAGTGGTTGTGCAATGAGATGTCATGTTAGATATTGAGGCAGTAACTGGAAAGTCTGGAGAGGATGTCAGCAGCCAGAAGGAGTATACACACAGCTTCAACACAATCATAGAGGCTTGACATCTTAGTGCCAAGACAACAACCTCCATCTCAATGTCAGCAAAACAACTGTTATACAGCAGTTATTTTGTATGTTTTTTATTTGTCTGGCATCCGGTTCCACACAACCAGACTCACAGCTTCATCCCACAGGCCATAAGACATTTGAACTCTTGAGCTCTGAGCTCTCTCATCACGTCACTTTACCTTTAAACCATCACTTTATCTTTATATGCCTTGCTTAAAGCCCCAGTATGTAATGTTTGTAGTTGTTCATTATCAAAATCTGTATTGCCCTTCACAAACTGTCATTTTTTATGAATATTGACCACCACCATCAATTTCAAGTATTCCTATTGGCTTGAAATTTTACATTTGAGCATGCATTAAATGGTAGATGCTCCAGAGTCATGCGCCATCTTGAAATATGTTAGCCGATAAGGGACATACAGGCTATACTGCTCCGCCTTTCGCGTTTTCAACTCACAGCTGCTGCTAATGGGTATCGTCGCTTCCCGGCACCGGCAAGTTTGAAGAAGGAAACACAGAGGACCACACGTATTCAAAATCCAAATTTCAGGAACAGGAGTCTTCTTCTTCGCCCAGAATAAGAAAACAGATATTGAAAAGAGCAAGAGACTGGTGTCAGAAAAAAGAGTGAACATTGGAGCTGCTTTGGACGCACACACCAAATCCCAACTAGTTAATTATCCTCTGCGCTGCAGTCTCTTTTTCTTTCTCTTTCTCTTTTCTGTCAAGTGACGCACGTGCCCTCTCGGGGTGTGAAGCATGCGTCTGTGCCACTCTCTGACATGCACTCCAACAAGACGGCCTTTTGTAAACTTTCGCTTTTTGAAGCATGGCGGCTACCGTAGCTGCAATACGTACTTTCAAATGCGTGGCGAGAGAGAGTTGATTGCGATATATGACCTCAACGCTAGATGGGAGTAATTCTTACACAGTGGGGCTTTAAGAACTGTGTACACCTCTGAATTTATATACAACCCCAAATCAGAAAAAGTTGGGACAGTATGGAAAACACAAATAAAAAAAGTAGTGATTTCTAAATGTACTTTGACTTGTATTTCATTGCAGACAATACAACAGCACATCATTTAATGTGTTCCTCATGATTTCTATTGTTTTGTTTTTCAAAAAAACAAAATTCCTATTTTGGTTCTTGCAACACATTTCAAAAAAAGTTGGAACAGTGAAGCTTTTACCACTTTGTAATGTTGCCATTCCTTTTCACAACACTTAAAAGAAGTTTAGGGACTGAAGACACCAAGTGATGAAGTGTTTCAGGTGTAATTTTGCAAACAAGTCTTAAGGTGGGCAACAGTACGGGGTCTTCGTTGTCGCATTTTGCGCTTCAAAATGCGGCACACATTCTCTATTGGAGACAGGTCGGGACTGCAGGCAGGCCAGTCAAGTACCCGTATCCTCTTCCTCCGCAGCCAGGACTTTGTAATGTGTGCAGAATGTGGTTTTGCATTATCTTGTTGAAATATGCATGGACGTGCCTGGAAAAGATGTCTTCTTGAAGGCAGCATATTGTGCTCCAAAATCTTTATGTACTTTTCAGCATTAATGGTGCCATCACAGAAGTGCAAGTTACCTTTGCCAAGGGCACTGACACAACCCCATACCATGACAGACCCTGGCTTTTGGACTTGTTGCTGGTAACAGTCTGGATGATCCTTTTCTTCTTTGGTCTGGAGCACACGACATCCACTTCTCCCAAAAATACATGAAATACTATTTCATCTGACCACAGTACATGTTTCCACTGTGTGATGGTCCATCCCAGATGCCACCGAGCCCAGAGAAGTCGATGGCGCTTCTGGACACTGTTAACATAGGGCTTCCTTTTGGCACAGTACAGTTTTAACTGGCATTTGTGGCTGTAACTACGTATTGTGGTACTTGACAAAGGTTTGCCAAAGTAGTCCTGAGCCCATGTGGTGATATCGCTTATAGATGAATGACGATTCTTGATGCAGTGCCGCCTGAGGGAACGGAGATCACGGTTGTTCAGCTTAGGCTTGCGCCCTTGTCCTTTACGCACTGAAAATCCTCCACATTCTTTGAATCTTTTAATTATGTTATGCACTGTTGAAGGTGAAATAAGCAAATGTCTTCCTATCTTTCTTTGAGGAACATTGTTTTTAAACATTTCAATAATTTTCTCACGTATTTGTTGGCAAACTGGCGATCCTCGGCCCATCTTTGCTCCTAAAGGACTAGACCTTTCTTGGATGCTGCTTTTGTACCAAATCATAATTACAATCACCTGTTGACATCACCTGTTTCAAATCACATCATTATTTAACCAGTTTACCTGATTACTAGCCCTAAATTGCTCCTGCCCCAACCTTTTTTGGAATGTGTTGCAAGTCTGAATGACATCAAAGGATGTATATTTACAAATGAAATTAAGTTTACCAGACAAAACATGAAATATTTTGTGTTCACATTGTCTGCAATGAAATACAAGTCAAAGTACATTTAGAAATCACTACTTTCCATACGTTTTCTATACTGTCCTAACTTTTTCTGATTTGGGGTTGTATTATACCTTTTCTTTTCTCATTATGCATACATTACTAAATTCCTTTTTACATATATATATATATATATATATAATATATACATTTATA
Organism: Gymnocephalus cernua; assembly: GCA_023631565.1. Taxonomy (NCBI): domain Eukaryota; kingdom Metazoa; phylum Chordata; class Actinopteri; order Perciformes; family Percidae; genus Gymnocephalus; species Gymnocephalus cernua. The sequence goes on along the minus strand of CM042425.1, from coordinate 33,791,806 downwards.
TATATATATATATATATATATATATATATATATATATATATATATATATATATATATATATAATTATATTGTAGCCCTATATCTTAACCTGCACTTTTTGTGTTAGATTCAGATTTTGCTTTCACTTTTGTTTTCAAGAGTTAACATATATTAACATATAAAAAAAATCATTGCAATGCAAGTAGACAGTCAGTCCTGCAGTATATCATGTGCCATTTAAAGTGCAGTGCTTTGGCCTAAATATGTATGCTAATGTTTTGTTAATTAGCACTTAACGCAAAGTACAGCTAACACTGCTGGGAATGTCATTAGTTCTGGAGGCAATTGGTTATAAACCAAAGTATTCATTAGGGCTCATCCTCTGGGGACTATAAATATGTACAGAACAATTATGACAGTCCTTAGAGTAGATATATAGATATTTCACTGGAAACTATGATTTTCATGGCAATACATCTAATAATTATTGAGATATTTTAGTCTGGACCAAACTGGTTGACCGACACCAATATGGACTGACAGACTGGCATTGCCATCTCCTGGAGCCACACTAGCTTGAATAATAAATACAAGGCTGCCATTGTAGTTTATTTGAAGGTTTTATGAATTGTGTGTTATTATTTGCAATTATAAAGCAAATAATGTCCCCGTCTGAAATTGGGACAGAGACGGAATTGCCAGGGCCGAATTTTTGTCCCAGTCCACCCCTGCCAGTGAGCCAATGAAATACAATCTAAGAAGGACAGTTTGAGTTAACAATTTATTTATAGTACCTGTCTTGACCAGATGTCATATAGTGCTTTACTATTAAAGACAAGCACAAAACAAAAAATACAGACACTGGACAACGTGTTTTTCGTTAGGAGCCTTCTGCCAACTCAGTTGTCTCATTGAAATGAATAAGGGCATTTTTTCACACGGTGCTACTGTCTTTCTGGACATGGCCCGTACCTCCAAAATAAAGTGGTTGATGATCTGGCTAAGCTGTTTGCAATCTATCTGATCATCTGACTGCTCATATATCTTGTTTCTTTCATGTTTCTTTCTTGTTATCATAGATACACTGATAGAAATGATGGTCAAAATACAAAAAATAAGTTGTTATGAACTATAATTGTTCTATGATATGCAGACTCTCTCTTACAGCAGATTGTGTTGAATCTAACACTATTTTGAAACTACATCATTAGGCATCCTTCTTTATTCTCGACCTGTTAGTTTTAAGTCATTGTGTAGCCTATTGTACGTTAAAGCTGCTGCTCCCATAACTATAAATCACTCCTCACTCCTCCTCACTCAGGTGAAAATCTTAACAAATCAACACTCAGATCTCTGATCAGTGGTGACTGATGTGAGCTTAGAAAGCTTTGTGGAGGCATTGATCTCCTTTGTCATGTCCTGTCTGCCCTTTTTTCTAAAAAACAACTGCTGCTGCCACCATGCACTGCCAAGACCTGTTTGTTGTAAACCGCAGTGCCTTTTTCACCTGTGCTGGCTGTATAGCAATAACACATTCGAGGAGTAAGAGGCCACAATAAATGTCTTATGTAGCAGCAGCAACAACAACTCAGAGAGAGATATTAAACACATACGGTATAATGGTTCTGATAATAAATACAAAATTTGAAATATGGAAAGTCATATGAAGATCAGAGCCTACAATCTTAACAATGCACACAGCAAGAAAGGAGCTGCCATTGACAACACCAGGCTCAATGTGGCTGATCTGTTTCACCTTTTGTGTTGTTGAATGAAGTACAGGCTTCATTAAGCATTTCACACTAACACAACACACACACTGATGCATTTCACACTGTTTTTTTCAGTCTTGTATACTCATTTATTGCACATATGCTTAGAGTGCAAATAATGTAGTTGTGCAGGAAACTCAATGCCCTGCAATTTAAAAAAAATGTATGGTGATATGATGCAGAAAAGCCAACCCGTTCTCATTCCCAACTTGTCAAATACTGGCGCTTGGTCAGTGGCCGTTAGTGTCAAATACCGATGCACAAAGCACCCTTTGAAGTTATTTGGGGTGGTGAACAACATAGGACTTAGGACACACAGGAGACCGTGGGTTCTTGTCCCGCTGTCCTGCGTGTCACTTAAACGTACATTTTGTTTACCCACCAACAATCTTTTTTTAACAAAGTGGTTTTACCCTGCACTTTGAAACATGACGCCAAGGGGTCCCGACCCAGAGCGTCAAAAAGTGACGTCAAGGGTCCTGACCAAGCGCGTTGAAAAATGATGCCAAAGGGGTACCCAGAGCATTAAAAAGTGATGCCAAGGGGTCCTGACCAAGCGTCAGTATTTGACGAGTTGGGAGTGAGAATGTGTTTGTGGGAAAGCAAAGAAGCAACCATCAAAAGGCACAATTATAGGATGTCTAAACAGAGTAATTCTGCTGACACATCACCATGTGTTAACATAGGCTGTATCTTGTCTCTGCAGGTCCACAACTTCTTGTAATGTATTTTTTACATTCTCTGTGTGTGCTTGTGTGTGTGTCACGGTGTGTTTAGTGTCCAAACATTGGAAGGTTGTGAAATCCTCCTGGGCCCAGAAGTGATGTATGCTCCTCCGGGCCTGGACCTCTCCTGCCCAGTGGCCATGACCATCTCTCACTGCGCCGAGGCGGACACCGAGAACTGGAACATCCAGCTCAAGAGGAAAACACAGGACAGCAAATGGGAGGTGAGAGCTGCAGGCCCACATATGTCAAGTACAGTACAGCCCATCAAGATCTTCGCTTGACTCAGACATGGCGTTTCACTCTCCTCTGTTGTCTTTTTCCTCAATGACTCCTTTCCTCAATGATGATTCTTCTTTGTAGCTACTGTAAATGACAACAGGAATAAAGGCAGGGTAAACCCATCAAACGTCAGTGTTTCCACTGCTTATGATTACATTACAAAACTTTCTACACCTCGAAGACTAGACTATAAATGAAACTGAAGTGCAGATTTTGTAGAAAAAATAAACAGTATGTATATATAATATATATATATAAAAAGTATGTGCACTAATGATTTCACCATAAAGTGTTACCATTTTAAGGCTGCAATCAATAATAGTAGCTAACCCTTTGTTTTTACCTGATCAGTATTTAGATGTAGAACTTTTTTCCACCCACTGACCACCTGTCTTACATGTATGTATGTGTATGTGACCACCATACTGCTCAGTTGTTTACATGCCTGAAAATACCATGTTGTTCTATGCAACTGCAGCAACATCTGGATCTAGCAAACTGGTAAAAAAAAAAGCCTATAATGCCAAGATGACAAAAGAAAGAAAAATAAACTAAATCAGAAATCAAACAAGTTGCAGCAGACCTGTCAAACACATCATAGTGACCTTTAGCCTGTAAGCTTTCCTTTCAGTTTACCCATCTGTTTCTTTATTAGCTTATGCAATTACAGCAAATACTTACCAACCAGCAGGTTGATTGTTGGCTTTTGTTGCCATAAACCTTAAAGCTGCACTAATCAATATTTGTTATATTAACAATGGATGAAATGACCATGTATAGTGTGAAAGGAATTGCTTTTAGTGACAGAATTACGTAATAGCCTAGGTCGTTATAGTGAACACAACCCTGACAGGGTGATGCAGGACCCCAACGCAAAGTGGAGGGGTCTTGAATCTTCTCGCTTTTATCCCACTTATTACACAGCTACTTAGCAAATAAATCAATAATTTGACAATTTGATTTAAAAATGATTGTATTGATTTTAAAACTATTGTATTGCTTCCGTGAAAGAAAATAGTCCGTTCCGTCTCTACGGTTGGAATCCATACTGCATCCATAGCAACGTAAACTCTGTAGCTGTTTCATGCAACCCTTCATCTGTCACTCAACACCACAGTATCTCCCCCTCCTTGCTTGGCATCAGACTGGTGTGTGCACCGAACTTGTTCCAGCGACGAGCTCCCCGAAAGCCAGCAGTTTGCAGCCAATACATTTCTGGCAAAAGCATGTTATTTTTTACCGTCAAAATGAGTCGGGCTGTGATGGGGTGCTGCTAGGCGGACAAATTCCTTCAATCAGCTTGCTGTTTTAATCGCTGTTGACACAACATTAGCTGAGGCATTGTTAAGTGAGCTAGCAGGCTATCAAAGCTGCTCTCGTGGTCATTATAATTCACATGAAACTGAACATTTCCATTGATGGTGAAGTGAGACGAGGTGAATGGGACTTCTTTGGGAATATTTATGTTGACGTTTCTGTCCTCATTCATCTTGTTTCCTTCTTGCACATGTGCTGTAGTTGACACACCTGTAAACACAATATTGCAATGTAGTTAATTAACTTTGTTGTCCCTACAGCTGAAGTTACGGCTTAGCGATCATAGACTATAGCCTATATGAAGATGTAGCAAAAGGCGCTCACCAGATCTGCTGTCATTGCCTGAGTTGGAGGACAGGATCTTGCTCCACGTTTCCACACTTTTTGCCACAGCTTATGAAACCTGGACTCTTTCAGCGGATTGATGGAAGTCCTCTAGAGTGATCAGAACTCCGTCCAAGGTGACGCTCTGCTATGCATTGCAACGGTTTGTTAGACTTAGCAACATTCTGATATAAATAATTAGCAGACGGCAGAATGCCGTTGTATTCAACCAAGCCGTGTAATAAAGAGAATTGACCCCCAATTCTGCAGTTCCCTTCACCTTAAGGGAGTCTTCCAGCCTCTTTTAGCTTGTTGTTTTGGTTCTCTGGCTGTAACATCCTTGTTTCAAGCAGCAGCTGACAGCTATTAAGCAAAACAGCTCCGTACACTCAGCATCAAACTGCAGACAGACATAGTTAGCGACAAGAGGAACATTATAAATTCTAATGTTAAAATGACAGAATGTTTCTTAAGCGTTAGTGGAGACCAAAACTAAAGCTAGCTAGCTAAGATGAGAATGAATATTGGACAAAAACACTATTCCAAATTATTTAAAATGAATTACAACTTCTTACACACATTTGAATGGCATTTGTCAAATAATGTCTAGAGCAGGGATCTTCAACAGGGGGTCCGTGACCCCTAGGGGGTCCTCAGAGTCAATGCAGGGGGGACTCCAAATTATGGAGTTTTTTAAGTTTTTTTCAAAAATTAGAAATGTCCTAAAATAAATAATCCAACATATTATTAGCAAACTAGCCTAGAGGTAAAGTAGGCCATCTACAGATAGTTATTCCTGAGGATTCACTGTACCACATGTATGTTTAACATTAAAACATGATTCATAAAATCATTGCAACAACTATTTTAATAGCTTAGTATTCTATGCAAAAAGGTATGTATATAAAGGCTTTAGACTGCCCTACAAGTTATTGTAGGCCCAGTTTAATATGCAACATGTTATACAATATATGTAGTAGGGCGTCCCTGCTCCATCTCTCTTCCAGTTAAGGGGTCCTTGGCTAAAAAACATTGAAGACCCCTGGTCTAGAGTAAAATTTTGAAATATAATATATAAAACTCTTTTAATTTATAAAATGTAAACTCTATAGGCTCCTATCTCGCCAAAACAAAGGTTGCAAGGGCAGTATCGATTTCTGGATAAGGAAAGACATGGCATGGTGAATTTATATGTGAGGAAATCAGGAGGAGAGTCATGGAAATTGTTTCTCTGCTGACCACGACTGTCCATTTGCCTCCTCGAACATCTCCCAACCCCCATTACACATTTAACATCCACACACACACACACACACACACACACACACACACACACACACACACACACACACACACACACACACACACACACACACACACACACACACACACACACACACACACACACACACACACACACACACACATCCATCCATGCACACCATCACCACCAAACAAGTAAGTGGTGCAACTCACGCAATATTTTGTGTTTCTTGTTAGCTTCACTCTAATGCTTGGAACAGGACACATGTTTTTTCCGGCTCTTTATGTGTATGTGTTTCAACAATGTCCCCTTTTTCTTTTTTCTCCCCTCCAGCATAGAATATTGTTCTTACTGGTCTGGATGAAGTCCCAACAGCTTAATCCCAAACCCAAATGCATAACAAGCCCAATCGCTCTTGTCACTTTGCATTACTTGCTTTTGTTGTTGAGCAATAACTGGCAAGATGATGAACAAGACAAGAGAAGGGGGGGGAGTCATTAGAAAGTTTGCCAGATTTGGTTTGGTACCCTTGTACTAAGATCAAAACTAGAGTTAAACGTATTTTATCCCTGGTTGCAATTATCTTTTTCCCACCTTTTTAAAAGCCGTCGTCCAGTACAAAATGCTCAGCAGACACTTTTACGTGTTTTTGGTGTGTGGGCAGAGAGAGCATCTTGCCATACTGTAGCCATAATTTTTCAATTTTAACTGAAATGAAGTGGTGTTTTGTTTTTGTAAGAATTCACCAACATCACAAAATGGCATTCGGCACCAGAGAAAAAAAATCTGTGAGTAAAAGAGCAATGTTATTTCCTGTTGCTGGAATTCGATGGTTGAGATGACTGCAGAGACTGATTCTACATTTGGGAGATGGACTTACTAGCATTATTTTCACGAATTCTTGCGCTGCCTTGAAGCAAGGTGCTGTCCCATCTCTTGCCCAGTGGTCAGAGCCAGAACCAGAGAAGGACAACATCTGTGTCCCAACAGGTAACGGTGTTGCGGTTGATCCCGTGGTGAAATTCACAAGCTACCTGCCAAGTCATAGTCTGCTTCCGTGGTTATTTTGGTGAAAGTAACTCAAACGTAACGCAAAAATTGGAAAAAAAAATATTGTTCCAAATACGATGTTGCACCCAAAGCTTATTATAACTTATACACTCAACCACAGATTTCAACTCCCCATTTAATTCAGAGTTTAACAACATTGTAGGTGCTGATGTGTATACTGTCAATCATCTGTATACACTGAGATCTTGGTTTATTTTGTTTTAATCTGATCATCTAAACTGAACCTGCTCGAGACAAGGGTTGGCCGTGCAGCATAGGTTACCATGTTGATGTAAAAGTTCAGTTCAGCTTCAAGATACCCAAGTCAAGCCCAAAGGCTAACCATTTAATACAGGGTGCCTCTCCATACATAACACACAGACATTAAATGGATGCCAAAACATAGAGACAGAAGTTGCTCTCTTCCCTTATTTTTTTTATCTTCTTCCATGTCCGTCAAACCGCGTTGACTCTCTTCAGGTCATTCAGTCAGAGATTAATATTGTTTTGAAGAGCTCTTTTGCCGACATCTTGTTTGCTTGTTTGTGTCACCACTTTCTGTCAGTTTGTATATATTCTTCCTCCTCTTGAGTTCAAGCTCATGTTTACCCAACCTTGCCTTTTATAAGCATTCTGGGTTTGCTATTGTGTGACAAAAAACTATTTATTTTCAGTGTAAGAGGGCAATTTCTCAAGATGTACCAGTGTTGCGAATGAGAAAGGGAAGGAGAGCGGAGGGAATATGAATGAATACAGTCATGTCTCTTTGAGATTTCACTCTATTATTAAAAGGGTGCAGAGATCCTCAGAGCTTCTTGCATCGAAGTAATGACTTACCATTGAGGTCTAACCTAAAGTTAGAGAGAGGACGGGTTTTGACAATGCATACTACCTGCAAATGCACAGTGCTATTAAAATACCCTCATGTATTTGAATACACACTACCCATAGAACACCCCTCAGGACTATATATATATATATATTATATTGTATTGTGCCATATTGCAGTGTGTTAAGCTGTGCTTTTGAGGATGTAAAACGCATGTACAAAATGCATAGTAAGTGCATAGCAAGTATTCACAGAAGGAATCCCAACACCTGATATGAAAGTGTAACTTTTCTCACTTTATGTTGCATCTCATTGAGAGATACAGTACCAGTATTTGCCAACAGAAAATAAATGGCCCCCAGTGTATTGTATTTGAAAGGGGGAAGACATGAGGCCGAGATACTGTGAGATGAAAGGGACAGGTATATGACCTGACTTGGTGACCTAAAAACAACACAAAGTTAGTTATTGTATTTCCATGTTGTTGCAATAATCTCCTATATGTAAAAAAAACACGTTAGGGTTATGAGATAAGTCAATTAATTATAAAGCATGTGTTGATTATGTTGGTGTTCTAATGCAACCCAGCAGTGAGTGAACAGGTGGGTGTGCTGTCTTGCAGAAGATGATGGCTGGTAAGAGGACTTTTGATTGCCATACTGCCAGTTAACTGATTATTTGTGAGGGAATGAATACTGCTCCTCAGGCTGTGCTTTAGCATGCTGTTCGGTCTCACAGCTCCTCATTAAATTGTATAATCACATGTAGTTCATGGATTATAACTGCTTGCTATGGGGCTTGCAACATACTACGTGACCATATTGTGAGATGGTTTGGATGATGAATTTGTTGCACTTTGCCTTTCTCTGCCTGGTTCATGTATCTCTGTATGCATATATGTTTGTATTCTCTGTATGTTTATACTGGTAATGGCAGCACCATGGGTGTTAGCCCAAACAAAATGTTCCACTGTGTGGAACAATAAAGTTTACCTTATCTTTATCCTTGTGCAGAAAAGCATAAACTTCAAAGTAGGTTAACAAATATGTAATAGTCATACATTGTATAGTCTCGCATTGCCAGTCTTTCCTCCACAGTGATCCAGGATGGGAGAAAAACGTGCTCTCGTTTATTGGCATTTCTTTAAACCAATCACAATCATCTTGGGCAGTGCTAAGCGCCAAGCCGCTGCAAAATAGCCTCGGGAAGGAAGTTGTTTTGGTGGAACATGTGCACATTCACAGAGAGTCTAGCTAGCTGTCTGGATTTACCCTGCAGAGATCTGAGGAGCAGTTAACCATAATCCTCATAAATCCACTGGTTTAGAATGCCAACACAAAGAAAGTGGAAGGTAACGGGACATGTGAAAACAGACATCCGAAAAGGGTGACATCTGGCAGAATTTCTGGCAAAATGACAGCAATCCCAGAAGTGAAACTTTGTGGATATAGATTATACAGTGTATTACGTACATTTTTACAAGTACATTTTCCTTAAGGTTTGGGATTTTCACTGCAACTGGTTATATTATTTATGATTTCCGTCATGAGCTTGACAGAGAGAGGAGCTGGCTCATTTGTTGCTTTCTTTCAGAAATTTCCTTAGGCTTGTGATTACTAGGCATAATAGAACTCCCCCTTCCTGCTGGGTTTGTTATGTCTTCTTTTCAATTTCTGATGATTGAAAGGAAAGGAAAAGAAATGAAAAAATGATAAAATGATTAAATATTCCTTCATTCCACTTGGAAATAATGTAGTGCTTCCCTGGCTGGTCTTGTCATCTCATAAATAATGAATGTATTGTTCATAATGACTATTGTTTGTTTTACTATGTTCTAAAACTATCAGTCATGTTGGAAATGGGTTTTTTTTACTCGGGAGATTGCTTACAACCTGTGTGGATTTTTGCTTTGGGATTTAAACCAGTGTTATATCACCTACACCATTATTCAACAGCAGTGTACCACAACTCAATCCATAATACATTCTACTGTATACAGAAGTTCATTTGCACATATTTCTAGCCATATCTATGTAGCTCCGGGCATGCATATTTAGTTCTACAATAGGCTTCAGCAACAGACTGTGTGCTGCTTTAAGTAGCACAGTCTGGGAAGTCTCAAACATTGTGTAAGATAATGTCTGACTATTTAGCAATAATTGGAGGTTGATCCCAGATTTACCTATTGACAAACAATATGAGTTTTAATCACCTGATTGTACTAAATTCCCTTTAAGGAATTACATTTGATGAAACTATAATGTTAAATAATAATAATAATAATATAACTGAATTATTAATAATGATGATTTTGGGAAAAGTACTGGGAAAAACATGCAAGATATGTCCAAAATTAATTAAATCAGGTAATAGAGATGGAAGCTTATGGTTCACGGCAAGACAAGAGTCAACATCCTTGATCACCACTCCTTGGCTTTAACCGAAAACATTAACTGGTCTGGACAACCTTCTGTGCTAACTCTCCCCAGTGTTGTAATGTAACAAAGTACAAATACTTCACTACTGTACTTAAGTAGAATTTCCATGTATCTGTACTTTATTTTGTTATTTATATTTCCGGAAACTTTTACTTTTACTCCACTACATTTCCTAAAAAAAATGTATACTTTTACTCAACTACATTTCTCCTAAGCATCTTAGTTACTCGTTACTACAAAATAAAATCAGAAGAAATTTGTTACACTGGAAAAAAATGAGGTTTGGCAAATCATTGCTCCTAAATTGCCAAGATACTGCACATTCCATTCCAGTTGGTGAAGTAATGCCTGTTTGTTGCCAAGCGGCAAAAAAACAACAACCATAGGCCAAAACTAAAGGAGGAGAGGAGGAAGCATAATGACTGATAGTGCCATGGAAGCACCTGGTGCAGGCTCTGCCGCCATGGTAACAGATGATGACCAGTGGTGGACGACAGTGGTGATGAAGATAACATTACACATGGCCATAAAGTTCATAATCAAAGTTTTTTTTACTTTTACTTTTAATTAGGGCTGTCAAAATAACGCGTTAATTTTGATGAATTAATCTGAGAAAAAAAACGCGTTAAAAAAAATAACGCAGATTAATCCATTCCATATTGACCTTTCACCCGGAGCCGTTCTAGCCACCATTCAAATGTAAAATGGAGGGACAAGCAACAGAAACATCACTGCACGTGACGCTAGTTAACACTACATTCAACAGCAGGTCGCGTTAGCCTTCCGCTAGCTAGTAGTTGAAAATGCTGACAGCTAACGCTAAATGGTGTAAAGTTTGACTGTGTTTCTGCCGTCGTTGGAAAAACACAGACGGAGATGGTGCATTTGTAGTTATTGTAAAATACCCTATTGAATTTATTTCCTCAGCATATTAGGTCATATTGTTCATTGTTATAGTCATTATTTGAACAGTGAAAATAATAATAAAAAGAGTTTTTTTAACTTTAATGTCACTAATGCTGATTATTCATTGGTTCATTTGAATTGAAATATTTAAAATACTTTCACAGCAAAAGTTATGTATGCGATTAATTTAGATTAATTAATCACAGAGTCTGTAATTAATTCGATTGCATGATAATGATGACATACTTGTAATACTTCTAGTACATTTAATATCAGACATTACTTTTGATACTTAAGTACAGTAAATATCAGATACTTTCAGACTTACTCAAGTAATATTCTAAAAGGACACTTTAACTTCTCATTTTTTTCAAGTCATTTTCTGGTAAGATACTTGTACTTTTACTCATGTATTGTTAAGTACTTTATACAAGACTGCTTAACCCTAATCTCCACATTTGCCTGTACTTTCTGTTGAACTGAATTGAAATACTAGAGATGGAGTAATGAATGATGACTGCATGATTGACTTTTGTGCAAATGTTCAATATATATAAATTTACCCACAAATGTGTATGAAATAATGTTTTTAATAGCATATATACCATCCTTTGTTCTTGCATAAATTCCCAAGAACATTCATGGTGAAATATATGAAGTGGTCCATGTACATATTGTGTTTGAATAGTATGAAAGAACCTGCTCTGATTTTACCTAATGAAGATCTGAGAACCAACAGTTAACAAAGTGAGTACAGGTGGAGGATTGACAATGTGTGCAGGATTTTTTGGTTCTTTCATAGTCAGATTTCATGAATCTAAATGGGGTGGCATTAGCTCAGTCCATAGAGACTTGGCTTGGGAAACGGGGGGTCACCAGTTTAAGTACCTGTACAGACCAAAGTACGGAGTGTGGACTGGTAGCTGAAGAGGTGCCAGTTCACCTCCTGGGCACTGCCAAGGTGCCCTTGAGCAAGGCACACAACTGTTCTCCATTTAGTGCATGTATAGGTCCTGGGCATGTGTGTATTTGTAGCAACTGTAGCAGCAGAGTGAAACATTTTAATGTTATCCTTGTGGGATCAATAAAATATATCTTCTATCTAGATTGCAACTTTGTAGTGAGTGTTTGAATTTTATATTACAATGCAAATAATCTTTTTATCCTTTTTATTCTCAGCAGTAAACGGAATACAAATAGTTAGATGAATGTTTAATGTAACATGTTCTAGCTGAGAGGAACTTCATGAAGTGTCTTCATTGGGACCACCTCTGTGCTTTATTGCAGGAAGTGATGTCAGTTGAGGAGGAGTCCACTTCCTGTTACTGTCTGATGGACTCAACAACCTGCCATTTGCTTCTGGACCAGCCGGGCTCGTATGCCCTGGTGGGCGAGCCCCTTACGCAGGCTGCCGTCAAGAGACTGAAGCTGGCTGTGTTTGGGAGCATGGAGGCCGGCTCCATGAGCTACAGCCTGCGGGTGTACTGTGTGGATGACACACCACACGCCTTTCAGGTGGGTGAAGGACACTGGTTACTGTAGGTGTCTAGCTAATTGTTTTTCCCTTTTGTTTATCCAACAAAAGTTGAGTCATGATTGTTTCCAGTAGCATTGTGTCTTACAGTCTCTTTTATTTATAGAGGATGCTCACAGCTGAAAAAAACATGACCGTAAATTGAACATGTTCTTCCAGAAAGTTTCCTCGATAATCTAATTAGCACACAGTCCAAAGTTTTCATGGGGACTATTTCTTCCCTATATAAACGGTTGACAATGAGGTTTGTGGATTATCTAATGTAAGCAGGACATTATTTCTCAAAGGACACTTTGCTTTTGAAAGTCATTTTTTCAAAGCTGGGAAGAGCTCCCAGCAATTTGTAGAGCACAAATTAAATTTCATTTATCTCCGTTGTACTTGGGTCGAGGCAGAAATCCAGAGACAAATATCACAAAATATGAGCAAATTAAAAAAACTATCTGCATTGATGTCACTTGAGAAAAGTGAGAAAATATGTTTTTGTGAACAGGTCATCAAAGACTGTTACACTAGGAGGTATTTGATCTTGTCTTGATCTGCTGTTGGCCAATAAGTGACTTTAATTTCACTATTGTTTTTTTTTGAGAGAGATACAGAGAGAGAGACAGAGAGAGAGACCTGGCAAATTCACCAATCTTTCTGCAACTGTGCATCACAACTTTTACCTCTTTCACAAAAATGTGAGGATGCACATTTTCACTTTAGCCATTTCTACTCTATTCGGTAGATATTGTAGGTCATGGCCTAGATTCAAGCTGAACATCTTGTGTGAATGTGTTTTTAGCCTGGGCTGTCAGGGCAGCAGGGACCTCAGCATGTGCTCTCTACCGGTTAGTTAACCAATCATACTTTTTTTTTTATTTTGTTAGACTTGATTATCCTTCAGCGACCTATAGGGTTTTTATGCATTGAGATCTCATCAGTGAACATCAGGGAAATTAAGCTTCCTGTCGTCCCCAGAGAGACTACACTAACAGAAGAGCTGAGCCGAGCTGAACAGAGCACCACAAGCCTAGGGACTGACTCTGCCTCCCGACCGCCTTTCTGTCATGTCGCAGCCGTCAGCAGCAGCTGGCTTTAAAATGCATTCTGGATTTGGTTTATGAATTTCCAGCCTGCCGAGCAGATGCCAGACTTTTGCGTGTCCCTTGGGCTCCTGTCTGTTAGCAGCACATCTCTGCTGCGTGTTTTCCAAGCTCGGGCACAATCACAGACTGGATTGTGGATCAACAGGAAGCCTGATGCAACACAAACACTCAACATTTTCTTCAGCTGAGACTGAGGCTATGATTGGCAGTTTTCTGATATTTTCTATGATATTGCACAATGCTGCTGTTTCTTTTAAAATAGGTCCTCTTCAACATGTTACATTTCCTGAATATTAATATCCAAATCGATGCACTTTTGCATTTAAAAACGATGTCTCGTTTTTAAATGACCAGATACACATTCAGTTTAAGTAAAGGTCTTAAAATCACCCCACATTGTGTGATTTTTTTTTTTGTGTAAGCATCAAAGACAGGGAATGTCTTGTTGCGCAAATGGGCCTAGGTAATTCCCCTCCACCAGCAAGTCCTTTTCTAAGGTCACAGCATTCAGTATAGGAGACAAAATTTATACAAGCTTTCTACCTGAAAATACCACCCATATTAGTATTCTGCTGGCGGATGTTGCCCTCCACTGTGAATGCTACCAGAAAATACTGTTCACCTCAACCTTTAGCCTTTAGCCTTGGCAAAGGATCATTTCTACAATGTCCCAAATTCTAGCATAATCAACAAATAATAGTCTGTTTCCAAAATGATAAACACAATCATCACATTTTGTGATTCAACTATTCTACCTGATGGATTTCTTATTTTGACTTAACTGTAAAAACACAATGTGCCATGTGTCAAGCAGATCAGGAGCGTTTACAGTCTACACAAGAAAACTTAAAAAATGGCAACATGATAGCTTCAAGCTTCAAATGAGTTAAAACATGTCAACATCATACAAGCTAGCTTCATGCGAAGTTATATGGGAAAACCTAAGAAATACAGCTTTGTGTTCCCTAGTGTAAAAAAACTGGAGCCTATATAAGTGAAAATGTCCAAATTAGGCGTAAAGAGTTAATATTTTGTGGCCACCATTATTTTCCAGCACTGCCTTAACCCTCTTGGGCATGGAGTTCACCAGAGCTTCACAGGTTGCCACTGGAATCCTCTTCCACTCCTCCATGACGACATCACGGAGCTGGTGGATGTTAGAGACCTTGCGCTCCTCCACCTTTCGTCTGAGGATGCCCCACAGATGCTCAATAGGGTTTAGGTCTGGAGACATGCTTGGCCAGTCCATCACCTCTCAGCTTCTTTATCAAGGCAGTGGTCGTCTTGGAGGTGTGTTTGGGGTCGTTATCATGTTGGAATACTGCCCTGCAGCCCAGTCTCTGAAGGGAGGGGATCATGCTCTGCTTCAGTATGTCACAGTACATGTTGGCATTGGTGGTTCCCTCAATGAACTGTAGCTCCCCAGTGTCGGCAGCACTCATGCAGCCCCAGACCATGACACTCCCACCACCATGCTTGACTGTAGGCAAGACACACTTCCTCACCTGGTTGCCGCCACACACGCTTCACACCATCTGAACAAAATAAGTTTATCTTGGTCTCATCAGACCACAGGGCATGGTTCCAGAAATCCATGTCCTTAGTCCGCTTGTCTTCAGCAAACTGTTTGCGGGCTTTCTTGTGCATCATCTTTAGAAGAGGCTTCCCTCTGGGATGACAGCCATGGAGACCAATTTGATGCAGTGTGCGGTGTATGGTCTGAGCACTGACAGGCTGACCCCCCCCACCCCTTCAACCTCTGCAGCAATGCTGGCAGCACTCATACGTCTATTTCCCAATGATGACCTCTGGATATGACGCTGAGCACGTGCACTCAACTTCTTTGGTCGACCATGGCGAGGCCTGTTCTGAGTGGAACCTGTCCTGTTAAACAGCTGTATGGTCTTGGCCACCGTGCTGCAGCTCAGTTTCAGGGTGTAGGCAAGCTTCTTATAGCCTAGGCCATCTTTATGTTGAGCAACAATTCTTTTTTTCAGATCCTCAGAGAGTTCTTTGCTATGAGGTGTTGAACTTCCAGTGACCAGTATGAGAGAGTGTGAGAGCGATAACACCAAATTTAACACACCTGCTCCCCATTCACACCTGAGACCTTGTAACACTCACACATTTACATTTACACTGTTATACAAGCTGTACACTTAATACTTTACATTGTAGCAAAGTGTAATTTCTTCAGTGTTCCCATTAAAAGATATAATGAAATATTTACAAAAATGTGAGGGGTGTACTAACTTTTGTGAGATACTGTGTATATATAGAGTAGGTTTACATGTATGTTTTGGCCATCAGTTGTAATTTTCCAACTTCCCCTCTGAGTCTCAGTTTGGCATGACAGATGGCTCTGAATACTATGATACCCTTGTGGCTCTGCACACAGTCATTGCTGGTAAACTGTTCAAATGTACAGACTAAACTGGGTTGTAGGTGGAAGTAAACAATCTGCCATTACTGCAGTGGCATCCCACTTGTAAATCTACCCCAAAACACTGTAATATATGTGAAGGAATTTACTTTAAGTTAACTTTAACTGCTTTTGAGCAGCTTTTTGCAAAAAAAATATGTCTGGAAGATCCTGAGTGACATGTAACATAGTAATCAAAATGCCATTAAAACGAAGGTAGTTATCTAAAAAACTGAATGTTCTCAACCAAATATAGACAGCTAGAAATCATTTTACCTGATATTCACCAAAACCACACTTGCTGTACTGGGCTGCACTGTAATCAGCTGCTCAAAACCATAAACTTTAACTTCTTAAAAAAAAACATGAATTGCAAAATCCGAAAGTCTCTGCTCCATTAAACTTCACTTCAATTTGCAGCTGAAGATGAGCAGCCTGCCTCCATAGGACCGGTGGTGAGCCATAAAGTCTGTGTCTCCGTGACGACCATATATCTTTTGCTAGCAGGGTACTTTCTGCTTGTTTCCTGGCTGGAATTATTACATTTTTATGTGATGATGTAATAATTTAGATTGCAAGTAATGTGGCTGGGGATTGGTAATGTGATTTTTCAAAAGTATGTGTACTGTATAACCAATTTCACTCTGTTTTGAATATTAATGAATATTTTCCACATAAACACAGGCTACCTTCATCTTCAAAGAAGGCGATTTTATATACAATCATTTAAAGCTGGTGATTGGATTTTTATTACATGAAATGCATTTTGGGAGTAGTTCACATCTCTCCTTAAGTTTGAATTTACACAGGCTTGTACTTTAGACCTTTTATCCAACCAAATAATTTCTTATTCAGTTTCTCATCTTTTGTACTGACGATCCAACCGAGAGACTTTCATGCCCATCCAAGCCTATGTTTGTAATGTCATAATGAAACTGGTTACATGTATACATAAACATATATACAAGATGATAAAGTATAAGAATTGACATGTAAAAAATTAAATCAAGCTAAACATACCTGACTTTAACCAGGTTTATCATTAGCTATTTTTCAAACTGCTATGAATAATACAATAATAAATATGAACCAAAATCTACCTGTCTGGCTGTTGATTGGTCAACTGAATGTAAAGTTGCTCTCCCCAACTCAGTGAACAACACAGTTAGTCCAGGGAGCTACAACCACATGAGAACATATTTACCGAGTAATAATTGCAACTCAAGCCCAAAAAGTTGCTAGAGGGCTCTTAAAAGTCCTAAATCCAAGGTGGCACAATCTAACATTGTCTATGCGGAAGATTACTTTTTTAACTTTTGGATCCCTGGACTCCCAAAATAATTCCACCAACCTATGTTTGGATTTCTCATTCTTTGCTGAAATTGTAGCTGTAAATAATGATCTAGGCACATCAATCGTGTGTGATGTGTCAAACAGCAGATCAGCAACAATCACAGTCTACACAAAACTTAATCATGACATCTTGGCAGCTTCTAATGAGTTCAAATGAAGTAACATCATAGATCCAAGCTAGCTACATGCTACACAGGAAAACCAAAGAAATTCAGCGTCGTCCAGTCGCTTAGTGTTAAACTGTTTTGAACAACAGCAGCAGATGGCAGAGAGGAACGTC
Source organism: Gymnocephalus cernua (assembly GCA_023631565.1). Classification (NCBI taxonomy): domain Eukaryota; kingdom Metazoa; phylum Chordata; class Actinopteri; order Perciformes; family Percidae; genus Gymnocephalus; species Gymnocephalus cernua. The sequence continues at coordinate 33,774,240 of CM042425.1, read as the reverse complement.
ATTAATCAGGTTGCCTGCTGCCACATTTGGTTTTCATATGAATGTCTTTCATCTGCATTTTACCAACAATTAATTGTTTTCACACCTACAGCAATATCATAACCACCAGCACACTTTTCTGCAAACACATGCGTAAAGGTGCATACACACACTTAACCATACACACACACAGACACATGTTAAGCCAAGCTGTTACACGCACAGACACTTAGTCAGAATCAATCAGCATGGCCTGGCATTAGTCACAGCTCTATTCCCTGTCTTTTCCCTTAGTGATTGAGATGGCTAAGGATAGATGGGCCAGACACAGAACCATCCCACCGGGACACTGAACAATGATGACAGATGAATACCTGCTAGCGACAATCAAAGTGCTCTTTTATCATCACAAATTCAATTTGGGAGATGGACGTTTGCCCCCCTGACACACGCGTTTCCACAGCATTAAAGTCAAGTTTCAATCTGTCATGTTGAGGCTGCAAATGTGATGCTAATGTGAGCATGAGTTGTATGAGTTGTTCAGTGGAGACTTGACATTACTTCTTTGGCCACCTGTTTTTGTGTTAATACTTGTAATGTCGTTGTCAATTAGTGGAAGTGTCAGAGGAAAGGATTTGCAACAGGTGTTGGTGCTGATATGCAAAGGTAGTGTACCTTCTCTCGCATTCATCTCATTTCCCTTTTCCCCTCTCATTTTTTGTTTCCTTCTATATTATCTTTCTCTCTTATCCCCTTTTTCTTTCTGACCCCTTTCCTTCCATTCTCTCCTATCTACTTATTATGCTGTCCCTGTTCCTTTCCTTTTCCTTTCTCCTCCAGGGAGTGGTGGCTGCAGAGAAGACCAGAGGTGGTCAGCTCCTCGAGGAGCCAAAGATGTTGCCTTTCCAAGCGAACACCTTCAGCCTCCAGGTGTCCATCCAAGATGTTCCCCAGTTCCTGTGGAGCATCAAACCCTTTACCACATGTCAGGTAACCATGGCAGTAACCGACAAGATAGTAAATGAAAACAGAGATCCGTTACTAAAGTGCTAATAAGATTCTGTTTTTGATGCTAAGAGGTCATAAGTATGGTGCTTGTGTCCTGCTTCTCCCATGGGTCACCTAACGAACAAAGTATGTGGGGTGTGCTGTGTTAATTTGAGATTCTCCAGTTGGCCGAATTTACTTTGTGTATTGTAGGATGTATTTTTCTGTAACTTTAATATGGTACCACAATAAGGCAGTCGTGAAGAACAAGAAAGTTCTTAATTTAAATTTCACACACAGTTTGTTCTTCCAAAGCAGTATACCAACACTTTTCAGTATATTAATAGGCAGTATACTTTCTTTAATAAATTATTAAAAACAGACATCATTTTCTTTAAAATGATCATATTTAGATTGTTTTCAATTAATAAAGCAGTCCCTCCAGGATTTTGCGTTGCGCGATTGCGCCAATTCACGCAAATTCAACCAATCACCGTGAATTTGGTGCGACTCGCAGTTTTGACCAATCACTGCAACCTTTCCGCAAATTTGACCAATAACCTGAAGTTTCCCGCGACTTCAACCAATCCCAGCAGTCCCACGTGTACTCTGTGAGCCACTGACCAAGCAATAGTGAGAACGGGTTGATCATTTCCTTGTTTCTGATATGAAGACAAGACGTGTGTGAGACTCGAACATCTCACATTTACCAACAAAACATACAGCGAAAGACCGTGCAAAACATTTCAGACCGTCCTGCCAACCTGTATACATTTTAACATCAATGTACCTTGTAACGTGTTTTTCACTCTGCTGCTGTTTCAATCCTGTCGGCTCTCTGCAGCAGGCGGGGCTGGCTGCAGCTCAGTTCCCCCCACGACTGACCCGCGCGCGCGCACACACACGCACGCACGCACACAAACACACAAACACACACACACACACACACACACACACAGGGTGGATGCAGGAAACACTGGAGATGAGACGTACATGATGACCTAAATTGAGGACAGCTACGCTCATTTAAGTGCAATGATAAGTTAAAGTCCAATAAGTACTTTATCAAACCGTATGAATGTGTGTCCCAGGCCATGATAGGAAATTAACTAACAATGTAAAGATCAACAAGCCACTGACACATATTTTCAAAGTTGATTAATTCAATAAATTATAATTTTTTGTCTTAAATCCACCAGCCATTTTAATATTATACCAACATTTGCAGCATCCTGATCCTTTTTGGTAAGGTTATTGGGAAATCTCAGCCCAGAGTAATTTTATTCTCCCTAAAATAAGTTTGTTTTTATTTTTAAAGAATTATACAAAAAAAAAATCACAACTTTTTTTGCAACTTTCACTGTCTCCCGCAACTTCATTGCAACAAACATACAAAAGATATCGCAAGGCATTTTGGGCCGCAACAATCTAAAAAAAAGGCCACGAAATCCTGGAGGGACTGATAAAGGGTTATAATCATCTTACTTTCTAATAAGTTATCAAGTCTGCATTTATAAATATTATGTAGTCGTTAGTATGGTCTTTTTCATTTGGAAAAAAACATAGATCTATCATTGGGCTAATTCCGACTTCAATTTTAATAATTTTACAAATAACTTATTCAGTACTGAAATCAGTGGTGCCAATTTCCCATTACAGCCCATGTTAAGGTGAGACACTACAGTAGATTAGAAATATTTTAACTAACATATCTCTGTGAAACTTCCCCCAGTTGATAAATAATGGTGTTTCAGTATTTTTCAACTTGGACCCTATTTTCCCATGCATGGTATCTAAGTGACTAATGTAAACCAAAATCTTTGAAATCTTTTCAAATCTGTGGTCCAGTATTGAGTGAGAACGCTGGAACCTGACAGGTTCAGATTATTATTCTAAGTGTCCGACAACATTATGAAAAGGATCCCTACATAGACCCTACATAGAGTAAGATCCTTTTTGTTTAACATTAAACAGCCCCGAAATCACCATCACCAAACCCACCAGACTCACCCACCAGAAAATAATTCATCTGGTTTTGACTCACTTCATATTTGTTTGTGTGCACCATGTTATGCTTTAAACTGCTCTTCTAGCGTGCATCCTGCTGTCAGGCAACATTCAGAGAATGTGACTTTAACCACAATGTGCACAACACTGGATTTACAGCACTTTGTTCAAATGCTAACACACTGCTATCAAAACTGTTAACCACACATTCAAAACAGAATAGATGTAAGTCTGGTGCCTATCAAACACTACTGATTGCAATTTCAGCTGAAAGCCTAAGCAGGTGTCTTGTTTTAGACTAGTTAGTGAACATATACGGTTTTTATATAGAGACAGCTCAGAAAGCCTTTTTTTGTATACAAACACCAAATAAGAATGACACAATTATACACTGTACCGTTTGAGAGAATCAGGGAAAAGAGCAAAGATACCAACATATCCAGGTAAGATGTCTGAGGTTACATATACAGCTATAAAAAAAATGTGAAAAACACTACATCTTTACTATAGTAAAACTGCGACTTACTGTTTTTCAGAAAGTAATGGAGGGGAAAGCAATGAAAACAACACATTAATTTGTATTTAGAGATGATGCAGACATCCAGTGTGATGAAGAAAACTTGCCGCATGATGCTGGAGAGAGGCAGGATTAGTCACACTATTCTTTGTTGCTGTTATGTACATTTTTAGTTTTTTTTCCAGTAATTCCATACATTACTAGAGACAAAATACTATATTGAAGCAAACTGCTGCTTTTCATTCCTTGTTGTTTACCTTACAAAAAATTGGTATATTATAAAATCTATATCTTTTCTTTAAAGAAACTATTGAGTAGTTTGAAGTCACTCAAATTGTTTAAACTGTAAAGATGAAAAGTTAGTAATTTCTGTATTGGTGTTTGATGCTAGTGTTTTTACTCTCAGTGTGTTCTAAGTGACAGTGTGTAGGATTGTTCATAGTGTTTGGCTGCTCTAAGCCTGTTTTGAGACGTGTGTGAAGAGTTGTGTTGCTTGGAATGAGTTTTGCAGGTGATGTGAACTGTTTAGCTCAGGTGACTGTTGGTAGTGCAGACTGTAGTTAGAGTTTTGCACATGTGGCTTCAGTTGTGCCCACTGTTGTTTAGCAATCGAAAAAAACTGTAATAGCTTTGTGTTTGTTTTGCTTGCAGGAGCATTAAAATGCAAACAGTATGAGAGCAAATGCACCGCAGCAGCCAGTGAATCCTGTTTTGTATCTGTTGTCATTTGCACAACAGCTGAGCTGTGTCCCCACTGTACGCTGTTATTGCTTAAAGATCTGAATGCAGGGTGAAAGCTCTGCTTCAAAGACACCCACCCTCTCCACGGCCTTATTTATGAGGGCCTCGAAATGGCAGGCAGGCACCGCGAACCTGCTTTGGTGGAGCAGGTGGAGAATAATAGCAGAGCATGGTGCCATACATCAAGTCAGCTTTTAGTGCTAGAGAGCATCCAAGCTTTCCACGTCCATCACCTCCCCCTCCCCCTCCTAGACTCCATTATCTGCTGCTGTGAGCTGCACTGGGCAGCCAAGATCAAAGCCACAAGGATTAAGTCATCAGTAGCCACACTGGCCGCTGCTTTTAATGCCACGGTCTTCACTAAGAATCGTTTGCAGGTCACTTTTAATATGGCAGAGACGGAGTCTAGCAGAGGTCAAGGACGTTTCCCCACAGATGTGCCCGCTCTCTTAAAATTAATTATACATCAAAGGCAGTCTTTTCCCTGTTCCCTGTATTCCCACATATATATCGTACAGTACCCAAAAGCTGCTTTTGCAATCAGAGTTACTGTACAAGGGGAGCTGTATTTGTAAATGGATAACAATAGTTATTTCAATGCATAAATATATCAAGCCATGGAATTATTGAGACTTCAAAGCCAACTCTTATCTTTTATCTTGCCGGGTGTAAGTGGCTGTGCATGTGCCAGCGTGGTCACATGTAGAACGGGGAGCTGAGTCATCTCATTTAGAGCATATGTTAACACTGCTGTGTACCGTGTTATGTTTCTGATGTCCCTCTTTTTTTTTTTGCCTCCTCAGGAGTTTTCCTTCCCCCAAGTGTGGTGCAGCAACCAGCAGTCCCTGCACTGTGCCTTCTCTCTGGAGAGATACAGCCCTGCCACCACCCAGCTCTCCTGCAAAATCAGCGTGCGCCAGGTCAAAGGCCAAGAGCAGATTCTGCAGGTCTACACAGCTGTGGACGAGGTGAGGCTCTTGAGCTGCAAGGGGATGTTTCACTTTCTCGCTCAACCTTTATGTAACCTTCCTGGAGTGTGTCCGTTGACAGCAGGGCCAGCTCTCCTGAGCTTGCATTGTGTAATAATAGAGCGAGGAGGACACTCTTACTTTCCTTTTTTCTTCACAGATTCATGCTAAACACAGACAACAAAGATCCAGCTGTTCACCACATTGCCTGCACATATATTTTTTTTTTTTTACTTTTATTCGCCCAGGAAGACATGTGTTCCAGCAAATAGCCTGCATCACTTTCACATGCATTAACACCTGGCAGCTGCCCAGTGTAACAGCAGTCTTCTGTCAGCCGCTGAGCAGTTCCACTGGAGCAGCTACGAGTTAGAAATCCTCACTCAAGAGCACCTTGACAGTGGTTGTTAAGCCAGAAGAGTGTTACTCATTGATTTTACCCTACTGCTTTTTCACAACCAGTCACAAACATACTTGTCCTACCTCAAGGCCACCAACACTATTTAAACTCATTGTATTGCAGTCAGACGCAGGTGAAATATTATTTGCAATTACTTTTTATGGTTTTACTTTCATGATTAGTTAGGGTTTGACAGATAGGAAGAATAAATAAAAGTGTTTATATAGGAGCTGTGAGTAGATTTCAAATCATCACCACACACACACACACACACACACACACACACACACACACACACACACACACACACACACACACACACACACACACACACAGTACAGTACAGTACAGTAAACAGACATGACCATTTCGAGGAGAGAGTCTGTGGGTCACCAGGTTGGGACAATAACATTTTCAAACAGAGCATCAATACAGCAGCTTTAGAGGTGTTTTACACCAACATGAGCCATTAAGTTTCTATCACAGCACACATTTGAACCAAATTTCTAGAAAATTGGCTAAAGAAAATGTGAATGAATCTGGGTTGCTGTTAATCATTAGGAGTTGATTCATTAAGATAAACAGTTGGTGGCATTAATTCTCCAGTTGGGTGCCATTAAATCATCCATCGGTGAAGAAGAGGAAACAAAGTGATGATGTAATTACAAGAGCTCCAGCCTCAAGCAATGGAACACTTTATGAAAATTTGACATTTATATATGTCCCTTGTATGAATTTAAGAAACGTCAGTCTCCTATCAGTCCACAGAGACCTGATGTTCTATCGATACACTTCTCAATTTTTCACCTCAGCCAAGTGTAAAATGTTTGTGCCAATGTTTCCACCCAGGATATTTCTTGTGCAAATTGAAAATTTGCATCGAAACGCATATATTGTTATCATGTTTAGGGCTGTCACTTTTTTAAATAATCAGTTCAAACTCTGTGTGTGTGTGTGTGTGTGTGTGTGTGTGTGTGTGTGTGTGTGTGTGTGTGTGTGTGTGTGTGTGTGTGTGTGTGTGTGTGTGTGTGTGTGTGTGTGTGTGTGTGTGATATCATTGGAAAGGTAACACTCTCAAGTTTTTCGTACAAGTGTCAGCGTGAGTCTAGGCCTTACTGACACAGAGTTACAGAGGCTAGAATGGAGTTTTTTTTATTTCCGTCCAAGTCATACATCTGTAAAATGATTTAAAATACACTGCTGTAAACACATCCATTTGAGATACAGACAATACAGGACCATAGCCACATGTCCCTGCTTACTACAGAAAAGCCAAAAGACTCAAAAATGGATTTTATATGAATTGTTTTCTACAGATATGTCTGTGCGTTTTTCTTAGGTCCATTTGAACGGTGCAAAGAAAAAAGCCAAAAAAGTGCAAAATACAAAACTTCTCAAATACAAAAATACACCCACATCAATCACACACATACTTGATATAACTATATACATAAATATATAGAAATAAGTAATTATAAATTGGTCAGGGAGTGCTTTGCATTATAACAGTCACTGTTTGTGCTGAAACACAGAGCCAGCAATCAGAGGGTATCAATGGGGTTCAAGGTGTCTATTGAATCCTCTCCTTATTGGCTAAAAGGGTAGGAGGGTCTCATAACATCGACTGCCGAGCCATCATTGCGCTTTTAGCTAAATATCTCCGCCTCTCGGGAACTGATTGACTTATTAAAGGTCTTGTTAGATATCTAAGTCTTCAGAGAATAAGACGGATGCCCTCATTGGCCGTTAGAAGTCTCGTGTGAGAAGAGAGACGCGATACAAAGTCCGGAAATAAAATAGTGTTTACCGTTGGAATCAAAGACAGTATATAAAAGGGTTGGAATCAGTGAACAGACTCGGACCGGGCTGGAGACGAACAGGAGATGGCAGATGGAAGTGACGGTTCAGGAAGTGAGATTGGGGAAATGGAAGTAGGGAAGAATGATGGTTGGAATACTGTGGGCCAGGGATCTAAAAGTGGGAAAAAACGAAAGAAAGTAATACAGTAGAATGAATCCGGAAGTAGAGAAGACACTGATTGTGACCAAAGTATCACAGTACCAGCAAGACAGAGTGAAGAACATAAAGTGAGCATTAAACTTTGCCAAGACGGTGCGTCGTTTGGTGAATGGAACCCAATTAAATTGACAAAGGCAATAAATGGGGTTCTGGGTGTAGTCAATAATGTAAAGGTACTACGGAATGGAATGTTGTTGGTATTCTGCAGGGATAGTGTACAGTAAGGGAAAGCCATACGGCTCAATAAAATAGAGGGCAAAAAAGTGCAATGTAGAATATCTGATGACAGAAAATATACTCAAGGGGTAGTGTCGAGAATTCCTATAGTTGTGTCAATTGATCAATTAAAGGATAATCTAAAAGATGCGATAGTCTATCAGTCTTGATCAAATTTGATGAACCTAAACTACCAAGCAAAATATTTCTTGGGTACATGAGCTATGAAGTTAGGCCTTATATTCCTCCACCTCTGAGGTGTTTTAAATGCCAAAAGTTTGGTCACGTAGCAGCGATTTGCAAGGGCAAGCAGAGATGTGGTAGATGTGCTGGTGAACATGAGTATGGGAAATGTGAAGAAGGAGCTAAACTTAAATGTTGTAACTGTGGGGGAGAGCACAGCTCCGCATACGGAGGTTGTGAAATAAGCAAGAAGGCAGCAGAGGTCCAGAAAGTTAAAGTTTCCCAAGGGGTTACGTATGCAGAAGCATTGAAAAAAGTGAAGTTGGTTCAAACAGAAAGGCCTTCCACACAGTCGGGGGATCTGAGAGTAGCAAGAAACACCCTTGTGGAGTGTGTGATAAAGTGAAAATAAAGGAAGACACGCTACTTGTGGAAAAGAATGACTTTGTGTTATTCATTGTTGATGTGATCAATTGCACAGCACAGACAAAGAAAAAAACAGAAAAGATTAAGATCATAGTTAGAGCAGCTGATAAATATTTGGGAGTCAAGGGGCTAAAATGGGAAGAGACATTAACCAGGGAAAATTCTGACAGTCAGACATGGGGTGGTGGTTCTTCATGTTAATAATTTTACAATGGAATGCAAGACGCCTTATAGCTAATGGACAAGAATTCAAAAAATATGTTTCAAGTTTTACGAAAAAGCCTCATGTTATATGCATACAAGAGACATGGTTGAAATCACAATGGGATTTTGTTATATATGGATATACTGCAATTAGGAATGATAGGGAGACTGGAAAAGGTGGTGGGGTGGCAACATTTGTTTAAAATGGGTTAAATTATAGTGTAATTAATATAGTGAAAGGACATGAATCAATTGAAATCAATGTATGGACTGACAAGTGCAGTTTGGCGATAGTAAATTACTATAATCCATGTAATAGATTGAGATGTGATATATTGAAAGATGTAAGAGGGTCAATGCAAGGAAAAATAGTATGGTGTGGAAATTTTAATGCACACAGCACAATGTGGGGCAGTAATACTACAGATGTGAATGGGTCTGTGATAGAGGAATTCACTGACAATATGGAATTGGTGTGTATTAATAATGGAAATGGTATGAGATATAATAATTCACAGAATACGGAGAGTGTTATAGATCTGACTGTATAGATTTGCGTTTGCTACGATTGCTAGTATTAGTACTTGGGAAGTATTAAATCAATCAACAGTAGGTAGTGACCATTACCCAATATTAATAAAGATTGGAGTTGAGCTGTGTCAAGAGGGAGGAATGAGAACACCTAGATGGAGACTGGATAAAGCTGACTGGGATGCATTTCAATTATTGAGTGAAACTAGCTGTGCAGAGTTACTAGGAGATAATATAACTGATGTAGAGGAAGCTAATGCCAAATTGGTTGCAGCTATTGTACAACCAGCAATGAAAACTATTTCAAAGAGTGCAGGTAGGAAAAGTAGAAAGAGTGTGCCATGGTGGGATGATAATTGTAAGGAAATGATAAAAAGGAGAAATAGAACTTTTAGACAGCTAAAGGCTCACCATACAGTGGATGTTATTGATTCAATATAAAAAAGCACAGGCAATGGTTCGGAAAACAATAAGATCTGCAAAACGTATATACTGGAGTCAATACTGTAAAAAAATTGGAAGAGAAACACAGTTATCAGAGGTATGAGGAGTGATTAGAAAAATGAGTGGAGTAAAGAATAATTTTGAGCTACCAGTGTTATGCAGCAATGATATAACGGCAATAAGTAATTTAGAAAAGACAGAACTACTAGCAAAAACATTTGTGAAGGTCCATAGTTCAGAAACTATATCCATACAAGCTAGACAGGGAAGAGGTAATACCCTTGCAAGGAACCCATCAGGAGAAGTTTTTGACTTACCATTTACTCTGTTTGACCTAAGGAAAGCTATTTCTAGACCACGGCAAACTTCACCAGAAAAAGATTGTGTTGGCTATAGCATGTTAGCACATATGTCAGATAATGCTCTTGAAGTTGTATTAAGGTTGTTTAATGAAATATGGGATCAAGGCAAAATCCCGTCAATGTGGAAACAATTATAGTTCCGATACTTAAACCAGGTAAAGAGGCATCAAAAACTTCAAGTTATAGGCCCATTTCTTTAACAGTTAGCAAAGACTATGGAACGGATGGTTACGGACAGATTAGCGCACTTTTTAGAGAGTAAGGAACTTTTTTCAAATTATCAAAGTGGATTTCGTAAAGGAAGAGGTACAATGGATAATATTTTGTGTCTGGAATCAGAGATTAGGAAAGCTCAAACTAATAGAGAAATGGTGATTGCTGTATTTTATGATGTTGAAAAAGCATATGACATGTTGTGGAAAGAGGGACTTCTCATTAAACTAAGTTATTTGGGTATAACTGGTAAACTGTATAACTGGGTGTTAGATTTCATGTTTGGGAGGACAATAGAAGTAAAAGTGGGTAGAGTATTCTAATAGGTATTCAGTAGAAAATGGAATTCCACAAGGTAGTGTATGTAGTCCATTGTCGTTTAATATAACGATCAATTATATCTTTGAGCAGGTTGAACATAATGTAGGAAAATCACTTTTTGCTGATGACGGGGCTCTTTGGGTTAGGGGTCGAAACCTGGGCTATTTACAACACAAAATACAAGTGGCAATAGACAAAGTGGAAGACTGGACTAAAAGATGGGGTTTTAAACTGTCAATTGCAAAAACACAATTCATATGCTTTGCTAAGCAACATAAAGCAGTTACTGTGAAATTATATAGCCAAAAAATTGAGCAGGTCAAAGTGGTTAGGTTTCTTGGGGTTTTGTTGGATGAAAAGTTGACTTATATTATTATGGTGAAAGACAAGTGCAAAAAGGTTAATAATATGCTACGGTGCCTATCAGGACAAAATTGGGGACCAAACAGGGCATCATTATTAAATGTATATAGGTCGCTTATGAGAGCAGTTCTGGATTATGGTTGCATAGCATATGTTTCTGTAGCAGAGACCAATCTTAAAATGCTTGATGTACAACAAGCTCAGGCTCTTCGTATTTGCAGTGGTGCTTTTAAAACATCACCAGTAGCTGCAATACAGATTGAAATGGGGGAAATGCCACTGCGGATTAGGAGAGTAAAATGTATGATGGCGTATTGGGTCAGTTTACAAGGTTATGGAATATTTCATCCTACGAAGGCCATTTTACAGGATTGTTGGGAGCATAACAAATCCAATTTTCATAGTTTTGGGTGGATAGGAAATGTAAAAGCAGGAAATATAGGTTTAGGAAATATAAAATATAGTCTAACAGTCCCGTCTTCAACCATTCCTCCCTGGTTATTTGTGATGCCATTGGTAGATTTAAATATTCAGCTGGACATACTGGTCAATATGGATGCACATCCCTCAGTAAATAATAACCATAAATCAAGAATTGCTTCAACATGCATAATAATAAATAAATAAAAACTTTAACATGCTATGGCAAGCCATTTCAGCTTTTATTCATTCACAGTTGATGCATTTTTGATATCAAGAATTCAATTTTTTTACTATTTGCAATGTGAATTCTTGATTATTTTTACTAGTAGGGCCCCTTAGTTAATTTTGACCTACCGATGTCTATTTTTTATATCAGGAATTACATGTTCACTTGTACAAAAGTTAATTCTTGATATCACTCACAGGGATTATTGATATCTGCATCACTAGTTCACTATTTAAATATTACAAGAAAGTGCAGAAAAGGAATATTTTGATGGTATGATGTTAATTCAAACATTCAAATGTTTACACATTTGTAACATGTTATGTAACAAGTAGTGTAAATGACTGCTTAACTAACTATGTGATATTCTTCTCAGTTTATTCTAGACAGTCCAAATAGTCTGGTGGTGCCCATACTGATGCTGAAAATGCCCAGGCTGTAGAGAGAACCAAAGTTTATCCCAAAAGCCAAAGTTCAGGGTTATAATTTATTATTTTCTTCTTATTTATGTTTACGTTAATATTGACTTATTTAATAATATTCACTTCTTATCTTAATGTTATAGAAAATACTCTATTCAATAAATATTGTTGGTTTGAACCTCATTCTGTTCTGTATTGTTGTACTTATTCTTTGACTGTTTTGTTTAAAGGAGGGAGGATTGTATTAGGAGCACTGAAGTGTCAGGTGTGACTGTGTGGCAAATGGTTTACATAGCTCACGGCATCACGGGTCAGGTAGAGGGCCCCTTAGCAGAATTTTGCTTAGGGCCCCAGGGAGGTCAGGATCGGCACTGGTTATGATAGTGGATTGGTCAGGGGATAGGACCTGAACTAATGGGGTTACGTTACCTTGGACGCCTGGCCAATAGTAGTGATTGATTGATAGTCTTGTAATTTCGCAGACCGGAAACAAAACAGACACAGGCCGCGGCCGGTTTGAATATAGGTTTGAGCCAAAGTATGGTTTGAGCTTGCTAGCCGCGTAGCTAGTAGTCTCGTCACGGCGATTAGCTTCGGAGCGAGTAGTGACTCTACAGTCAGTGAGAGAAACAAAGTGTCTCCTCTGTTCTTTCTGACCACGGTGGGAAACCTGGAGCAGGAAAACCCTCTCCTTGATTTTACGTTGGTTATGAACGAGAACGAGAACCAGGAAATGAGTCACGGGAAACCAGTTGCTATGACGACGGCTATGCCGCTGACGACGCTATGATCCCATAGACAGTAGGACGAGCCACGCTCGCCTCAGGCATGAGGCAGTACTATCTGCAGTACTATCTGCAGTACTACCTGCAATGGAAAATCGAGGTAACAGCATTACATTATGTGACAGATTATCTCCAAGTGTAAATGTTAGTGTGAAATTGAACATAACGTATATGACAATGTTGTTTTCAATAAAAAAACATTGTCACAAAGCAAGCCAATCTACTTTTCCATGCTGATAAGAGAATTAAAATGAGAAAATATAATGGGACAAAAAGAAATCAAGGGACATTTAGAATAGATAAAAATGTGCGATTAATTGCGATTAATCGCGAGTTAACTATGACATTAATGCGATTAAATATTTTAATCGCTTGACAGCACTAGTATCTTTTGGTATGCATTTCAGAAAAAAATGGTTAGGATTCAGGTATAATTGCAAATAGTGATTAATCATGATTAATCCACTGAAAATTCTGATTAATTTGATTAAACATTTTAATCATTTGACAGCACTAGTATATATATATATATATATATATATATATATATATATATATATATATATATATATATATATATATATATATATATATATGTGTGTGTGTGTGTGTGTGTATATATATATGTGTGTGTGTGTGTGTGTGTATATATATATATATATATATATATATATATATATATATATAGTGTTGTTTTAAAATTTTTAAGGTTTTTATACACATGCAATGAAATTATATTGGTGGGATGTCTAAGTTTGAATCTGATCCAAATTGTACCATAACTATCATTATCTTGGTATTCTGCAGATAAACCTAGTAACCCCCACCCACTAAAAATAAAATCTTTTGAATTTGACATTTTGCATGCAGATGAGCCAGATGTCACACTGTTACATACAACACTGTCATTGTGTTTATTTTTCCTAATGACAGACAGATGACTTCATGTTCATTAACAAAAATAGACATTTTTGACTTTCACATGTTTAACTGTGACTGTAACTGCCACAGCCACCTTAGCAATGTTACCATGCCCACCCCCAACTACCCTGTTCCAAATACGACGCTGAAGTTGGCATCCGATTCGCAGCTTCCGATTCAGCAGTTAAGGGGAAATTTAAGGGAAACTTGTAGACCACATTAGACCAGGTCCAGATCCACAACCACTCTACCTAAACTTATTAAATCTGGACTAAATTATCCTAGAGAGGCTAAAGATTCTTAAAAACCCAGTTTCAGATTTGTGAAAACTTGATTCTATTCGTGAAAATGCAATAAAGTGAGAATTCACATATTCCAATGTGTCTGATGTGGTATATATATGAAATCCCCATTTATTGCACTTTCACAAATAGAATAAAGTTTTCACAAATCTGAAACTTTGTTTTTAAGAATCTTTAGCCTCTCTAGGACTATTTAGTCCAGATTTGACAAGTCTAGGTACAGTGGTTTTTGATTTGGACCTGGTCTAATGTGGTCTACAAGTTTCCCTTAAATTTCCCCTTAACTGCTGAATTGGAAGCTGCGAATCTGATGCCAACTTTAGCGTTGTGTTCCAAATTGGGTACTGAACTGTTCTGAATTTAAACTGAACACAGCCTCTGGAGACCAAAAGGAGCACTCTCCAAACATTTAAAGCCACAATATAAGCCCACGTGGTGGAGCGTTTGATCATCAAAAGATAGATTTGGAGAGGTGTATTGCTTAAATTCTTTTTAGAAATGCCAGCGCTAACCGCACTACTAGCGGCTACCAGATGTCTTTTCCTTTGTCATATTTTTTTGTTTTTTTTTACAGTCATATGCACTGATGTTTTGAAATGTTAAACACTGTCTGAGTTGACCCAGGAAACCCCATTCATCTGGCTCCCCAAGCTGGTTAAAACAAGCACAAAGCAAAATTTGTAAATCCTACCTGACCCTGGTCTGATTCTAGTCTGTTTCTGTTCTGTTCTTCCAGACTGAAAAGGAGTCAGTTCCATTTTTTATGCAGACAGACTGCACCATCACGTCCCAGACGGGGCCCAAGGCCTTTAAAATCCCTGTGTCCATCCGCCAGAGGATCTGTGCCACCTTTGACACTGCCAACGCCAAAGGCAAGGACTGGCAACTCTTAGCCCAGAAGCTCCACTTAGATCGGTGAGTGTATGATGTGTATCCTTTCTGAGAGTGCATGACCTGTGCATCCTTTTCTTTGTAATGGTCTCGCCGTGAATACACTCTGATGAAAAGGATAACTTGCTGTGAGTGTTGTTCACCTCATGCATCTGGCTTTACAGTATATGCAGCTACCTATTGTTCTTCATATTCCCTCCCAGAAGTAGGAGGCAGGACTTGTATTTAATTGTAAAGTGATTGTGTTGTCTGCTGAATGCTGTGGCTTATGTGCATTATGGTTTTGTACTGGCCTTATTACACAATTTCCTTGAAAATAATATGTTATTAATCACATGTAATTATTAAATGGAAAGATGCATTTATTATGAGACACCATACTAATATTTACTCCATCTAGTTGTTGTCTTCGGTTGGTCTGATCTTTTGGCAGCTATTATCTCCTGTTAAGTGCATGATTCATGAAACCCTGGTATCTAAGAGTCCTTTGGGATTCCAAATTATCCAGATACTTTCCTCTCCAAGTTGGGCGGCTTTGAACTGAGCCTGATGTGACCATGGCTGCAGCCTTTTATGTTGCCTTTTTTTCTCTCTCTCTCTCTCTTGTAAAGCACCATGGCGAAACACTGCCCCCAACTGGATTCAATGCTACATGATACATAAAGACATTGCACTGGCATAGCAACAAGGCCTCTTTTCTTTCATTTTGGCAGCACCTGTTAATTCAATTCAAACCACTGTGTTTGCCAGTAATTACTGATCATTTGTGATGGTACTATTTTCTTTATATTTTTGATATTCTTAAAAGGTCTTAAGAAACCTTTTTTTACCTACATGAAGAACCCGATGGTTTTTGTTTAAAGCACCAAGACAGTTTGTATTAAATTAATTTTCAGTTACAGATAGTTACAGACAGTACATTTTATAATAGGCAAGTTAAGGGGACCCAAGGACCCATTTGGGGTTTGTTTAGTTAGTGGTTAGTAGATGATTTAGGACTTTAGAGTGAGGATAATTATGTGGATAACTGTTCTTTATAGAGTGCATTCTCTAATTGGGTATACATTCTAATATATATCATTTTAATAAAATGTTCTCCATTTTGCACAGGATAATGGAGCCATTGTACAAAATACAGCACAAGGGTCTTGGTTACTTGAGACCTAGGACCTCCCAAAAGCCTAAAAAACTAATGTTTGGGGTCTCAAACACCACTAAAAAACAGATTGCAATACCATTTACAGAATGTAATTGTAATGGCGGTATTTAAAAATCAAATCACTTAATCACCCATCTGGCCTAAATCCAGTCTCCCTAGAAAAACGCAGAGTTTTTTTTGTGATTGTTGCGGGCAGAAATCCTTGATTATGCGGCATGTTTTCTTAAAAAATGCAATGGAATATGCGGGATATTTATGAAATTTTATGCGATGAAATTGCGGGAACTTGCAAAAATTGCGTGAACTTGCAAAAATTGCGGGAACTTGCAAAAACTGCGGGAACTTGCAAAAACTGCGGGAACTTGCAAAAATTGCGGTTTGATGAAAAAGAGAAAAAAAAGTGATTCCCCCAACACCACTAGGTGAAATTACGTCACTTCATAACGTTCCCATGGCAACAGGGGAAAATGGCTGCTCTTGTGTGAAGTTTTTCTGAAGGGACTGTAAATCACTCTTAAAGACATTAAAGCTATGGCTTCCATAGTAGAAACGATATGGCAACATCTCTGACGATAGACACATTTCTATAGTTTGAGGGTATACATTGTCATATCGCCCATCCCTACGAGCCACATAGCAGGAGCTATTCCTGTTAGCATGTATATAGTCTATAACAACGATGTTCCACTTCTGGGATTGCTCCGTTGCCGCCGGAAATTCTGCTGGATTTCACTCTTTTCGGTCGGATGTCCAGTACCTTCCGCTTTCTTTGTGTTGGAATTTTAAACTTCGGTGGATTTATGAGGACTGCTGCTCAGATCTGTGCAGAGTAAATTCAGACAGGTAGCTAGACTATCCGTCCAATCTGAGTTTTTCTGTTGCACGACTAAAACAACTTTTGAACGAGCAAATGGTTCCACCAAAACTTTCCTTCCAAGGGCTAGGTGCCAGCGGCACCGTGGCTCTGCCTGGTGCTTAGCGCCACCCATGACGATTGTGATTGGTTTAAAGAAATGCCAATAAACCAGAGCACGTTTTTCTCCCAGCCTGGAATGCTGTGTGGACTAGGTCTGGCAAAGCGAGACTAGGAAGTATATAATACTGGCACAACCACCATATTCAGGCCGGGCCCAACCAGAGAGCTAGAAGCATTTCAAATAATGCAAATGCACTAGGACAACATACACTCACATTTAGTCAGTAAATATTTCTCGCATTTCTGACCTGTTTTATAATTTATGTTAAATATGGTGTTGTTGTAAAGCTAATTTAATATATTTTCTCCAATGAGCCACACTGTTGCACTGGATGACATGTCCTTCATTACCATTTATACCAGTTTATAATATGAAATAGTTTATTTTCTTTGGCCCCATTCGCACGGGACTAGAATTACGTAAGGACCTTGTGATTTAGAAATGACTCCCCACGTCTATGGATAAGCAAATTTTGTGTTTTACTCAAATTTCATTCATGTGATCAAAACTTTTATTTACAATTGCCAACGCAGCCAATCCGACCCTGAATCACAGAGACGTCGATTCGCACAAGACTAATATTATCTTATGACCTCCGTGTTTGGCGAAAGTTGGCAGGTAATTTGCGGTGGAATTTTTACAAATAACTTAATGGCAGGTTCACACAGGATTAAGATCATAGACAACCCCCGCAATTATTACAAAGTAGGCTGCTAGAGTTACCCAGGTAAATACTAGTGCCGTGCGAATAGGGCTTTTGACTCAATCCTACACTCCTGCTTACTACTCACTAAAGCACCAAATGTGTATTAATCCATGGCTAAAAATAGTTCAATAATAAGTTCCTCCTGTTTAAGTAATGTTTGCTAAACCTACAGTGTTCAGCTGTTATAGGAAATCACTTTTTAAATGGGATTTGTTTTAAACAAAGAAATATCTGTTATGACATGAGCCTTATCCTTTACGGTGCACAATTTTAAAACTACTGGCATGTTTTCTATGCATCACAAACACTTAGATTACACTTAGACAATTAGAGCAATTTCAATTATTTACAGAATCAGTTTGACTTGTGTCTTTTACAAGATAGATAAATGCATAGATAATCAGCAAGAATACAGTCCATATCTGAAGCAAATATTAAACATGTTCCCATTGTTCTGTCCCTGAGAGTTCCCTCTTCCTGTGCAGTTCATTAATCCCGCTTTGTGTGCTCCTCTACAGAAACCTGGGTTATTTTGCAAAGCAGCGGAGTCCGTCGGCAGTCATACTGAGCCTGTGGGAGGCTCGCCACCAGGACACTGCTGACCTTGACTCTCTAGCCAACGCCCTCGAGGAGATTGGCAAGATCCACTCCAAAAGCTCCCCCAAGGACCAGGATGAGCCGGAGTCTGACTTCAATCACATACAAGCGGGCAGTGTGTGTGGAACGGGCAAAGTAACAAATTAGACAACAGAGGACTCTGCTCCTGACTATACAGGCTGAAAGAAAAGAGAGTGAGTGAAAACTGACAAACTAAGGCATATATCTGTGTGCACACACACAGCCAGTGACGGACAACACACACTGTGGCTGTGTGCTGGAAGGTCATGAGGTTGTGAGTAGACAGTGCGAGCAGTCAACATGCCGACCAGTTTCAACAGATGGAGGTGAGCCGGTACCTGCTGTGGATCCACCCCTCTCTTTTAAAAATCTGTCTGAGGATGGACTATACATTTTTTTCTGCCTCTCCACTCACATCATATCTTAGGTTAATTTTGAATGTCTTTGTTTTAAGTTAAAAGATGTCCCTCTGTATATATTTATTTTCCAGCTCAGAAGGTGAGTGGGGTAGTTCTTGAACTCTTGTGCACATTATTTTCTGAATGTGTGTTAAAAGAGATGGGAGCTCCTTTTTTCCATACTGCCCTCCTTTTTCCAGTGGTCCACACGGCAACTAAACATATTTGCATAGAAGTTCTCCCATTTACATAGAAGTTCTTCTAGAAATAGAAGTTCTTCTATGCAAATAGGGTGATACAACTATTGCGACATTTTAGAGACACCTCATCTAATTTTTCCCCCACATCACATCCTTGTGTCAATGAATGAATGAGGACTTAGAAGCTATTGTTTTGATGTTCAATATATTTTTAAAAGAAGGCTTAAAGGTTGTGATTGTGAACTTTCAAAGCCAAGTATCTTGAAATTCTCCCATTTTCATTTCTTAAAATTTAAAAAAAAAAATCAAGTCTATAGTTTAGCACCAGTATTGTATCATTTATACAAAAGTTGCAAAGAAACTCCCGCACACTGTCTAACTTGTTTTTTGCCGGTCAGAGTGTAACTTCTTATGTGTTATACGGAGAAAAAAAAAACATGGTTGTGGTGTAATGTGGCAGAGTGAGATTTGAAACCGTTGCACAGGAAGCTGTAAAACATCATTCCTGCCACGGCAGGGAGCGCATCGTTGCGTCTTATCATCCAATTCCCACTATTAATACCCGTCACACAGACCTCATATCATGGGGCAAAATCCCAAAAAATAATGGTAGATTTGCTGGCCTATATTATGTAATGACCTTTCGAGTTGAATCACTATAAATGAAAAGGCCACCGAGATAAACAAAATCAGAAAATCATTAAACCATTTAACTTTGAAACGTAACACACTCCCTAATTTTGTTATTGTACCCAACTGAACTAGTCAGAGCTTTAGCCAGTGTTTTAAGGACACTCATACTCATTGAGGTAATAATTTGTGGAACTGAAAACTGATTAAATTATATACCAGTTCAAATAAATACATGAAAACATATAATTCACATTTGTATTAATCATTTTTACAATAAAAATATATTCTGCCTTCATGCTGGAGAGGTGTACACACTGTACCTCAGATCACAGTGGGTATCTGCCTTTATTCTACCACAGAAATCCATGCTGCGAAATAAGGCCAACTAAATTACACAAGAACACAGAGTGTTGTC
Source organism: Gymnocephalus cernua (assembly GCA_023631565.1). Lineage (NCBI taxonomy): Eukaryota > Metazoa > Chordata > Actinopteri > Perciformes > Percidae > Gymnocephalus > Gymnocephalus cernua. Next base: position 33,754,283 of record CM042425.1, on the reverse strand, counting down.
TGCCTCTGAGATTTCTGACTCTATCTTAGGTGAATGGAATGTCATTTGTGGTGCTCACAGTATTGAAAGATTACATTTAACAGCATTAACAACAACATATCATTCCAGAAACAATGTCCTGGTTACACTTGAAAATTCACAGAACATACAGTGTTCATACAGACTATTTCTTAGGTAGAAAACAGCCCCACAATTGAAATTTCATTCACCTCCATTGTACTCGGGTGGAGGCAAACATATCCGTGGCAGATATCTGATCACATGGACAAATAAAAAAAGGATATTAAGAGTATAAGTATATTCTGGTTGTCTAATGTGGTAGGCTAAATGACAGACTCACTAATTCATACAATGCATTGCACAGACAGGTGTGAAGTTGTAGAGACAGGTTATAATTGTTCACTGAGTGACAGCAGGAGGGAAAATAAGATTGAAGTTTCTGAATTCTATACAAACACTGAGTCACACAGCTGCATTTTTGTCTCAAGTGTTTGCTTCATGGAGGCCAGCCTCATTTGTGACCCCAGCACTCCGTATGTTTCTCTGTGATTCCGTCACACAACATTGTGCAATTGTTTTACGTGTCTCTCAGCCAGAAATAATACATACAACACAGACTCCATTTAGCTGCTGCCTCTACTTGCTGTAAGCCAGCACAGCAGACTAAACGTACATCCAGAGAACAGCAACAAAACGGAAGGACACAGGTGGTTATAATGGATTTAAACGTTGGTTTTGCCACAACAAAACATTTTGTCATTTCAGGCAGACAGTAGACATCAAGTAGACAATACAACTGGATGCTGGATAACAGGTTTAAAAATGGCAGTTTTGCATAGGCAACACTATGTTAGTTAGTGACGAGGCTGTGACAAGCAAACATACGGAGTGCTGAGGAAACAAATTGGGTTACATTTACATGTCTTTGTTGGTACAGTATGAATAGAAGCACTTTTTTAAATGAAGGTATACTTTAGCATTTGGTGTAAAACATCTTAAAGGATGACTAGTGTTTGGTTTTGTGAAGAATCATTCAAACAAACAAAAATAAGATGTTTTTGACTGGCCATAATGCCATTTTATTGACCTACTGTTTCAATTGGACTCCCCCTTAAAGTGATGGTTTGGATTAACTTCACCCTACGGTCCTTTGCACCACGACCTCGAGACAAACAACCCCTCAGAAGCTTTTTTCACCTGGGTCGAACATTGGGCGAGTTAGCGTTATCAGCAACAAAAATATTGATTAATTTAATGATTTAATAAGGTAGTGTCTCCAAACATACCTCAATTATTACTTGTCTCCTGCTAGTTGTACTGCAGCACTTACTTTAAAATGAATCAATATGTTTGTTGTATCTCTTTTCGGTGTTGTAATTTGCAGACCTCCCTAAGCACTGGCAGCATTAGCAGCAGATAATAGAAGCCAGTAGGCAAGTGTTATTTAAATAAACTCCAGGTGTGTCCTTTCAAACTTTTCAATCCATCGTTTTATGAGTACTTAACCTATTTGTACTACTGTAGAAGTTTGGTATCATTTCGGGCATTATTAGTGGGGTAATTTACGAGATACACCCTAGGATCCGTTAGCGCCTGCAGTAAGCTAATCAGCTGATAACACTAACTCGCCCAATGTTCGACCCAGGTGAAAAAAGCTTCTGAGGGGTGGTTTGGCTCGAGGTCGTGGTGCAAAGGACCCTAGGGTGAAGTTACTCCGAACCATCACTTTATGTAAAGATAAGAAAAAAACATGCCACCCCCTGGTTTGTTCGGTACAGCAGTGACTCCTAAAGCTTCATTCCCTTATCATCAAGGGAAGTTTTTGTTTTAAATAATAACCATCAGGGAACCTTGTGGTTTGAGTCTTATGACCTTCCTCATCAGTTACTAAATTCAGGAAATAAGCTTACTAATCACAGTAGTAGTAACCATGTAAAACAGAGGAAAGTGGTACAAATGAAAAATTTAAAGCGTGTGCTTGGAGCTGCATTTTCCCTTGAACAAACTAGTTGACTTTGTTGTGGCACCCAGTTGAGTCAATCTTTGCTTTACCCAGTCCTTAGTCTATAGTGCCCACAAATCCCACATTGTCTCCAATCTTAATTCTCATATTCTCAACTGTGTTAAGAGTTAAAAGCAGCGAGCTAGAAGGAAATTTTGGGATCTTTGCCACAATATTGGATAATATAACAAAATCAGAGAAATTCTTTTCATCTTGAAATTGGTTCCTCTAACCATGACTGAATACACCATTGACATTATGTACTTTGTATATTTATTTTGAATAAGTCCCTCATCAGGAACAACGTGTTCTCATGAACGGGTTGGTATAATATTGTTAAGAAAACGCATGCACAACAATTGGTATGATATCCTATTAAAATTACGCCGACCCTGTCTAAATTCAATTGTATTTATGGTGTCAAACCATACATTTCAAGGTTATTCTTAAATGTGGAGACTGTGTCTGCTCTGGCTTCCATTCGACTTTTAGAGACTCCGGGAACCACAAGTAACTCTGAAAAAAGGCGGTTGTTGAGATTTGTTTTATTTGGGCATTAAAGGATATATCCTGATAAAAAAACTAAACTTGGGATGTGTTTGGGGTCAAGTACAATAACTTTTTGTTTGAGTTTAACATCAGGAAATTGTGGTGATCCAGGGTTTTATGTCCATAATGCATGCTTGAAGTTTAACTAACTGATTGGTTTCATCCGGCGTGATGGATAGATATAATTGGGCATCATCTGCAATTTCCTGGTTGAAAGGCTTGTGTTTTCCCTTAAACTTCTTCTGGGATACAAACTCCACTCCCCTGCTTGAAAGCCCTGTGTTTTAGGACCCATCCATCAACCGCAACCTCCTCCCTTCACGGATCTTGGCGCTCCAACGGCGCTCTTATACAGCGGGAGTCAATGTGGTGCGACGTAGATATGACGTGAGCAACGTGTCTGAAAGTTGTAAGTCTTCTGGTAGCTGTGCCAAGAGAAATCTCAATCATTCCGAATCTTGCAGAGACGGAGAGCGTAGGTATATGTAAGGAGATAACATAGGCACAGGCTAAGTATTGCTAACTAAAATGCTAGTTAACATTAGTAATTAAACTTAACAGCTAATGTAAGTCCATACTGCCTGCGAGCTTCTCCTGTACCGTACGGTAATTCCTCTACTATGCGACAGTAAGTCACGTGGTTATGACACAATCGTTAGCCTATTTTTACAAAACATACAGTAATAAATTATAGTGCACTACCTTTCGTAGCTATATGTACGAATGGTTCATGAGAACAGTCTGTCAGGAATAATATGGTGGCTTTGAATACGTCACTGATTATTTCTGACCTGACATACAGTATGTGAATGGTTTCATCCTTGCGTGATATTTATTTCTCTGCATCGTTTCTATGTATTTCTTATCAAATTATATTCATCTTTTATATAATTTAAGCTGGCAAGTGAAGAATGTGATAGGTCATCTGTTTTTCTCTCAATATGATTGTTTCTTTAATTGTGTAACTGTATTCACCTTTTCATTCCTGGAAGTAAAGAGTTTCAAGAATGGAAATGTGTGCTTTTGTAACACTTAGCTGTGGCTTAAGTTACATCGAGAGCATCCTGTCTGTGCACTACACACATCACACTCAGCAATCACCTTCATTCTGGATGTGTTTCAGCCATGTCCACTGTATCTCATAAACATGTTGAAATTCTGTTTGTTTTTTCAAAGTGAGCTAACAAATGTATTCTCACTATGTATAATGCTTTGGTGTAAGGCTAATCCTGAAATTAAAAGTTCACTGTTGCGTCCATGACTTTCTGTCAACTAAGGTGGTCGGTCCCATGCTCTTTTTTTTGCTTTACGCATGGCCTTCGGCTTCATATCACTATTTTTGTGCCTTGTTTAACTACTATAAATGGTGAATGTCGTAAAGTACAGATGCAGATGAAAAAAATAACAATTAATCATACTGACATACATTTAAAGGTATTAGTTGAAAAAGTATTTAAGATTATAATATCAAATCGGCTGCAGAGCTTTTCTAGTGCTGAACATCTATGTTTGGTAATGCCAGGGCAGCTTTGTGGTATATTGTATCTATACTTATGGACATTTTGGATGTTTTCTGTACAGTAGAATTTGCAAATGTATATGCAGCCTTTTGGAAATAAATGTACAGTTGAAGAATCTCTTGTCCAAACGCTAATTATTTTATATCAGGCAGTGCAACTATGAATTCATTTTCAATGATCGACAGTCCAGTCAGAGATTCAGGTGTGTTATGCTAGTAGCGGCTAATGCCTTGAACCTCTAGGCTCATGCAGAGATTATGAGCTGGCTACAGAGGTCTAGTAAACTCACATCTTTACTACACACCTCCAGTTTTTTTCATTTTCAACATCACTTGAGGACATTTATCAGACTTCACACAGCTTCCTCTGGACACACAAAAAAGCTTTTTTTCTCATCTGCAGTAGTACTCCCCAACACCTGTAAACAGACTTTGTGTAAAGTCAGTGGAGTTCAGCTTTAATGTTGGCTTGAAAAACACCACATTGACCTGCATAAGGAAAGCATTCCTACTTAGATCGAGTTAAAGGAGAAACCATTTCACCCTGGTATGTTCATTTAGATTATTGCACTTTGAAGCTGGGGTTTTTACTGTAAACATCAGTGGACACGAAAGCCCCTGCGATATCCTGATATTACTGTGAACAAAATGATCTTGTTATCTGCAAACCAAGTCCAGGAAAGAAGTTCACTGGTTTACCTGAATGTATGACCAATGCAGCAGTAATGCTTGTGCAGTGTACTGTAGGTGTGTCCTACTAGATTTTTGGAAGCACAATAGAAACATTACAAAAACAGTAATGACATACCAAGTAACCCATGGATTGAAAAGAAAAGACTTGGGTTTGTGGCTTATGAGTGGGCCAAGGTAATTTAAGTTAATATATGAAGCTATTTAATCTTTCTGAAACTAGAATAGAATATAATGCCTTTTATTGTCACTATACACATGTATAACGAGATTAAAAGCAAATCCTTTTTCCAGTGCCAACATGTACGTAAAAGAAATTTCGGTCCCTTATTTCGGTGCCTGACTTTACACTACACTTGACAGCAGGTAACGTTAGCCTACCTTTAGCTAGCAGCTTGATTAAACTATAGACAGTTAAAGAAATGGACTAACAGATCTCGTTGCTCTGGACGGAGACCAGTGAAGTCTATTAGAAGCACTTTTCCGGTGAGTGCTGAGCGTTACTGCGCAGCTGCAAACTGAGCTTGGAGACGTAGATGTGACGTGAGCAACGAAAGTTGTAAGTCTTCTGGTAGCTGTGCCAAGAGAAATCTCAATCATTCCGAATCTTGCAGAGACGGAGAGCGTAGGTATATGTAAGGAGATAACATAGGCACAAGCTAATTATTGCTAACTAAAATGCTAGTTAACATTAGTAATTAAACTAAACAGCTAATGTAAGTCCAAACTGCCTGCGAGCTTCTCCTGTACTGTACGGTAATTCCTCTATTATGCGACAGTAAGTCACGTGGTTATGACACAATCGTTAGCCTATTTTTATAAAAACGTCTGCTACGGAGCCATAACGTGAGATACAAGGTAATGGAGCCTTTTATACATTGTCGTGTTTCTTTAGAAATAAACAATGGACAAATGAAGTCTTTAAAGGCTTCAGATGTAAAGTTATTGGCTGTCAAAGTGACGGCAAAATGAATGGCAGTCAATGGAATGCTAACGGGGGGTGAGTGCTTGGTAGCATCAAAATGGCGCCATAGCTCTGTGGAGGCAGGCTTACCCTCTTGGATTAAACACGGTTAAAATGCTGAAAGCTAACATTAAACAGTGTAAAGTGTGACTGTATACGCAACAGTCTGCTCTGCAGCGCAGCAGCTACCGACGTCGAAAAAATAGTGTTGACGAACTGACTAAAGAGCCGGTTAATTAACCCGATTCGTGTCACTAAGCCAGGAGAATCAAGTCAATGAACCGACTCACTCCAGTTTTTTTTACCTCATCAGCACCTCCACTGGAGTGGTGGTAGAATCAGTCAGGAAATGGGATACCTCAAGCAGCACAATTCATTGGACCGAAAGAGTTGAAGAGTTGTAGATTGGAGACCACGCACCAAGCTACTGAACGAGATTGAATGTAACCGCACAACAACCGCTCGAGTCTAATGTAATCAAGCGGTGTCTTGGTTCTCGGCAAGTTTGAGTTATTAACCAAGCCTTGTTTCTGGTGCATCTTAGATGGTTGTGTTCGGTAATTCACACATTATCGATGGGGAAGTACATCACATACAAATACACATCATGTTATCTTAGTTATGTTAAGTTAAATGTTAGAGAAGTGAATGTTGCAGGATGTCACGCGGAGACCGCGCACCAGGCTACTGAACGAGACCGAATGTAACCGTGCAACCGCTCGAGTTTATTTAATCAAACGGGTGTCTAGGTTCTCTGCAAGTTTGAGTTATCAACCGATCCCAGAAACCTTTATTTCTCGTGCATCTTAAATGATTGTGTTCATGGCAATTCACACATTATCGATGGGGAAGTACATCACATACAAATACACATCATGTTATCTTGGTAGTTATGTTGTTAAATGGTAGAGAAGTGAATGTTGCAGGCTGTCACGAGGAGAAATTCATAGGCTACATTACCGATGGATATCACATACAAATACACGTCATGTTAGCTCGGTAGTTATGCTAAGTTAAATGTTTATGACATGGTAGGTAGGCAGGCTGTTATGAGGAGACTGCGCACCAGGCTACTAAACGCCTAATGCATGAGTCTATGTAATCAAACGGGTCTCGGTTTCAGTTTGAGTTATCAGCTGATCCCAGAAGCTTTTATGTCTCATTTGTCTCCCCCCACTCCCGCCGCCGCTGCAGGCACATGTACCGGTGACCGAATCTATTAACTCGGTAGGCCAACCAACGACCGTCCTGTTGAACCGACTCGCGTAAAAGAGTCGGTTGTCCCATCACTTCGGAAAAACACAGACGGTGCGTTCACTGAAACTAGTAACCTACAGTGTCGCGGTGCATTCAAAGTTATTGTAAAATACCCTTTTCCCATCTGGTGGTTGTTTTTGTCGTTCAACAGCAATTTACTGGTAAAATAAGTTATTGTTGTTGCAGAGGGAATAACCAAAGTCGGGGTCTTCATACATAAGATTGAAGTCATCCTGCAGCTTGCATTTTTCTTTGACTTTTATCTTCAGCTCTTCAACCGTTTCTGGTTTTCCATCCAGAGACACTTTCCGTATGTCCCCTTCATTTATGACGATTCTTAGTTTATAGCTTCCCATGGTCGTAGAGTGAAGATCACTTTAGTACCCATTCCGCATAAAGTCAATCAGCATAATATGTAACGCTTTAGTGTCACATACACATTGCCTTTCACTCTATAGGAAGATAAGGGGAAAACAGCATTCAGTTCGGACAGCTGGGTGACTGTGAGAGACCCTCCCCCACTGAAGCACAACTCATAAGCACGTAAATGTTCAACATACCATGAGGTCAAAAGCCTGCAGACTAGCAAGATTTCTGTGTTGATAACAACAATATGTGGTATTTGCTGGAACTCTGGGAGACCCGAGCAACAGCCAACTGAAATGATCATATGTGCAGTGTACTTTACACCAAATTATGAGTGTCATGCACAACCTTTTTGAAAAATGTGTGCTTCCCTTCAAAACGCATCGTGCACACATCGACTAGTGGGCCAAAGGTTTTTTATCATTTGAGGGTAATGTTCAATAAAATGTTTTGCTGCAGTAACTCTATATGTTCTGTGATTTTGCAAACCAGAAAGTGGATTAACTCTTCAGTAAAGTGCGATGAAATTACTATTTCTAGTATATATTTTAGAAGCATCAGTATCTCCCATGCTTGGTCTCCTTTCTGGGATATTATGGCCTACCATCAATGGAAGCAGCCTCAGGAGAGCCCAGTTTTCATGGCCATCGCCCCTAGTGGTTCTCTTAGCGATGAAAGTCTTTGGAATGATCTGTGGTTGGTCAGCTTCATCTGAGAATGTGTAAGGAAACTGCCTAATAGGCTTATTCAAAGAGTCCAAAGAAACATACTTTGTGGTTATAAAATCTGCCACACCCCCATGTCACGTCCGGTCGGCTTGTCAAGCGGAAAAACACACATGTGTTGAAGTGCTGCGAGTCAGTCAACCTACTTTAACTTAGCTAGAGCCAGTCAAAAGATAGCATGGCAAGTGCAGATGCTGGAGACACATTGACAGAACTTGAGCCCCCTCTTTCACTGAAGTGTGTGAAAGTGTGGAAGTATTTTGGATTTGTTGATGTTGACAACGTTCGCGTTGGTGTGTGTACCATATTCTGTGGGTTTACCATTGCACATTAGCCTAGCAGCTAGCGGGTATTCCTTCTGCTAAAAGCTTTATCCCAACAAAACCGCAAAAATTTCTGCCTTCATGCACGTTTTGTAGCTTAAACAGAGCAGCTTATATTGGTTATATTAGAGAGAGCATCAAGTTTGCGGACTGCCCGAACCGCCTTGCTATCGGTCTCTGCTGTGCTGGATCAATGGTGTTTTAAGCCCCCAACTTAGCCTTCAAGGCAGCGCAGCGACCGTCGTCTTCAACCATAACCATTGCCTAATCCTAATATTAATTATAAGCTTAATATTTGTGTTTTATGCAAGTTATGACAGCTGTGTTCCATCCGTCCCTACTGTGCGGGACGGATGGAACACAGGGGCGGGATGAAAAAAACACATCAATATACATTTTAATTGTTAATGTTTTTCTTGTTGTTATTTAAAATGCTTGACAGGTTCCTTCTTAATATGCAACTGCAAACATAATAAATATATACAACCCCAAATAAGAAAAAGTTGGGACAGTATGAAAAGCACAAATTAAAAAAGAAAGTAGTGATTTCTAAATGTACTTTGACTTGTATTTCATTGCAGACAATGTGAACACAAAATATTTCATGTTTTGTCTGGTCAACTTAATTTCATTTGTAAATATACATCCTTTCCTGTCATTCAGACCTGCAACACATTCCAAAAAAGGTTGGGACAGGAGCAATTTAGGGCTAGTAATCAGGTAAATTGGTTAAATAATGATGTGATTTGAAACAGGTGATGTCAACAGGTGATTGTAATTATGATTTGGTACAAAAGCAGCATCCAAGAAAGGTCTAGTCCTTTAGAAGCAAAGATGGGCCGAGGATCGCCAGTTTGCCAACAAACCGGTGAGAAAATTTTTGAAATGTTTAAAAACAATGTTCCTCAAAGAAAGATAGTAAGACATTTGCTTATTTCACCTTCAACAGTGCATAACATAATTAAAAGATTCAAGGAATGTGGAGGAATTTCAGTGCGTAAAGGACATGGGCGCAAGCCTAAGCTGAACAACCGTGATCTTCGATCCCTCAGGCGGCATTGCATCAAGAATCGTCATTCATCTATAAGTGATATCACCACATGGGCTCAGGACTACTTTGGCAAACCTTTGTCAAGTACCACAATACGTAGTTACAGCCACAAATGCCAGCTAAAACTGTACTGTGCCGAAAGGAAGCCCTATGTTAACAGTGTCCAGAAGTGCCTTCGACTTCTCTGGGCTCAGAGGCATCTGGGATGGACCATCACACAGTGGAAACGTGTACTGTGGTCAGATGAATCAGTATTTAAGGTATTTTTTGGGAGAAATGAACGCCGTGTGCTCCGGACCAAAGAAGAAAAGGATCATCCAGACTGTTACCAGCAACAAGTCCAAAAGCCAGAGTCTGTCATGGTATGGGGTTGTGTCAGTGGTAACTTGCACTTCTGTGATGGCACCATTAATGCTATATATATATATATATATATATATATATATATATATATATATATATATATATATATATATATATATATATATATATATATATATATATATATATATATATATATATATATATATAATGCAAAACCACATTCTGCACACATTACAAAGTCCTGGCTGCGGAGGAAGAGGACACGGGTACTTGACTGACCTGCCTGCAGTCCCACCCTGTCTCCAATAGAGAATGTGTGGCGCATTTTGAAGTGCAAAATGCGACAACGAAGACCCCGTACTGTTGCCCACCTTAAGACTTGTTTGCAGCAAGAATGGGACAAAATTACACCTGAAACACTTCATCACTTGCTGTCTTCAGTCCCTAAACGTCTTTTAAGTGTTGTGAAAAGGAATGGCAACATTACAAAGTGGTAAATGCTTTACTGTTCCAACTTCTTTTGAAATGTGTTGCAAGAACCAAAATAGGAATTTTGTTTTTTTGAAAAAAAAAACAATAAAAATCATGAGGAACACATTAAATTATGTACTGTTCTGTTGTCTGCAATGAAATACAAGTCAAAGTACATTTAGAAATCATTACTTTCTTTTTTTATTTGTGTTTTCCATACTGTCCCAACTTTTTCTGATTTGGGGTTGTATATAAATATAACTTTTACCAACCGTCATCATGTATTCTCCACGTTTTTGGCTTTGCAAACGATTAAAACAGAAACTAGCAGTAAAGTAACTTATGTTCTACTAATTGTCCGATCAGTGTGGCTGCAAACTGTGTGTAGCTTACAAATTGCCTTGTTTTGTGTTTCCTCTACACACTTGATGCAGCAAATTTCATTGATACATTAATTTGTAATTCGGAATTTCTGTGTTGTTAGTAGCCAACTTTCAACCAAAATACATCTACTGTGTCAACTCGGGGAAAACTAAAAATTACTGTAGCTACATTTAAAATGTGAGCGTTTTCACTAGCTTGTTAATGTTTAACATATGATAGCTTATGTTGAGGCAGCAGACAGAAACACAAATTCACACACAAATATTAACCTAACTTGCTTGAAAACTTACCTTATTGTTCCACAAGTAGGGATGGGAATTGATAAGAATTTAACGATTCCGATTCCATTATCGATATTGCTTATCGATCCGATTCCTTATCGATTCTCTTATCGATTCTCATTGGGTGAGGACATAAGTACAAATTTGTTTGTTTGTATTAACTCGCTTTAATATCTGATAAGAACACCGCACATACTCAGAGTATACACAAATTATGTGTAGCAACCTCAGAACAAACCTAAAAGTAGGTGAGCTACAAAGTAAAGTCCAGGGACCTATAGATTTTTTCACATTCATTGGTCCAGCCAAAAAAATAAATAAAACTGCCATTTAAGTGCCGTAAAAACAAAAAACACAGACCGTAAACAGTCAAGGAAGAGCTTGTGCCTTTGGAAATATTCAACCTGAAACTAAATTCAACTCAACTGACATACAAAATAGAAAGAAGTCTTCTGTAAAGACGACAACTATCAACTTGGGCAAATTAACAATTTTTGTGCAGAAAAATGGTCATGTTTGCCCTCTCAGGAAGGATACGAGATCTCTCTGGATTTAGGGTGTCTCCAGCAGTGGAGAACACCCTTTCAGAAGGGGTGGAGGAAGCTCGGACACAGAGATACTTCTCAGCTAGAGCTGACAACACTGGCAACGCGTCACTCTTCTTCCACCACCAGAAACTGGCGCTGTCTTTGGTTGGAATGGGCGGAAGGCTTCTATAAAGCTGGATTTTTTCCGTATAGGTAAAGTTTACACAATGAAATGGCGCTCACATTAACTAAATAGACAAGTTACCTTTGGCATTGATAGCAGATGGCGTCTCGTTAGCTCCGCTGCTGCTTGACTCACTTGTTGCTGTGTCGCTGAGTAGTAGAGAATCAAACACGCGACAGTCCTGCAAACGGATTGCGTGCTGTGTGGCCAAATGCTTCTGCATATTGGAGGCAGTTCCCCCCTTTGCCGAAATTAAACTTTTCCAACTGTTGCAAATGACTGCATTGGCGTCTTTTCGAGTGAAATATAACCACACTGTAGACGCTTCTGCCTCGATGACATGTTTGCTGCGTAACCAAAAGAACGCAGCGCGTGTGACGGTCATGACACATTTGCAACGAGCGGAACCGTTAAGCGGAATCATTAAGCAGGTACACTAACGGTTCCAAGGAATTGATTCACTGGGAACCGGTTCTAAAGAAGAACCGGTGCTCGATTCCCATCCCTATCCACAAGCGATGAAATCTCCAGCAAATGTGTCGGCAATTTCCAGCAAATGTGTCGGCACAGTCCGATCGGCACCACTATGGTCCTGAGCAGGAGACTGAACGCCATGATTGCTCTTAGGATGAGTTCCAAATAGTTGCTCTAAGCAAGTTAAGATAACTTCAAACAAAGTTATATTCACTCAAAACAATAAGTAAATAGCTTTTTTCACCATGCAATTAACCGTTACTTTGTAAAACCAATTAAGAAGCACATATTATTGATACTCGACTACAGCTAACTCATTTATGCAAGTTATGACAGCTATTGGAATTTACAGTGTGGTATGTTATAGTAAATGAAAAAATGAACTCTTTTCTATTCTTCTAGAATCTTATAAAATATTATTTAGTGTGAAGTCACTGAAATGATTCAAACTGTAAAGATGAAATATTTCTAATTTCTGTATTAGTGTTTGATGTTTTTACTGGCACTGTATTCTAAATGACAGTGTGTGTTGTCTTGACGATGATTGTTTAAAGTGTTTAGCTGCCTGTTTTTTCCATTTTTGATATGTGTAGTCTCGCATTGTCAGAAGAGGGTCTGGCTAGTCCACATAGCATTCCAGGATGGGAGAAAAACGTGCTCTTGTTTATTGGCATTTCTTTAAACCAATCACGATCATCATGGGTGGTGCTAAGCACCGGGCAGAGCCAAGGTGCCGCTGCAAAATAGCTTCAGGAAGGAACTTGTTTTGGTGGAACATGTGTCTAGTCTAGCTGTCTAGATTTACCCTGCAGAGGTCTGAGGAGTAGTTAACCATAGTCCTCATAATCATAAATTTTTCTGCAAATTAAGCGGAAGGAAACGGACATCCGGCTGAAAAAATACGGTGGAATTTCCGGTAGCATCGGAGCAATCCCAGAAGTGGAACGTCGTGGATATAGACTAAGACATGTGTGAAGAGTTATGTTGTGGGGAATGAGTTTTGCAGGTGATGTGAACTGTTTAGCTCAGGTGACTGTTTGTAATGCAGACTGTGGTTAGGGTTTTGCACGTTGCTTCAGTTGTCAATCGAAAAAAAAAAAACTGTAGCGTAAGCCTTCAGTTTCCCTCCTGCTACGTCAAAATGTAGTGACTGAACTCTTTCAGTGTCAAGGTTCCCTCCCTGTTCTCATGGACTCAGATCGGCTCCTTCCCTCTCTATTTACAGGAAATCAAGGTGTGTGTGTGTGTGTGTGTGTGTGTGTGTGTGTGTGTGTGTGTGTCTCACACAGATTAGCTATGAACAGAATGTGCTTGTGAGCACCTCTCTTGGTTTGAACAGGTTGAGTTGAAATGAAAATGTTGTTTTCTCATCTTCATGTTTAAATCTCAATAAAATCTATTCATTTTTCCACAAAGGTTTTTTGTCTGTAGTGTGTTCTTTTACAGAGGGAACAAAAACCCAGTTGAACATCAGCTCCTTCATATTCTTGAGCTTTCTGTGTGACAGAAGAAGTGAATTTAATCTGGCCCTTTGGCCCCCAGGCGCTGCCCAGGGCTGTGTCCTGTCCTCCTGCAACGCATTCTCATGAATGGGTCTGTATGATATAGTGTGAACATTTATGCACACCATTACAGGATATTTTATGAAACTAGGCGACCTCCGGCTGGTCACATGATGCCAGTACAGTGGCTGCATAAAATGAAATGTATGGATATATGAATGTATGAATGTATGTCCTAGCAATCTCTCTTGTGACCTCGTGATGTTAAATATTTCCCCGCTCAAATAATTAGACAGATATTGTTATGATTTTGAGAGCATTTTATTTACTCTTAGATATCAGGATATTTAAAAAAAACAAAAAACAGAATTAGTCATCAATATGACCAACATTGCCCTCTAGCGGCGTGCAGTCGTATTTCGGCACACCAGCTACAAACTCCTTGACCTCCTCCCTATGAGGCCAACTTGTATAGCAGCAGTCATTGGGGTGTAAACAGCAAAAAATGCATGAAATGCTTGTGAATTACAGTGCTTAACTTTACGTAGCTATATGAACATATGGTTCATGAGAACAGCCTGCCTCCTGACTCTTCTCCCTTTACACAAACACTTTCTCATTCCATCAACAGTTCAGTTGACATCTGGAAGGACACTGATGACACCAATAGGTCTCATATCCAACGACAACAAGCCCAGTTAGTGGGAGCAGGTAGCCCAAACAGTCTCAACAACCTCCTGTTCAATACAACCCATGTCCATCCAAATCCAAAAGCACTTGCAGCTGTAATGAAAGTAATTCCAGAATCTTTAACCCTTGTGTTGTCTTCTGTCGACCATGTGTTTTTCTGGGTCAAAATTTCAACATTTTGTTGTTCTTTTTGTACACTTTTCTCGACGTTTTTGTCGATTTTATTTTAATTTATTTGTGACTTTCTGTCCATTTTTTGTGACTTTCTTTCCAATTTTTTTAATTATGTTTTTGTGAATTTTTAACAAGTTTTTTTCCCCCATTTTTTTCTAATTTTTTGTCACTCTTTTTTAAACAAGTTTTTGTCACCTTTGGTGATGTTTTAGATGGGCTTTTTTGGTCACTTTTTCTTGGGGTTTTGGTCCCTTTTTCCTGCGTTTTTGTAGTTTTTTTTAACATTTGTCACTTTTTTCAACATTCTTTTGTCATAGTTCTGATATAGAAGGTTTTTGTAAACGGACTTTTGTAAAAAGACTCTTCTGAATGAAAAATCATTCTGCCTATTGCTCAAATGATTTCAAGCCTGTTTGCCCAGTTGCAAATATTTTTCATAATCCAAACAACAATGGTAGCCAAAAATGACATCTCCTTGCTCAATTTGTACATCAACTAAAAATGTAAAGATGTATATCATCAGTTATATTTGTATAAGTTGATGTTTCTTCCAATATTTTATTTTTTCACATAACATAAAGCATAAATTTCCTAATGTCGTTGATGTTTTTGTGAAACATGTAATTTCCAGAAACATGGATTTGGAAATAAAATCACAACTTAGAAAACTGGTTTAGAATCTTTTTTCATTTTGCAACAGATTATTTTTTCAGATGTAAAAAAAAGACTAGAATATACCCCTGCACACTCAACGCAACATGTTTGTTAACATGCAGTTATCTCTCCCTGCTGTCAGTTATAATTTATTGTGAAAGTTCAATACATTTCCCATGAGTATTAGCCTAACTAAGTCTTGTCAAAGACTCATGGGGTATGTAGTTGTTAAATACTAAGTTGACTAACGTTAAATTGGCAAGGTGTTCAGATGTTACTGTGCAGTGCAGTAATACTTGTTTATCTTAGGAAGTGGACAGAAAGCTACAGGAACATGTTTGGGCTGGGTATCACCAATTATTTCCCGAATCCATTGGATTCTGATTCACGAGGTCCCGATACGATTACATTTACAATTTGAAATCACTTAGGCTAGGGAAAATTACACTTACAATACTTGCTTGTATATACAAAAAGATTCTCAGATAACTTATGCTGTAAATTGTACAAGCAAGAAGAATCCCTCAAATATTTTTTAAAAATGCATCAGGTTAATGTTTACATCAAGACTTGACCCCCAAAAAGGTGGTCAATACACCACATCCATGGTGAAAGGGCATATATTAAAAGATTGATTTCCGGGTTTTATTAATCAATATCAGATCAGATCGATTTTCATTGAAGAATCAATAATTTTTGTACCCAGCCCTATGATTAAACTTTAAAAAACAATGTAAAATAATAAGTGACGCAGACTTTTAGAACAGAGGCTAACTTATGGCCTTTTCAGAAAGGGAGCGATTGACACACCTAGTTATTCATTTTCAATGAGAGGCGAGCGGGCAGGTGGGGGGGTACAGGCAATCTGACAGGCGGA
This sequence comes from Gymnocephalus cernua, assembly GCA_023631565.1. NCBI lineage: Eukaryota > Metazoa > Chordata > Actinopteri > Perciformes > Percidae > Gymnocephalus > Gymnocephalus cernua. The sequence continues at coordinate 33,738,295 of CM042425.1, read as the reverse complement.
GTAGCCAGCTGCTGCAATCCAGTGAAACTTCCCTATACGAGCGACACACAGTGCAAATCAATGAACGAGAGACTGATTCTTGCTGTTTATGAGTTCACTAAAATATAAAACTGGACAGACACAAGGTTTTAGCTTGTCAGAGCATTGGCACAAGATTGGATTTATTGGGTAAGGTTACGTATAGTTTGAACTTTGAAAAAGACCTGTTAGTCTAACTGATATGCACTTATAATTTATCGTAGGTCTGCAACTAACGGTTGTTTTCATAGTGGATTAATCTGTTGATTATTTTCTCAATTAATCGATTAGTTGTTTTGTCTATAAAATGTCAGAAAATGATGAAAAATGTCGATCAGTGTTTTCCAAAGCCCGAGATAGCGTCCTCAAATGTCTTTTTTTATTTTTTAAACAAAATTTCTCAAATCGATTATTAAAAAAAAAGGTTAAAAAGAAAATGTGAAGGAGTTTAAATACCTTGGGGTCTTCGCGGGGTTTGCGAGTGAGGGGACAATGGAGTGAGAGATTGGTCGGAGAATCGGCGCAGCGGGGGCGGTATTACATTCAATGTATCGCACCGTTATGACGAAAAGAGAGCTGAGCCAGAAGGCAAAGCTCTCGATCTACGGGTCAGTTTTCGTTCCTACTCTCACCTATGGTCATGAAGGCTGGGTCATGACCGAAAGAACGAGATCCAGGGTACAAGCGGCCACAATGGGTTTCCTCAGGAGGGTGTCTGGCGTCTCCCTTAGAGATAGGGTGAGAAGCTCAGTCATCTGTGAGGAACTCGGAGTAGAGCCGCTGCTCCTTCAAGTAGAAAGGAGCCAGTTGAGGTGGTTCGGGCATCTGGTAAGGATGCCCCCTGGGCGCCTCCCTAGGGAGGTGTTCCAGGCACGTCCAGCTGGGAGGAGGCCTTGGGGAAGACCCAGGACTAGGTGGAAGGATTACATCTCCAACCTGGCCTGGGAACGCCTCGGGATCCCCCAGTCAGAGCTGGTTAATGTGGCTCGGGAAAGGGAAGTCTGGGGTCCCCTGCTGGAGCTACTCCCCCGCGACCCGACGCGGATAAGCGGAAGAAGATGGATGGATGGATGGATAAAAAGAAAATGTTAGACAGATGACACTAAATTGTATTGTTTTTGACATGTAATCAAAAATGTTGCTTATGCATCCTGGACTGGACTGGATTTTTTTGGGTAAGGTTACAATTTGAACTGAAAAAAGACCTGTTAGTCTAACTGACATCCAAGATATCATTAGACACTAAATTGCATTGCTTTTGACAAGTAATAAAAACAGTCACTGCAATCAATGACTAATTGTATTAATCAATTTACAGTTTTCAGTGGTGATGCAGAATGAAAATCTACAGAATTTAGCAGACAGTATTTTTGCTTGGGGTGGAGACATGTATTATACCATATTGAGTTTTATTTCTTTAATCCCTTTCAAATCTGCTGAAAATTGTGTGTGTGTGTTCCATTTGGCACTGCTTATATGGTTTGATACTCACTATAATGCACACAAAACATTTCATGTCCCCTAAACTTAGAGCTCTAGTCAGTGACGGACTGGGATCAAAAAACAGCCCTGGTATTTGCAACACACGGCCCTATTTTTGTCAATAACCTAGCTTGGAAATTAGTAACTCTGCCTTCCGAGTGAATCTTTCCACCCACAATCTTGAATATCTGTGGCTGCATGCATATCAAAATTAACCAAATACATATTATCAGTAGTGGCCCAGAGGGGTCCATTTGCCCAAATTCCAGATGGCCAGTCCATCACTGGCTGTAGTCAGTGTGACTGTGTATACAATTGGTTGATATGTCAACTATTTTGACAGTTGTATGACGCATAACACACTCTGTTGACTCAGAAGCCCTTTTCCCCGTCTGTCTTTACACCTTATACAAGACTTTTTGATATCACATGTGCCTCTTAATGTACTTTTGTGTGGCTTCATTCCCTACAGGCTTGCATGTTCCCCTTCCCCTTTGACAAAGTTTTTATTCCTCCAAAAAAAGAGTCAACTGAGCTCATATGCTTACCCTTTACTATATTCCCTTGCCCCGTGTGTCAAGAGATCCCTATAACAACATGCCTTACCTTTCAGTGTACAGAGGATCATGTAAGAAAAGGAAAAATTACATTTTCCATATCATTAGAATTGATCTTGACCTCAGTGCAACAGATGAGCAGGAAGCAGTACAGTCTGTCTTATCTTGGAAAAAGTGGCTCAGAGTGACTCCTCCCTAGCCTTATCATCTAAAACAGAAGTTCCAGCAGTGTACAGGGTAAAGGCCTATCTGTGTGCGGCAGACAACTGCTCATTAGATATTGGTAAACTGACACACAAGGAGAATGATGTTTGCTAAAAAACTATGATGATGGCTGACTTCATGCAGTCTGGTATGAGAGGAAGTTGTCCAATAGTGTGTTTTCTCCGTTAACGTGGGCCGCAGAAGAACTACTTGGAACTGTTAGTAACTTATACAGCACCACTAGTGATGCCGTCCTCAAACAGCCTGAAAGCCTTTTTACTTTTATATTCCCAAGGTGACATACAGTGTGTGTAAAAGCAGAAGAGGTTTTTATTTACATATTTTGCATTTGTAAATTAACTGGGCCCTTTTTATATTATAAACGCATTTGATAGCCTACTTTAAATATATTTTCCTTATACTACGTCTGTACTTTAACTTAAGTGGAGTGCATGACTTTTACTTTTAACAGCGTATGTTTACATTGTGACATTGCTGCTTTTACTCAAGGATCTAAGCACTTTTTCCTCCACTGCTTTTAGGTTTATGTCAATGGTGTAAAGTAACTGAGTATATTTACTTAAGTACAGTATTGTAGGCCTATTTAACTTGAGTATTTCCATGTTACTTTATACTTCTACTCATTTATATTTCTATGAAAAACCTACGACAAGTTTATAAAATACAATGCATTGTTATAGAATAAACCAGTGGTTTAAAACCTTTTTGGCTTGTGACTCTTTAAAAAAGTTTAGATGTTTATGAGTGAACGTGTCATATATAGGCTATATCACGGGGGGCTTTTGGATACATAATGGTATATAAATGATGATACTACTTTTACTTAGTAAGAAGGCTTTTGAATGCAGGACATTTACTTGTAAAGGGGTTTCTTTACTTTGTATATTGGTATTTGTACTTAGGCCTAAGTAAAGAATCTAAATACTTCTTACATCAATGGTCTGTGTTTTTTGTATTGGATAGTCGCATATAGGCTATATCTATCTGTCTGTCTGTGGGTCGGATGGTGGCTCTAGGATAGGCTACCGCCCAGCCGAAGTACGTCATTACGCACACCTGCGCTAGACTTTGGGACAGTAGCATATAAACGCCTGTCAAAGCACTTTGCCGCAAATGAAACTTTGGAAATGACTCCCTATAATTCTGTGGATTTAGACATCGCTACTAAAGCATGACAGGATTTCTACAATACGTGGTAAGTGTCTTTTAAACCGTACACCGCTCAAAAGTTTGCTTCTGTAGTGGGCCCAGCTGCATGCTGCCTCTGTTTAAGAGTTACGTTGTTAAAATACTTCTGTTTCGCTCCTACAAAGATGGCATTTCAAGTAAACAATTCATAAATGGTTGCGTTGAGTTATTCTATTCTTTTCAAGATGTATTAGCTCTCAGAAGTATTTTAAAGGGGGCTATTTCTGGTGTAGTAGTCTATTGGTTGAATAGTGACTATCGAATATCGGTTTGGCAACTATGGCCACTCGGCTAAATAGGAAAATTGTATGGGATTTTCTGGTAGTAAGCTAGTTTGTGTCTACAAGACTCGATCGGAGAATGTCACATTCATCCGTCAAAGTCCCTCTCAGTCTCTCGAGCCTGGGTGCGAAATTCCTCGTAGTCTTCAAAAAGTAAGTTCCTTCAAGCTCCTTTCCCCTCATACACGACAGTGAGCTGCTCTAAGTTCCCATGTTCGATTGCTCTGGGTAAATTATCAATGAGTCTTACATTAGCTAAGTAAATTAGTAATAACATTCACGAATAAAACCTAGGCTGCATGCCCTATGTGGTGTCTCCCTGTTGTTGCCCAAATCTCGATTTATGAATACGTCAACTTGAAGTGCTATTAGCAATTTCCATGCGTAAATATCCTAGATTCTCGGCCAAACTGTATTTTATGAATTGTTAGTAATCTCTCCTTAATTCGGCGGTGAAGTTATCCGTATAAATAACGTTACTTACTTTAAAATTCCAGTATTTAGGCCTACGTCTGACATCACTCACTTAACGTTATCTCTCTACATAACGTTACTTGGCTAGCAGAAGTGGCGGTGTAAACTACCCCAGAAAGTTGGTATTTTATCAAAATAATGGATTATAGGCATGCTGATTTAAAGCGCGTCTCTTAAAAATTCAATAGATGTCTTAATTTTGTCGTTGAAATGTGTTATATATTTCTGCATCGTGAAGCAAGGTCACTGTAAGTTGTTTGGCATGGAGGTTTGTATGATTTGTTTTTTCCTTCATGGAAGGTCTACCTGGCTTGTTCAAGCGAGCGTGGGTAGCCTAAGTTACGAAATAGCCATGGGTGTGGACAGCACTCTGGATACATGACTGCCTTATTTTGTTTTCCCCCTTAACCTGGCCAAGCTATTGACTGTATTTGTACACAGTTTTTGTTGAGATGGCATGGGTTTGAGTCATTTCTTTTAAAACCAGTAGGCCTAAGTTTAAGATGGCATTCTTTTCAGCTTATGATTTAACAGTACTGCAAGACTGAGGATCATAGTTTAATAGGGGTGTAAATATTCACTGGTGTCACGATTTGATTATTATGTCAAATATATATATATATATATATATATATATATATATATATATATATATATATATATATATATATATATATATATATATATATATATATATATATATATATATATATAGTATGTATATGTGTGTGTATATAAATAAATGTGTGTGTGTGTATATGAGCTCCCCTTTTTATTGTATCTGCTCTTAAAAAAGACACTTCCCGAATGTAGAGGAGTTTGACCACAGCAGACAAAAGGTAATAACCAAAAAAGCAGCGACCGGAAAATCAACAATTAATGTCATTAGGCAATAATTGATTATGGTCTGTCACTGCATGGATGCAGAATCCTCCAGTTCTGCATCGCAATGATTAATTTCAACACCCCTAGAGTTTAAGCATGTCTGTAGGAAATCCCCCTCTCCCATCATATTTACCTGCCCAGCTCTCATCTTGTGGCCTGATCAGAAGTGCATTCCATTGGTGGGACACAGTCATATGAATGTGCGTCATCTGAACCATAACTCCATAAAACTAGTAAGAAAAAAATGACTCATACTTTTTTTCTTTGTTTACAGTATCTGTAAGTAAGCCATTTCCTGTTTTATCATCATCAAAGTAATAGGCACCATCGAAGGAGTAAGCTATAAAATACAAAAATATCTGATTAAAACAGTCAGGAGGAAATCAAGTAATTAATGCCTGCTACATTAATATGCAAAATAATCATTTTAAATGGTGGCGTCTGTTGGTAGCTTTTCTCATGTAAGCAGTATTGTTCCTCAAGTGTGACTAAATCAAATACTCTAATTATTTATTAAAGCATCTACAAGGAGTTTATAACTGGTTATGAAACAGTCACAATTTAATACTGATGCCTCTATATTACCTACATAAGCAAATAAGACCATTAGCGGGAAGATTGGCTATTTGTAGTTCTTCTTAATGCCTGTACCCTGGTCCAATTCTTGTGAAATCAGACAAAACGGTTCACGGCATGCAGACCGGAAGAGGCAGGTTTTGCCATGAGTAGTACATTAGCCTGTTTAAAATAAAGCAGGATATTATATGGTTATGGCTGATGCTGAGGAAAGGATCAGTTAACAGATAAAGAAAATAAATGACTGAAGGACAACAACAAAAAAAGCTAAAAGAGGACAGTGATCGAACCTGGGCGAAAACACGAGTCAACCTTGGTCCGTCATTCAACAGGAAAGGATTCAAAAGTGATCCTTAATTGGCCCTCTTCCTCCTATTTATTTATGAAAGGGAATGCGATATCTGGTTATACATTAATAAATTCATTTACGTTGGTGGCTAAAACAAAGCTTGCCAACTGGCTCATAACGCAACATTTAATGTTGGCCTTGCTTCCGAGCTATAGCTTGCTGTTAGCGTATTATTATGAAGAAAACATTACAAGCGAATGATGATAATTTTAGCTTTATCCACAAAATCACAACCCAGTCTCACGGCAGTTTGTGAAATGTTCACGTAATTTTAATCTATTGATTCATGTACATTCATTTTTTTTTTCGTGATGATCAGCATGTTTTTTAAACTAATGTATTTCAGTGGGAAGCATCTTTCGTGATCACACCACAATTCTTTCTGCCAGTTGGGCTGCATCAGAGAAGCTGTATACAGCTTTGCTATTATTGGCCTTTTTAGCCCAATAACCACTGTTTTAATCAACATTTATTCACAAGATCTTATCATGGTTTATATGTATTTCTTTTAATGTTATTATTCCGGTCTTATTGCCAGGGAAGCTGGATTGCTTTGTTTATTGATATTTTTAAAACTATAACGCTACATCTATCAACATTTATTTAGATGTTACCATGGTATTCATGTCTTATTTTAATAATATAATTTAAGTGTTATTACTGGTGAAATATTACAGTATGCTGTAAGACAGAACACTACGATATGATCCGAGCTGGGTGCATTCAAAACCGATATCCCACAATGCAAAGCCGGCATTCATATCACAGAATCGGACAGCGATCAGTGGGTTTTAACGGCAGTATCGCTTGAATGTACATATTTAATCAGTGGTTTTGTCACCAGCAACAACACGTTGCTCAATTTGTTTTTCCAGATAGTTATGCAACGTAATAATGTTTAAAAAAATCTGCGGAATACTCTGAAGTGAAGTAATAATTACCACTGTCAGCTGTATGATTAAACAATATGTCAAGTGTTGTGTGAAGCATTTGAACTCAAGGCAAATATCCCTCTGGAGATAATAAAGGAGGCTACCGCCTGAAAAGTGATATGTAAAAATTAAAACGCTGTCGTAGGACTATAACAAACACACTGTTGGAAAGGTCTCAACCTCCACAGTAACATATGTCAGTCTGAAGAGGATACATTACTCCTGCTTTGAAATATTGATCTCTGAACCTTGAACCCAGTACATGTTTGAAGGCTTGTCATTTAGCAACAGAAGGTGCTACACACATAAGACCAGATGTTATAGAAAGCTCTGGACCTCAGCTGTCATGTAGATATGGTCACCAAAGTTTACCCACTGTAAAATAGCCAGAATAATCCAGGTATGACGACATGCTGACGTTTACGGTAAGCGTATTGTCTCACTTCTGGTGCTCCCGTGTCATGGGCGCTAGTTTGCTGCTCCAGCAAAAACTTGACACACTGAGCTCCTCTCTCTTCATCTGTGTGCATCCATGTCCCAGAAATGCTTGTTACTAACTTAACTCTGGGGAGCTTATTCCCTGGAGTCCTTATGTTTTTTTTCACCCAGCAGTTTTCCTTGGATTAGGGTGGCACCTAAATCATAGTTTCAACTGTCACCGTGGTCCTGCTATGCCCTGCTATGCCCTGCTATGCCCTGCTACGTCCTGCTACGTCCTGCTACGTCCTGCTATGCCCTGCTACGCCCTGCTATTTTTAAAATCTGATAACACCAGTGTGTTCCCCATCCCAAAAAAAACCAGGGTGTAATTCTAAACTGCCAACCTCTACTCATGAGGAATATACCAATATATTTTAAAACTCCCACTAGAAACACAGCACAGAACCTGTTACAAAGCTACTGTACTTGTAGTTCTTCCGGGGTGGGCAGCTGGACTTGTTCGACTCCTGTGTTTCTGCTGTGTGCCGTGAATGAGCTTAATTCCATTTCAGATTGCCGCCGCCGGCCGGCCAACCCAGCAAACAGTACATGAGACAAATACATGAAACTGTGTTATACTTCCAATAAAAAAACATTAACAAATTGATATGTAGCCATTTGAAGTGGTTTGGGGTCCTTCTGTAAGTCATTTTGGGGTAGGCTTTAATTTGGTTTTCACAGGCCAAGCAATCAGCCGTTCCAAACAGGCACATTTTCAACAGGCACTGCACTAGTTTATTTAAAAAAAATAATGCAGCTGGTCTAAAATCAAAGTCCCACACATAAATATGCTCATGTTTTTTTCCCTTTAGTCTTTGCTACTAACATTCATCAACAGCAAAATTAGAAAATTGCGTTTTTAAATAACAATGCATGGAAAATAATAAAAAAATGCTTCTCTTTGTAAATAGACTGTACAAGTCAAATTAAATGCAAATTAGTCAAACAAGCCACTAGGCTGTTTTTCTAAACACTCAAGTACAGGTTTTTTATATAGTATTTTTCTGCAACAAAGCAAATCAGTAGCATACAACACAATTTTTTTTGTTATTGGTATTTTTATTGTATAAATTTTCACGTACAACGTGCAACAATCTTTCACAGATGCGGAGCGGTAATTACTACGTCACTTCCGGAGTATTCTGCTGATTTTTACATTCTTACGGTGCATAACTTACTGGAAGAAAACTGAGCAACGTGTTGTTGCTGGTGACAAAACCACTGATTAAATATGTACATTGAAGCTATACTGGTGTTAAAGACCCGCTGTTCGCTGTCCGATTCTCTGATATGAATGCCCGCATTGCATTGTGGCATATGGGCTTTGAATGGCCCCGCTCTGATCATATCGTAGTGTTCTGTCTTACACCATACTGTAATATTTCACTGGTAATAAGACCGAAATAATATTATTAAAATAAAGAAATGAAAACCATGATAACTAATATCTAAATAAATGTTGATAGATGTAGCGTTATACTCTTAAAAAGATCAATAAACAACAAAGCAATCCAGCTTCCCTGGCAATAAGACCGAAATAATAACATTAGAAGAAATTCATATTAACCATGATAAGATCTTGTGAATACATGTTGATTAAAACAGCGGTTATTGGGCTAAAAATACCAATAATGGCAAAGCTGTATACAGCTTCTCTGCTGCAGCCCGACTGGCAGAAAGAATCATGCTGTGATCACGAAAGATGCTTCCCATTGAAATACATAAGTTAAGATAAAAAAATTGAGATAAACATGTCCGTGCATATGAATCAATAGATTAAATTATGTGAACATTTCACAAACTGCCATGAGACTGGGTTGAAAATCATTACAGAGCAACCAAATCTGTTAGTTGAGGCATCATAACGTGTATGAACGGTACTAAAACAAAGTTTACAATGTTATACTGTTGTCATATTACAGGTAGCTATTAATCTTACATAGCCAAAAAATAAACCTCACCTCATCACTATGCAAACAGCTGTTTGAAAATGAAAAATATTATTAAAAATGTCTTTCTTTAACTGCTTCCAAAAAAAGGCACGCACTAGCCAGATAAAGATCATTACAACATGACGGTGCTCATGGAAACACTAACGCTTTGTCCACAGTAGCTGCCAAGCTCAACACCAAGTGTTCCTTCTAGTTGCTTTAAAGCTTTAGTGCGTAACATTTTTATAGTAATGAACGTCCGTTACATGAAAGTCATTGCCAAATGAGTTGATACAAAGCTAAAACTCATACAAAACTCTCTATATTTCTCAGCATGGCTGTGTTTAGAATTTGGTGTCATCCGGCGACTTTCGTGCACAGAAACTCGAGTGAAGATAATTAACTCTTCTGAAGAGTCCATGTTTTTCCTCTGTGTCCTCCTTGGCTACTCGCAACTGTGTGGGGGAGGGGTGGTGCACGATCACGGAAGGCTTGTATCGTGTGGATGCGCAGACCGAATTGTTGTCAATACTTACCGTGCGTTCATGGGCATCGGAAAAACATTTTTCCCAGTGAAAACGTGATCATTCACGTCACTTCATGTGGGAATCGGAGGTGGGAAACTCGGGCTGGATTTTGCTAACAGAGTTTTCCAGTTGGTGACGCATTGTTGACAACTGACGTTTGATGTAGGCGACTTTGGTTCACTGAAAATATTTCAATAATAATAAACTGTTTATTGTGGGCAAACGCCTCTGCCAAGAAACATACACAGACATAACATGTTTCAAATTATTCATAAATAGGCCTATGTATAAAAAACAACACCTTATTTGTGTCCTTTCCTGCAGTAGGGCTTTGACCTGCAGTAGGGCTTTGACTTTTGCCCAAAAATCATATTCGAAGTTTGTTTGTTTATTAATATTTGAATATATTTGAATATTTATTAATAATATTTTGACCATTAAATGCCTTCAGTAAGACCTATATTGGTATCAACACTAAATGTTCAATAAATTGATTCTAAAACAAAAAGAAATCAACCAATAACTACAATATTTGTTTTTAACATGTTTACTGTCCTCATTTATTTTCCCCAAAGGCTTTTTTGACGTTGGTCTGGCACCTCACACCCACGGGGGCATATCCGTGGTCTGGCCTTGACTTGGTAGGCAACAGGACAAGGCGGGACGTCCCCTGCAGATCCAACCTGGAGTACCTGAATGGAAACATCTGCTGTTTATACTGTCCAGCTGGTAAGACACATAGAGCCACACTTGATTTAGTCCACTCAGACTGAAGTTCTCTCACCAGATCGAATCAATAAAATCTATCACCAGAGCTATGAAACAGGTTGAGCTTGATTGTGATTGGTTATTGTTAAAGTAGAGCGAAAGTTCAGTCGAAGGTTATTTTTGTGTGTGTGTATAAGGTACACGTAAGATATCGCCCTGCACCAGAGCAGGAGAGACGGGGAAGTGTGAGGAATGTGACGATGGGACATACACTGAGCACGCCAATGTACTGCAGCTGTGTTTGAAGTGCACGCGGTGTCGCTCAGGTAATTCTGCTTGACGGCTGTACACTATCGATTGGAATGACTGTGGAAGAAAAATCCATATTCAACCTTTTCAAAGTGCACCGAGCATAAACTCGGACTTAACAAGGTCTTTTTCATGTTGCTTTCTCAGATCAGGAAGTTGTAAGGCCATGTACTCCCACTCAAGATACTGAATGTCAATGCAAATTGGGAAGATTTTGTGATCCTGACCAAGCATGTGAGGTATGCAAGACGTGTTCAAGGTGAGTCTATGAAGACCAAACAGGACACACCTGATGCTTGGTTTATTTAAATTTAGTGATGGAAGAATAATCCTTCTTTATGTCACTTATATCTGAATTAGAGACAACTGTTCCTAAGACAGCCTCACTCATTTTAATTCCTTCATGCTTTAAATTCAGGTGTAAGGAAGATGAAGAGATGGAGAGGAGCTGCACCTCTACTTCCAACACAGAGTGCAAGAAAATACAGACCAATGCTGGCTCTGCCTCAGGTACACAGCACAGTGGAAGCTAATGCCACCTGAAAAGCACAACATTCTAAAGACGCCAGTCATCACTGAAGACATGCTTGGTTTTTTCATCTTTTTTTTTTAAAAGACAAAAATACATACGACTTTACAACACCAGAAAAGCAACAAAGTATGAAATGTATTATCATTACCATAATATGGTGCTAATGGTTGTCAATATTGCTATTTTTATCAGCAAAGGCCTCTGTGATTGTGCCACTTCTACTGATTGCTGCTGTGGTTATTGGTGGGATAATCATTGCTGGGATAATCATTGCTGTGTGCACAAGGAGACGTCGTAAAGCAACAGGTAGGTAAAAAAACTATTTCTAGTCCTAATCCTTCATTTCCAATTTTTGTTAAAGATGATCCGGGGAGAGTGACTGTACTTATACTTAAATCATTTTAAAATCTTCAGCATAAACCGCATGGAACGATGACAACATCAACAGATGCTGTCAGAAAATTAGGACCTGGCAAAGTAAATTATAGCATCCAGTATGACACCAGGTTTTCCCGCAGGAAATGTGTTAGTTAAGTGTGGTTTGCCGTCAGTCCGGGAGGGCGGGGCTTGTTTTTGCGATAGACTACAGACTCTGTACTACATTTAACAAGTATTGATTAAACTTTTTTTAAATAATAATAATAATAATAATAATAATAATAGTAATAATAATAATAATAATAATAATACTTATTATTATTAAAGGTCCCATGGCATGAACATTTCACTTTGTGTTTTTTTTTTTTTTTTTTACATTAATATGAGTTCCCCCAGCCTGCCTATGGTCCCCCAGTGGCTAGAAATGGCGATGGGTGTAAACCGATCCCTGGGTATCCTGCTCTGCCTTTGAGAAAATGAAAGCTCAGATGGGCTGATCTGGAATCTCCTCCTTATGAGGTCATAAGGAGCAAGGTTGCCTCCCCTTTCTCTGCTTTGCCGGCCCATGAGAAAGAGACATCATGGCTTGCAAAGCAGCAGTTGGTCAAAGCCACACCCCCACCCTCCACCTTGCCCCCTCTCTCTCCTCCTCAATAGCTACAGACACAGAAATGGCACATACTAAGGCCATGTCCACACAAAGACGTTGGGATGCAAACGCATCCGTCTTCACTGGATTCGGTTCAAGAAAAGTTGCGTCCATATGAATCCATTTGTAAATCGCTCAACACGCTACTTCATATGCCAGGCCTGTAGGCGGCGCTGTTATTGCTACAGAAATTAACCAAAAACGAAGAAGAGCAGTCTTCAGTCACTTCTACTTCCTTTCATAACATGACTAGCTAGTTCTCTTAATACATCCATGGACTAGACTTTAATAACTTTCACCACTGCTCGTTATATAAAGGCCACCGCTAGACAACGCGTCTTTGTTTACATTGTATAATGTGCTGTTGGATTGCTTTTTATTTTGCAATTCTGTCTATCAGACATGATTGCAGCGCGCTAGCTAGCTAGCAGAGCTAACGTTAGCTAACATTGGAAGTCAAACAAACATCAATGATCCGATGTCTTTTTGATCTAGCTACACGTTTTTCTTGCGGTAGCCTTTCTACAATAAGCCGTGCTAACAATTATTATAATCCGTTCAAGGAGTTGATAACAGACAGATTAGCTAGCTAGTTGATAAGTGGTCTACTTCCACTTTATAAACGGCAATGCGTTCCTGCTAGAGCGGTCAGCGATGTTGAAGGCAGCAGGCTGTGAGGCCGAGGTGTGCGGCGATGACATCATCGATACGCACATATGCGGTTTCGCCATCCATACGAAGCCAAAAGGGAGTCGTTTATTTTTATTTTTTTTATTCATTTATTCATTTTATTCATCCTGGGACCAGGTTTCAAAAGTGCGTTTACAGGCAGTGCGTTTTACAGGATTCATATGGACGATCGGCCCAAACGATGCAAAAGATTTGCATCAAAACCCGTCTTCATGTGGATGGCCTCTAAGGAAAGCTCATTGTGGGACTGGCCCTAGTGGCTGTAATTCTGCACCAAGGCTGAATTTCGGGAAAGAGACTTGAGACACAGTATTGGGGACCACTAAGGCCTATATAAAAGCATCCAAAAAGCAGCATGTCATGGGACCTTTAATAAATTATATCTATCTATTAGGGGTGGAACGGTACACAGAAGTCACGGTTCGGTTCGGTACAATGGAGGGAAAAGCAAAACAAGGCTGTATTTTATTTATTTATTACTTTATTTGTCAGGGACAATGCAGCGCACATTATTACATACATAATTATCACAGTCAAAGCCATAAAATGTGTAGATGTGTTGCATAAAAGGTTTCTAGCCAATTTTTGCCGGAGAGCTCCGCAGCAATTCAGCACACGGCAGAAAGTCGAGCACAGAACCAAAATAAAACATCCGGTTAATTTTCAAAATGAAATACCCCGTGCTCACGGCGGATCATATTTCCCTTCACTACACCTTGAAAACACAGCACGGAGTTGTTTCCTCTCTACTCCTCTGAATAGAAACAAACTGTTGGTGGTTTTGTGGTTCTATTCTACGTGAATTTGCGAGATCTAGTGGGTCCTCGTGACTACAGCTGTCAATCATGGCCGCAGCCGTTCCGCAACAAATCCGGACCTGATGTGTATTGACGGAGGGCGGAGCACGGAGCAGACACGCAGCGGAGCGGTTACCCTTGCGCATTTAAAAGTCAGTTTAAGAAAAGATAACTTGGTAAAGCTATCAAAATTTAAAAGCTTGTATACATGTACAATCAAACAGTGGTGCCACATTGTTGGTTTCTGATCCATTATTTTCAATGCCTGTTTGTATAATGATGTGAATGGTTTGACTGTTGTCTGGGAGGCTTGGCCCCATACAGTAACACAGTAGGATAAGTGAGAGAGTATCATAGCATGAAAAAACAGTAAAGATGCCTTGACAGGTATGTGATGCCTTATCATTCTGAAACAGTTCAGGTTTGTCAGGACAGTCTTACAGAGTTTGTTAATGTGTTTATTGAATTTTAGTTGGGAATCCACAATAATACCTAAACATTTAAAGGGATACTTCACCGATTTAGCTTTCAGCTTTGTATCAGTAGAAACCCGGTAGTATTTCTGAATGACCGTGCATCCCTCCCTCATATCCCCCTGAGACAGGAGATATCTGCATTGGGGGGTCTGGAAAAAAATCTTCTGATGACGTAAAATGACGATTTTTGCAACAATTACGTTACAACAATTATGTGCATTCAAACTACCGCACATGTGTACCACCGGGATACATCGGTACAGATCAGAGAATATGCAGGAAACGTTATTACAGACGGAAAGAGACTGTGTTTTTTGTTTTCGTGGAAACATGGCTGAAGAACAGCGTACCGAACTGTCCAGCTACCAGGCCTGCTAGCCCTCCCACGATCCGAGCTAGAGATGCTCTGTCACTGGGTAAAAGACTTGTGAAGGTCGGCTGTGTTAACATGGACTGGTGCAGACATGTGGTGATTTGTATCCAACTAACTGCTAACCGCTGGAGTTTGTGACTGTTACATGCCAACCATTCGACAATCCACGCAAATTCACGGCTGTGTTTATACTCAGTGTTTACAGCCCACCAAGCCTAATGCTAGTATGCTTAGCTGAACTTTACGGAGCCTATAATATGTGTGTGTGTGCACTAAAGGTAGCCTGTTTCGTATGTCGTTTTTATATAATGTCGTTTTTATATATTTTAAATGTGTAACACCACTTGAGCCACGATGAAACGTTATTTCAACCATATACACGAAACAACAAAACACATTTGAGTTGAGTCGAATGCCTCACTGTCTGTCAAGCAGTAGGCGTGGCTTGGGAGTGGACTCAAAGCAGCGAAGCGAAGTGCATTCTGGGATTTGGTGTCTTTCATCCATATGAGCCAAAAACACATTTTCTGTCTTTTCTCGGCCTAGAAGGCACCAATTAAAAAAAAAAAAATTTCACATTTCTGCTACATAAGTGACCCAATTTAAAGATATATTCAGCTTTCCAGCGGTCAAATTTAAATTTTAAATTCCTCAACTTCCTCTATGGCCTCTTGGTCTATTTTGATAGTACACTTAGCTTTCCCTTATAGAGAAGCACATAGATACAGTCTTTTTGACGTTGAGCGTCAGATGGTTTTCTTTAAGCCACTGGGATATACCCTCCATTTCCTTGGTCATGGTCTCTGCTGCTGCACTTGGTGTCCTAGCTGATGCATACATTACTGTATCGTCAGCATACATTTGACAGTTGGTTGACTGACAGCATGTTGGTAAATTGTTTATATATAAACCAAAGAGCAGAGGCCCCAAAATGGAGCCCTGTGGGATACCCATTTTGGATTGTAGTGGCATTGAAAGTTCAGTGTTTATTTTAACACGTTGCTCTCTATGCTCCAGATATGATGCAAACCAGCCGATAGCATGTTCAGAAAAGTTGAAGGTGGTGAATTTATTCAAGAGTGTATTGTGGTTCATGGTGTCAAAGGCCTTTATTTTAGGTCTAAACACAGCTCACACAACATTACCCTTGTCCAACTTACTCTTAATGTTCTCGGTAAGGTAGCAGTTAGCCATTTCTGTAGAGTACCCTGGTCTAAATCCAAACTGTTTAGAGTTGATAAGTTTTGTTTTCAAGATGCTCTACTAGCTGTTCTGTGATAATCTTTTCTAGAATTTTGGATAGAGCAGGCAATATTGAGATTGGCCTATAGTTGCCTGCTTTGTCCTTTGCGCCAGCCTTGAAAATTGGGGTAATGGTGGCTTGTTTCCAACTTTGTGGGAATTTGCCCACTCTGATGGAAAGGTTTACCAGGTGGGTTAAAAGTTTAACCAGGGCAGAGCAGTGAGTTCTGATAAAGGCAGTGTCCAACCCAAACACATCCTTTGCCTTGGACTTATTTAGTTTTATTAATGATTTTATGTGCTTTTTCCTGACTGACCTCCTTAATTTGGAAAAGCTTTGATGGCTCAGACTTTGTGGTCTGTGATAGGGTTGCTGGTTCAAAATTCTCAGCAAGCTCCTCCACTGACTGAATAAAGAAGTTATTTAATTAATTTGCAATAGCTGAATTGTTAGTTAGGGCTGCAGCTATCAATTCTTTTAGTAATCGAGTAGTCTACCGATTATTCCATTGATTAATCGAGTAATCGGATAAGAAATACTTAGTAAACAGCAATAGTAAATATATTTATTATTGCTGTTTTCTAAAAAAAGGGAAACCTGTCTTTTTTTTATACTCCTTATTTCTATCTATCTATCTATCTATCTATCTATCTATCTATCTATCTATCTATCTATCTATCTAATGTACTCAAAGCTAATACAAAATTAAAACTTATTGCCACTGCCAGGGCATTCATGTTAACATTATTAGGACACATTCCACTGCTGTGAAAGTGTCTAGCGCACGTTTCAGCATGTCTCTGCTCTGTTTTTATTACAGTCAGAGCATGTGAATACAGCGCCCACTGTTCATTAGTATAATGCACTGTAACTCTAAGGTAATTATGGTTACCCAGTGATATCCAGTAGTCCCCAGTGAGAGCAACAGCAGGTGCACGTTGTAAAGTTGTCGCTTTTGCAGTCCTTTTACTTTTCATACAACTTGTGTATTCATCTTGTGATGGTGCGTCTTGAGGGAATCTCATAGCTGTCATTTGTTGCGATTCTCAGAATGTTTCTCAGACCGACGTCCTCCACAACTCTTATCGGCCTGCAGTCTGTAGCTATCCACTTCACTATGGCATTTGTTAGCTTCTCTTTCCTTTGTTTATCTATACTTCTCCCACACGCTACATCTAACGTAGTCTGCCGAAGCCTCGCGCCACTGTTTTTTTTTCGTTGAATGATTTGCTGGTATCAGCTGTGTGTATTTAGTGCACTTAGGTGATATTTCAGACTTTGTTTCTGTTGACTGCGCCGTCTGGAAGAACTTTAAAATGAAAGTGTCCATGTGAAAGTTCCATACCATTATATTTGTTGGTCTATTTCAAAATAAAAGCTTGTGAACAACATACTTTTACAATAATAAAAGAAATAATAAAAACTGCGTTAATGCGCAATAAAATAATTGTCAGCGTTATTTAATGCGTTAACGCGATAACGCGTTTAAAGGTACAATATGTAACATTTCTGCATTAAAATGTCTAAAAACGACCATACCTATGTTACATATAACTCAGAGAAATCTGTTCTTTTATTTTCAGACACTGCACGTTTCCTTTCCTTCCTAGTCGCCTGTCAGTGGCGTCCTATAACCTTTCACCCTCTAGTTACTCGTAACTTCCTTCAAAACACGGCACCCAGGTGATATGTTTGAGCGTAATTGTAAATCATACAATGTCACAGAAAAAAATACTCCTAACCATAATACTGCTTTTTCTGCCACGCAGCATCATTTTGTGATTGATAACATGCCACTTTGCAACACAGTAATACAGCAGATATCTTATTTATTGATACATATCAATAACGATCCAGTTTAACGTTACTACAATGTGTTGGTTGGCAAGTAGCTAACGTTAATGCTAGCTAGCTAGCTAATGCTTGGTGGATAACATTATAGGTTTACCACATCGTTCAACACGCTCATAAAGTTATTAGTAGCATGATGTTTTCACCACGGATAAAAGCAGCGCTGGGATAACCCACGAATGAGTTTACTAGTAATGTTAACGTTAGCTGTATAGCTTAGACGACTAATCTAATGCTAATTTATCCAGCTAGCACCCAGTCTGTCTGCCTGGGATAACAGCTGACAACACAGCCGGGACATGTAGCAATAGCCAGTTACCGTTAGCCCATAGCCAGCCAACAGCCAGCCACCATTAAAGCAACCCATACAGTATAAGTACTATACAGCACTTAACTCCGGTGCAGGGTGCTTACGACGCTAACGGCAGTTTAATGAGGCGTTGGGAAACAGACCATATCAGACCCAGATCCGAGTCGCAACAGCGGCCATCCATAGCTAATGTTAGCTAGTCTCCGTTAGCGCTAGCTACCGGTGTTCGTGCCGAAAATATCCTCCCTGCCAAATTTCTCACAGCTTCATGTTTAGGTGTCTTTACAGTTAGCTAAATTAACTCGACAAGCTCTAAAACGAATAGTTAAGGTTAAAGAAAAGTGAAGGGGGAGATCGTTCCGGGCAGCTTGGAGATGTTCTGCTGCTGCACAACGGCCATCGGCCGGAGAGTCCCCCGGCAATCCCCACCCAGCACCCACACCCGTCTCTCAGGCTCGTTGAGTAGCTAGCTAGCATTACAACAAACCCCGTCCGCCCCAGTGTTGAAACCATTCAAAAGATGACAGTGACATGTGAAATATATTGTTAGTCACTGTGTTTTAGCTGCTGGCTAACGTTAGCTTGCTGGCTCACTAGCTAGCTAGCTAACTGGTCAGCTACTGATACAGATCGAATCAAGAAAAACGTAATTATGTTGGGGAAAATGCCGCTATGTTATTAGAATGACATGAATAAACGTTACTAAACGTAAAGTGAATACATTTGAATGGGTAAACTTGTACGTGAACAGATGCATTCTAATCAGCGAGGTGTTTAACATTAAAAAGTACAACTCCCATAATTCCCCGCAACTTGCCAACGTCATCAAAAGTCTGTGTTTACAATCCATTGTTTTGGTTGAGAGACCCCTAGCGGCAGAAAGTTACATTCTGTCTGTCTGTCTGTCTATCGCTTCAATGAATAAAGAAAATAAAGTGCATAATGGCCATTTAAGTACAGTAGCCTACCAAAAATAGTGACCTATAACACATTGAACAAAATATGGCCCTGGCTCTATCTGAACTCCTTGAACATGTCTAATTAAAACATGTCAGTCAACATGCTACAGCTTCAGTCTCTAGAGAAATGGAGTTTGTCAATTGCCAATTTAAGTACAGTATCAAAAACAGAATGATTTCTTAGCACACTCTTTAACTGCTTGCCTTTCATTTCTTCAGCTGTCCTATCAAAATAAAGGCTGAAAATGCCCCCCAAATCAAAGTCATTTCAAAATTAAATCCGGAACAGGGTGAATCGAGATCGCGATTTTTATAACGATTAATCGTGCAGGCCTACAGTTAATATTAAAATCACCAAGAAAGATGGATTTGGTGCGAATATTTACATATTAAAAGGTTTGTCTAGGTTATCATAAAATGAAACCTCATGAGATGGTGGGCTATACAGCACTACAATGTTAAAATTTATCTTAGGGGATAATACAACAACCAAAGCCAAACATTCTAATGGTGTATCCAGTTTGATTTCATTACATTTCAGAGTGTCTCTAACATAGAATAGTACTCCCCACCCACCTTTGTCAGATGTTCTATCCTTTCTGTGACAAGTGTAACCAGGGACATCAATCATGCTGGTCGGGATGTTACTGTGCAGCCAAGTTTCGCTCAACGCTAAAAAATCTAAATTAGAGTCAATTAGCAGATGTTGAATCTGATCACATTTTGGCAATATACTCTGAATGTTTAAATGTCAACCCAGAATGCCCTTAGGTTTAGATATAGGCTCCCATATTACCCTTGCGTGATTTACAGTATGAAAAAAATCTGAATTATCATTGTTTTCTTACTGATTGGATACCGTTGTCACCATGTGGAATTCCTGTTACCTCGGAAGACGTCCGTCCCTCTGGAGCTCAGCCGCCACCCGCGTAGTCCACCTGCCAGTGCACCCTCCGGGGGAAAGATTAGTGGAGCACACAGCGTCCATTTCTCCAGAAAAATACCTGAAATACTGATTCATCTGACCACAGTACACATTTCCACTGTGTGATGGTCCATCCCAAATGCCTCCGAGCCCAGAGAAGTCGACGCCGCTTCTGGACACTGTTAACATAGGGCTTCCTTTTGGCACAGTACAGTTTTAACTGGCATTTGTGGCTGTAACTACGTATTGTGGTACTTGACAAAGGTTTGCCAAAGTAGTCCTGAGCCCATGTGGTGATAGATGAATGACGATTCTTGATGCAGTGGCGCCTGAGGGATCGGAGATCACAATTGTTCAGCTTAGGCTTGCGCCCTTGTCCTTTACGCACTGAAATTCCTCCTCATTCCTTGAATCTTTTAATTATGTTATGCACTGTTGAAGGTGAAATAAGCAAATGTCTTCCTATCTTTCTTTGAGGAACATTTCAATAATTTTCTCACGTACTTGTTGGCAAACTGGCGATCCTCGGCTCATCTTTCCTCCTAAAGGACTAGACCTTTCTTGGATGCTGCTTTTATACCAAATCATAATTACAATCACCTGTTGACATCCCCTGTTTCAAATCACATCATTATTTAACCAATTTACCTGATTACTAGCCCTAAATTGCTCTTGTCCCAACCTTTTTTGGAATGTGTTGCAGGTCTGAATGACAGGAAAGGATGTAGATTTACAAATGAAATAAAGTTGACCGGACGAAACATGAAATATTTTGTGTTCACATTGTCTGCAATGAAATACAAGTCAAAGTACATTTAGAAATCACTACTTTCTTTTTTTATTTGTGTTTTTCATACTGTCCCAACCTTTTCTGATTTGGGGTTGTACAAGTTACAGATGGAGTCTGGAAATGATGTGGGGTACTTATTTTTTACATCTTACTTTACATACTTCAGACTGTTGGAGCTAGCTTAGAAGAGAGACTGTATGACACTAGGTGATAGTATCACCATTAAAAGTGTCCAGAAGCGGTGGGATGGGGATGGACCATCACACAGTGGAAACGTGTACTGTGGTCAGATGAATCAGTATTTCAGGTATTTTTCTGGAGAAATGGACGCTGTGTGCTCTGGACCAAAGAAGAAAAGGATCATCCAGACTGTTACCAGCAACAAGTCCAAAAGCCAGGGTCTGTCATGGTATGGGGTTGTGTCAGTGCCCTTGGCAAAGGTAACTTGCACTTCTGTGATGGCACCATTAATGCTGAAAAGTACATAGAGATTTTGGAGCACAATATGCTGCCTTCAAGAAGACATCTTTTCCAGGGACGTCCATGCATATTTCAACAAGATAATGCAAAACCACATTCTGCACACATTACAAAGTCCTGGCTGCAGAGGAAGAGGACACGGGTACTTGACTGGCCTGCCTGCAGTCCCGACCTGTCTCCAATAGAGAATGTGTGGCGCATTTTGAAGCGCAAAATGCGACAACGAAGACCCCGTACTGTTGCCCACCTTAAGACTTGTTTGCAGCAAGAATGGGACAAAATTACACCTGAAACACTTCATCACTTGGTGTCTTCAGTCCCTAAATGTCTTTTAAGTGTTGTGAAAAGGAATGGCAACATTACAAAGTGGTAAATGCTTTACTGTTCCAACTTTTTTTGAAATGTGTTGCAAGAACCAAAATAGGAATTTAGTTTTTTTGAAAAACAAAACAATAAAAATCATGAGGAACACATTAAATGATGTGCTGTTGTATTGTCTGCAATGAAATACAAGTCAAAGTACATTTATAAATCACTACTTTCTTTTTTATTTGTGTTTTCCATACTGTCCCAACTTTTCTGATTTGGGGTTTTAAATAAAACAAGACAATCAGCTAAACGACGACGACGACAAGTCTCAATTCCCCTGTCCGGGAGGCTCTGACACATTTTTCCGCGGACAGCTTTAGGCTTGTACCGGTTAATGTTCTGTGCATTGTCGGACACATGCAGCCACTTTCCTGAAACTGCTTGCAAGACTGACAAGTCCACAGCAGCCCGTGGCGTTTATGTCCAAGCCTGTCTCCACTGCCACCACCTGCAGGTTGTCAACTGTGTGGTTTGGAATGAAAGGGAGAAAACAGGACAGAGTAATTAAGACGATGTAGTTAAGGCGGCCGGTGTGTGTTGCTTAGGCGGCCGCCTTAGCTGCAAAGTGCTGCGGGAAACCCTGGACACTCATTTTTGATGAGCATGAAAGCATGAAATTGTTTGTCTTGCTGAAGGCTAAAGAAACTTCCCGTTTACCTCGAAATACAGTCCAAAACGTATATTTAGTTTACTCTCAAATCAGACAAAAGAACTTCAGAATGTTTGTCCTCTTGTCAAAATAGTTGCTGATTTATATGAATTAGTTGATTAATCAGTCAATTGTTTCAGTGCTGATTTTTTTTTTTTTAAATTATGCACATATAAGGGAACATTATGGCAGGGCTCAAGCACCGTTCTGAGGTTTTGTCCTTTTAACTGACATATTTCCTGGTTAAAACTATGCCCTTGTGTCATATTCACCCAATACACATCTGCTGCAGTAAGCTCCTCAGAAGTGAGTTCTCCCTGAATCTTTTGACCAGAACTTGCATTAGCTAAGAACCTTTTCACCCATGCAGTTATTCTTAACACTGTTTTTAACCTGCTGTACTTATAGGTCTAATAGTGGTTCAGCTTGTTCAGTGCTGGTAAGCTGCACCACAGCCTCAAACTTAGACCTAAGCTCAGTGTTAACTTTGTCTATGCCACATTCATCATCAACGTTCTTTGGTTCATCAGACAGTGAAGTGGCCTCTCGTGGGTAAATCAGCAGGATTAGTTTTGCCACTGCAGTGGGACCAAAGTTCTGGATTAGTGAGACCTTGTTTCAATCACTCTGTTTGCCACAAATGGCTTCCACCTATGTGCTGTGCTACGTATCCAATGAAAAAAAATCATGGAATCGGTCCATATGTTAAGCTGATTTCTTTCCAATCAGTGTGCCCATGAGCTCCAAATGTGGCAAGGTAATTTTCTTTAGTGGGGCCACCTTTGACGTTGATGCCACAAAGCTGTTGACAACTTCTCCTTCCTTGTTCTCTTCTTGCAGATAGGTAACTGCACTATATGCCTTTTCACTGGCATCACAGTAGACATGCAACTTGGATGTCTGTGCGTTTGGCTGTGTTTCAACTTGGTACCATCTTGGAATTCCAACCAAGTGGAGCTGCGGCAGCTCTGCACACCACTGATCCCATTTTTCAGCCAGGTCTGGGGGTAACTGTTCATCTCAAATTTCTGGTGTGTGCTTTCTGTCCACTTTGACCTCAGTTCTGGTGAGTTTGTTACCCATTTGCACAAATCCATGCTGGCATGAGACAGAATCTCCTTTGCTGTTGTAGTGAGTGAAAAGGTTTTATCCACACTGTCTGAGCTGGAGATGAGATCATCTACATAGAGAGACTCATTTAGTGCCTTCACTGCTCAGCTTCATACTGCTTGATATGTTGTCTTATGGTTGCAGTTATCAGAAATGGGCTGGGTGACACACCAAATACCACTCTATTCATCCTCATGATGCACAGCTCATTTTTACAGTCACTGGTTGGAGGTCCATGCAGCCACAAGAACCTCACATTGGCTTTATCCCTTTCTGTTAGAGCTATCTGCAAGAATGCCTTAGTGATGTCTGCAGTAAAGACTATCTGGTGGAGGCTGAACTTGATTAGCACGTCTAACAGATTTGGGTTAAGGTTCAGCCCTGTCAGCAAACAGTCATTTAATGAGGGGGAACCCTCCTTGTGTGACAATGCATCAAAAACTAGGCTACTCTTAGTTTAGTTGTTACCTTGTCTTCTCTTAGAACAGCATGATGTGGCATGTAGTATCTCACAGTCTCAGGTTGCTCTGCTGCTGAAGAGTTGTAAGGGACATCCTCATAGATGCCTTTCTGCAGATAATCCTGAATTACATCATTGTACCTTGTGTACCTGTTCTTACTTTCTTCTTGAGGCCTTCAAACCGCCTCTTTGACACTGTGAAGTTATCTGGGAGATCTGGTTTGTCTGGTTGCCAGGGCAACTCAACTTGGTAACGGCCATCCTTGTATGTTAAAGCATGTTGAAAGCTCTGAAGAGCCTCTGTTTAATCTGGGTTCTGGGTTTTTTCACTGATGATGCCCAGTGACTCCACCTCCCAAAAGGCATGTAGTTGTTTTGAGATCTGAGCATCCTCCTGCAGGCTGATGTGCACACAAGTCGTGTCAGTTACACTGGATGTTGATACTGGTCCTTGCAAGGCCCATCCAAAGCTGCTTTCCATGGCCACTAGTGACTGTTATTCTCTGGACCTTGCCTGTCACTACCTTCCAGTAACAGTCTACTCCTATTAACACTGCCAGTTCATTTGTGCCTTCTTGTGGAGAATCAGCAAGTTTCAGACCCCTTTTCTTTAATTCCCTTTGGATGGGTTCACTGGGCACTTTTATCACAGCACTGCACACTTGAGGAGTCTCCACTGCTTCAATGTCAATTCTATGCTGTGTATTCCACACAATTTCCAGAGACACATTTTACAATGTTGCACTGTGCTGTAACAGGAGTAGTGGAGCCAAAGGTGTGAAGGCGTAGCATCTCCTGCCTTATTACTGGTAGTCCACAGCCTCATGAATGAAGCTCCTCTGGCTACCTCCATCCAACCATACTGTTTGGAGCAGTACTGTGTTTGTCATGTTAGCCTTTTGTTTCACTGTGCTAGACAGAGGATACAATAGCATCAGTGCTACCATGGTCTGCATCTGTCTTCATTTCACTTTGCTCACAGACTGACTGGTGATGCCTGCGACCACACAAGGCACACAAAGCACCTTTAACCCTGCAGAATTTTGCTATGGGTTTTAGGCACACATAACATCTTCCCAACCTTTTCAGTTTCTCTTTGCGTGCACAGACTTTTCTGGCCAGTGTTCAGGTTTATTGTTATCATTGTCACAGTATATACAGTTCTGAGGGGCATTACTGGCTGAGTGCAGTGGCTGAGGGCACACTCCATTTTTTTTAGGTTCTCACTGAAAGAGTTGGGCTTAGCACTCGATCTGTTATCTGGTGGAATGTCCCTTTGTGCGTTACCTGGTCATGGAAGCTGAAGTGCTCTCTCTCTGCTTTGGACCTCAGTTTGCAGGAATTTGATGAGCTCATGAACCTTCCATTCATCATTAAGGTCTGACTTGCATGTGTAAGCCAGTGCTATGTCTTCGGTATGAGCTGCAGAAGCACTGGGCATAGCAGGCATCCATATCTATCACTGTATATCCCTATGGATTCTAGACTGCAAATCTGTATTTCACATTCATCATAAAGGTGTCTCAAAGCTGCGACGTCTGATGATTTCTTTACAGGAGTTAGGCTCAGCAGCTTGGACATATGTGCAGTGACTACAATTGCTTTTCTTCCAAAACGGTTCTTTAGCAATTCCACTGCTGCATCATAATTGCTATCAGTCATGGTAAGTGACTAAGTGACTGCTGCCCCAGTCAGATATGACTTCAGGTAGGTGAACTTCTCTCTTATACACAGAACATCGTTGTTGCGAATAGCAGTTTCATACTGCGACCAGAATTCTTGCCACTGGCTTATTTCTCCACTGTATTTCTCTATCACCAACTTGGGCAGATTTAATAGTCTGCGCATTAAGAGATCTGACTTGCATTTGCATCGCTTACCCGCTGGCTCTGACGGCTTTCTGAATCAGTCTTTTTGTGTGAGTCTTCCATGTGAGAATGCGGTCCTGGTAATCCTCCAATTCGTCCATCAGCGTTTTGTCCTCAATGCCTTTGTCTAAGTCCATTAAACTTTTCTCTTTGGTCGACAGTACTGACAGCATTTCACGTAGTGTATCAGTCGGGCACATCCTTGCTCAGAATGCTCACCTCCTCTTCCATACGAGTCAACAGCTTTGTCGAGGCGCGGATTGTGCGCCGCTTCTTTTTCATCCTTTCAAAGCGCTAGCCGCTAGCTTCCAACTTCGACAGTTCAAAGTCCTACAAACTTGACTTCCCGGGTTTCGGCACCAAAATGTAGTGGAATGGCTTTGAATGATGACCAAAAACGCTTGTCTTTTACTGTGAACATTTACTGTTCAATATGCTGCAGTTTTACACACAACAAAGTGAACAACTTAAGCTTGACGGACATGTTTTGCATGTAGCATCTCACGTTCATCTCAGTAAGCAATCGAGTACTCAACAGACAACTTCCGTGTAGGCTAAAAGCACTTCCTGTGACAGTTCGCAGTAAAACTAAATTACTGTTAAACAAATAAGGTTGTGTACCTTTTCACATATCAGCTGTAAATCAAGTACTGTAAATAATGTAAATAGTGAGTTTTAATCACACTATAATTTACCATTTCCTTTAGACGGTTTTGAACTAAAACAACATGAATCTTTTATTCAAGTGCTTTAAACAAACATTTCACAACAACCTATGAAAATAGCTCTGACACCATTGATTGGTGTGGCCAGAGGTGCTGCAATAAATGTTTGAACCCAAAAAGAGCAGCTGCAGTTTTCTGCCCTTTTTGTTAATGAGTGTTGATTTATCGTAAATTCAAGTCACACATACGTGCTGTAAAATGGCTTCTTTTGAATTGCATAATTCATTTCTTGCATCCTTTTTCAGACACTCAGAGAAATGTACCTGACGGGCTAAAAGCTGGACTGGTGAGTCACTGATGATAATTTCATGTGCAGTGGCTTCAAGCCCATCTTGCATGTTTTATTTTTATTTACGAATTTGCGCAATTAGCTTGTTGGTAATACACATTTAAACTGTTACCCAACAATATCAAATACAATGGATATCACAAAACGAAATAAAATACGAAAAAGTTGTACTATTTTACAGCGGTTTGCAATGATTGTCTTTCCCTCCACAATGCGTTGCATTACGTCACGTTGGGGAGACGATGGACCAAAGCCCGCCTCGGTTCGCTGTCTATGGTCTTGGTCTCTGCCACTGGTCTTGCAAAATATGACTTTTGGTCTCGACCGAGTCCATGTGTCTTTATTATGTGTATAATAATATAATATTCATGCTGTTCGGCTTTCACAAGTTTAGACAGCTAGCTAGCTACGCCGACGTTTGCTAACGTTAGCACAACAGCGTTAGCCTAGCCTGCAACGTAAATATTACGACTGCCTTTGTTGTTGCATCCACGTTGTCAACATAAGACATGTGGCATTAGTGCTCCTTTTGTAACATACTTTTATTCAATGAAATGTTAAGCTTCGCTCCTACGAGACGTTTTTTTGTTACGTTACACACAAGGCTATAGTTAGCCTGTACGTATGCTAGCGGAATTAGCTAGCACGTTGCATAGCCAGCCAGCAACTTCGGCAATCAGCAGTAGTTTCGGGGAGCTAACCACGACAGTATTGTCGCCAACAATCAACCTCTGCTGCTAAAAGCAGTCAACCTGCAGTCATGTTTAAAATGTAGACACATGTGGATGTGTTAGCTGTCGTGGTTAGCTCTACTGCTGAAGTTGCTGGCTGGCTACTCAACGTTAGCTAGCTAATTCCGCTAGCATACGGGATGCTAACGATCGCCAGTTAGCTTTGTGTGTAACATAACAAAAACCCACCCATCTCCTAGAAGTGAAGCTTAGCATTTAACAACACGGACGCAGATATAGGAAACCCCGAAGGCAGTCGTAATAATTATCTAGAAGTCTCTAGGCTAACGCTGTTGCGCTAATGTTAGCAAAACGTCGGCATAGCGTTAGCTAGCTGTCTAAAGTTGTGAAAAGCCGAACAGCATCCCCGTCCAAGTAATAAACACTAGGCAAATATGTTGTTACTGGACCTAGTAGGCTACCATCAAAATGTGAGATATCTAATCAAATGTATGTTTACAACCGTCGGAGGATTTCACAGGTGGGACTGTCAAGTTAGCCCATAGCTAGCATGATGCCTTCTATTTTCTAGATCTAGATACATTCACCAGTACTTATCTGAACTAACGACATGATCACCGACACTAGATATAAAGAAAACACTTTCACTCAGTGCTATTCACTGACAGTAAAAACACCTCTTCCTCATCCCAGTCAGTCACCATAGTTCTAGTACTAGGCTGAGGCACGTCTCCCCAACGTGACGTCATCACCGAATTGTGTTAAAAAACCCACAAATACCAAAAAACGATCTCCGTGCATGTCGTAACTCTGTCTGACGGCTCCACCGGTAGCTTAGCCTAGCACATATACTGGAGGTATAACGAATAAGTGACAAAATAATGGCAACATGTTCCTATTTACATGTTGTGATTTGTATAGTCACAGCGTGTACAAATAACAATGTCACATGAGACACAGACATCTTCTAACTGTATATAAACTGGGAACTATATTCTCAGAAAGGCGAAGCAGTGCTACTTGGGCGGAGTGATATGCTTGCAGCTCTGCTCTCGGAGAGCAGAGCGCTACTTTGCCTTTCTGAGAATATAGTTCCCAGTTTATATATGGTTAGAAGATGGCTGTGTCTCAAGTGACGTTATTTGTACACGCTGTGACTATAAAAATCACATGTAAATAGGAACATGTTGCCATTATTGTCACTTATTCGGAGCAGTAGGCTAGTTGGAGCCAGTTACCTCCAGCATCTGTGCTAGGCTAAGCTACCAGTGGAGCCATCAGACAGAGTTATGACACGCACGGACATGAGAAGGGTATGGACGTGTCTAACTCTCAGGGTTACGGTGAATAAGCTAATGTCACAATAAGTCGGCGTGTTCCTTTTAAGCATGCAATGAATGCTATTAGCGCTACTGCAAACCTGCACCCTGTTTTTTTGCTCATCAGTCAACTCAATAACCCATAATGACAAAGTAAAAGCATGTGTTTGCAAATGTATTAAACATCCAAACATGAAATGTCATTTACATAAATAGTCAGACTCTTAATTCAGAACTTTGTAGAAGCCCCTTTGGCAGCAATTTCTTTGAGTCTTGTTGGGTAAGTTTCTACAAGCTTTGCACACCTGGATTTAAAAAGTTTGTTCCATTCTGCCTGGCAGCTACCCTTAAGCTCTGTCCGATTTTGGATAGGAAGCTTCTGCGGACTGCCATCTTCAGGTCTCTCCACAGATGTTCTATGGGGTTTAAGTCTGGGTATTGGCTGGGCCACTCAGTTGCAGTCAGAGATTTGTCTCAAAGCCACTCCAGCGTTTTCTTGGCTGTATGCTTTTGGTCATTGTTGTGCTGAGAAGCTTCACCATAGGGATGGTATTACCAAGGTTTTGAGCAGACGTAGTGCCTAGAGTTCTGCCCAAAGAGAATATTTTCCCTCATACTCTGAGTCCTTTAAATGTTTGGCATACTCCAAGCGGCTTGTGTAGCCGCTTGTGTAGCCACTCATACCATAAAGGAGTGATGCTGAGGATTTTCGAAGTTCTCAGAGAGTTGGGTTAGCCCAGATGGAAAACGACATGAGGTACAGGAAAGATGTGAAGGAGAATTCATAAGGAACTAGGAAAAACAACCCAGGTGTACAAGAATCTAACTGCACTTGCACTCGGCTACGTAATTATGCGATGGCGATGTTGTTGACGTGGGTCTGCCGTGGTGAAACTACAGAAAGCGTATCTGAATACTTCTCCCTGTACAATGTTTAATGCAGGCTCTATAAACATGCACAACCTGGTGGAAAATATTCTTTCATTACCACTTTGTCATTATGGGTTCTTGATTGGCAAAAATCTACAACACAAAATGTGCAAAAAGTGAAAAAAAACAAAATGTCTCTTTCTTCAAAAGGACATAAACAATGTCTGTTTGAACGTGTTCTTTATCCTCTCTAGCATTACAGCCGAAACTGTCCCACTAAGGAAAGGAGCAACGGAGAAACACCAGGGCAGAGCTGCTCGAATCTGATCCTGTCCCGGCAACTGGTGAGAGCCAAATCCTCGGCCGGCACTGAGGAAGAGCGCAAAGTGCTGTGTGAAAGCCTCTGCAGCTCAGCCAGTAACTCCCAGCACAGTCTAACTGGCCTGCCCTGCTCTGCCTTCCCCGCATATACCCCGCCAGCCAGCCCCATGGTCCCCACACAGCCCAACAGCAGGGTGAGACCCAACAGCTCATTTCCACCCCTGCTTCTATCCTTGCTTCCCTTTTTGCTTATTTCCTTGTCACCTGCTTACTCCTATAGAGTAATGCTTTGCTGTCTTAACAGCAGACAACCTCCGCTGTCTGGTTACACTGGTCTGACTGTGCTCCTCCTCCAGTTTCCCCACTTTCATTCTGACATTTCAATGAAAAACGCATGTTGATATCACAAATGCACAAGTCTATGTGAGCAACATTGACTTTTATTTCAAAATGAATATTGAGCATTCACTGTGTTCACTTTCTAATTTTATGCAGTTCAATTACATGTTATGCAATATAATTGTTGACCCACCCGAAGTGACTCACTGCTAATTTACTGTCAGTCATTGTGAAACATCCCTTCTGTAGTGTCATGTCTGTGTTGTGTTAATATTGTTACTAATGATAACATGTGAGTCATCTTAAGAGGGATTTTTGGACATGCCAAACTGAATAATCAATGAGTTTTATTCACCAGGACTGACAATTTCTGACTCATTCATAATTTCAATAGACTTCTTTGATTGTTCTCTCTTTTGTCATTTAGGAAGATAAGCAATTTCCCAAGCTTGTTCCTGTGAATGGTAAAGTGTCTTTTACTTTCATTCCTTTCAGTTTTTCAAGCTGCCACATTCTTGTTGTCGCAGCCCTGCTTTGAGTCCCCTATAAGTTTGAAGTGTTCAAAATCACTTAATAATGAAGCTTATAACTACAATGGTGACTGCATACCTGAGAGGTCAGGATGGTGTTTAATGAAGGTCTTTATCTTTGTTTTTAGGTGAAGAGTCTCTGAGGAAATGCTTTGAGTATTTTGAAGAAATAGACTTCAACTACCACAACAGATTCTTCCGGCACCTTGGGATAATGGATAATGTGATCAAAAGCAAAGACCACCTTCTCTATGATGACAAGATCCATGAATTGCTGAATATTTGGGTGGAGAAAGAGGGCAAAGAAGCCACCTTAAATGACCTGCTAAAAGCATTACTTGATTTGAATCAAAGGCGAACAGCTGAGACTGTCAAGGAAAATGCTGTTCTCAATGGTCATTACTTTTGTGATAATGAGAGGTGAATTGTCCAAGAAAACCCCTCGCAAATAGCACTCCAGATGAAGATGACCTCTAACCTGTTACCTCTCACCCCCAAATGTGGACAGGAAGTTGTTGGGAAGTTTCTGCTGCTACTTCAGTAAGGGCACGCAGGTAATGCAGGGCCTTGTTTAGTGGCTTAATTACAGGCATGCTTGACCTTACACACACTCCAGAATGAGCTTGAATTTTCCTTAACTCTGCATGCAGTGTTGATAATGGGAGTATTTAATTACAAGAAGTATCTTATCAGGTGTGCAAAACATTTTTACTTAAAATGAGACAAAATCTTAAGATGGGTTGATTGTTTCACATAGTGAATGTGATGTTAATCAGACCTTAGGAATTAATGTCTTAATGGTCGCACTGATTGAGCAATGGAACATATGAAGCAATAAACAAAATGCCTTGAAAGCAATTGCTACACGATTATATTATTATTAT
Organism: Gymnocephalus cernua; assembly: GCA_023631565.1. NCBI lineage: Eukaryota > Metazoa > Chordata > Actinopteri > Perciformes > Percidae > Gymnocephalus > Gymnocephalus cernua. The sequence continues at coordinate 33,706,495 of CM042425.1, read as the reverse complement.
GCTGGACAGCAGTTATGTTTGGTTGTAAAAAGTATGCGCTCTGGCTGACTGTATTGTAAAATTGTTGATTAAAAGTGTTGCCCTATTCAGGGTTCAGCTTGGTTGTTGATTTACCAAAGCATGTGTTAGATAATGATTAATTGATTTTTGTGTCTGTGTTGTATTTCTGGTCTATTGTTACAGTTCTACCATAATCCTGGTCCCAATGACCTCTTAAAAGTTTACCAAACTACAAAAGGTTCTACTGATGTGCTTTGTAGTACAAAGTGCCTTGCTGCCAGAGTTGCTTGACTACCTTTTTTATAGAGGTTAGTCACAATGTTACATAATATCTACTTTATACTTTATTACTTACTACTTAATGTTTTCTCTCTCACTTTCATATCCTGCGGTGTTTGTCAGCCAATTGTTTCTGATATTAATTTACTTTTTAACTTATTTTACAAACCTAATGAGGTGTTGCTTTTTTAAAAAAAAGTTAAAGTACAACTTATGTGTAAATAAAATTAATAAACACTGCCCCCTTTCTCTTGTTTTCTTTGTCTGAAATGACGGGTTTTGTGGTATTCTTCCAATATATAGTGCACTGGTTGGTTTTTGACAAATTCCAAGACTTGAATTGAATATAATAAAAAAAATTCTGTTATACTGTGCATTGTAAATAGTGTTGGCCAGTGAGCTAGCTAGAAAAGTGCCCACACCCTTGTTAGTGCATGAGGAAACGAGTCAAAATGGCCAATGTTCACTTAAGATAACTGCAGAATGGAATATGTGACGTACAACGCTTTATCAATTTATTTAAATGGGATATCACTGATTTTAGGGAGAATATAGTAATAGATAATGCTACTAGCATATAGCAAACATACACAAATACATTGAGTATGGGTTTTTGAAAAGATTTAGTGTTGTTTTGGCATACTGGATAAAAAGATTGTAAATCCTCTGTGAAGACGTCTTAAAGCTCTTATTTCTGCCCCGAGTAGCGATTATGGAGGAGGGATCTGTAGGAGGAGGGAGCTATAAGCAAGGATACACAAGTGCAGCCTTCCTGGAAGCCGTGCAGCTGAAAGCGTTGCTAACTCCGCCCACACACAGCTGATGAATTCATGTGATGCTTGAGAAGAAAGGACGTCTCATCCCTCTAAACACATTTACATTGTTTCCTCTCTCCTCCCATGAGTTTCTCGCGTCTCTCCTGTGTCTCCTCGGTGGGACAAACTTAGATGTGAGGAAGGGAGGCAATTTAAGGGAACTGAGATGTACCCAGGGACTCAGCAGGGAGCTCATAGGCATTAGCACTTCCTCCAAAAGGCCAAGGTTGATGGGTGGATGCTCCTTTCTCTGCCGTGTTTGAGATAATTCCAAAGGTGTTCTGAGGGACAGGTATCAGGGGATTGGCCAGATCTTTAACACCATTTTCCTCTGGCAAATGTAAATTCTACATCCACACATTAAAGGTGCTCTAAGTGATGTCACACGTTTTTTAGGCTACAACATTTTTTGTCACAAACAGCAAACATTAACTCACTATCCGCAAGCTACTTGTCCCCTGAACACACTGTAAAAAATACACGGTCTCTGTAGACAGCCCAGGCTCCATAAACGGCAACAAAAACAAACTGTGCCAACCTGCACCACCAAACATAAGAAACAGTCTTCTAGAGTTCCAGCCAATACGTGACAAGAAGGATTTGGGGGGGTTAGTGTGCAGAAGCACGGAAGGGAGGGAGAGGGGACGGGATGAGGAGGAGGGAAGGGTGAGCTAGCCTCGTTTCGTTTGAAAATACCGTCACCCAACATCGCCTAGAGCACCTTTAATCTGTGTTCATGAGCTGCTCAGACATTCCTTCATTTGCCAATCATTTCTGCAGTTTGCTGCCTCATTTTCTCCTTCATTCCATATTCAGCAGGTTGAATAATACGCTGCGCTAGCTGTTAATTTACTCTGTATTTGTCTTATATTAACATTATGAATATTGATGGGATAACCATGTCCGTCAATTCAGATACTAGCCCTACAGTGTGTTCTCAAAGACAGAGCATTTAATAGGGCTGTCGCAGAAACATGCAGCTAAATGATACTTCTGTTGTAACAAATCAGCTGTCTGACTCTCATACATCAAACTAATGCTCTGTGAGAACATTATTAAACATTCTGTTGCAGCCGTCTAGTGTATCAGCCAAATAATCACTCAGGAAAAGGTAATTTGAAGGTACGCATCTATTAGGATCTGAGAGCTCAGCTGTTCAGCGGCTATAATATACTTTGTTACATTAAATACACTGAGTGGTTGTGAAATCAAACTGTGGAATCCAACCAGCAAGCCACATCTAAGAATTCACACCTGTGTCAAACCAGGTGTAATTTCAAAACGTTAATTCCTTATGCATTCATATCTTAATCTGAGACTGACAGAATGTGATTCATAATATGTGAATGTGCTGTAGCAAGGATTAAAAATGTGAAGTTGCTCAACATCAAAGGTCCAAGCTTACAAACTTTGACTTTCACTTATGTCAGTGACAATGCAGCATCTCACCTGAGATTTTGTAACAGAAACATTCATCTTTAGTTAGTTAGCTGCTCTGTGAGGCTAAATGCTCTTGTAAAGAAATCCAAATTGGTTTTCGGTCCAAAGCTTGTTTCTGACCCTCATGCATGCATGCATATAAGAAATGCTAGTGGCAAACATGCACACAATGATTACTTTTATTATATTTTTACCATGTTCACCTTTTTGCATGTTTATATCAGCATGTTGGTATGCTAACATTTGTTAATTAGCACTAAACAAAAAGTACAGCTGGGGCTGATGGGAATGTTTTTAGTTTTGCAGGTATTTGGTCATTGACAAAAGTATTGTAGAAATTCAGAGAAGAAAGGTCATTGGATCACCCAACTCATAAGGATTTATAATCTGGGAACCATGAATGTCCCAATCCATCCAGTAGGCGTGGAGATATTTCAGTGGGTAATTGAAGTTTTGATCTGATGGTGGTGCTGTATGAAAAGTTGGGGATTAACAAAGTTACTAGGAGTCAAATAACAACCAACTGACTGACATAGCCACCCCTAAAGCTGTGTCATTAGCATGGCAAAAACTACTTTAATTGTTGCATTTGTTGAAATAAAGACATATCTACTGCTTGTTTGTTGTATGTACTTAGAATAACCATGAAGTCAATTATGATTCTGCTTGTTCCAACACAGTACAAATATGTATTGATGTCTTCAGGCAGAATTGTTAGTATTTAGCTGACGGTATAGGGATCATCTTGATTTAAAGGTATAGTGGAGGATTTTCTTTTTCCGGGTGGATCATCAAGACTATTGGTCCTCCTAGTTGTCAATCATTCTGGGATATGTTTACGTAAGGCCGTACGTGCTGTGACAGGTCAGCGAGCAGACGGGCACGGCGTCCGACCATAGACAGTTTATAAAAGCCTTCGACCGCTGCCTCCCCACTCTCGGCGATAGCTTGTTTGTTGGCCTGTAGCATGCTAAAGTTAGCTATAGAGATGCTTGTCGTAAATAGATTTCCACTTACCGGTGGCGAGTCTGACATAATGGAAAAAGTGCAAATCTTCTTTTGGAAAGTAGGCTTGTAGAGCCATGGCGACAGCAACATGTAAACAGAATGTGCACGAGGAGAACTAGGCTCGTGCCTGCTCTCTCGTGCACACGTTTAATAGGCGTTCCCTCTCGGGAGCAGGTAGGGTGTTGCACATGTGCATTTTTTCAAAAAGTGGAGAGGGCGGTTCTTTTTTTCGGGAAAATCCTCCATTATACCTTTAATGATAGTGAAATGCTTTGAAACTTCAGAACCACAGCTCAGAGTATTTTAAGACTAAAATGTCTAATTAGTGAAAATGCATAATAATGTTGGTGTCCAGCACTTGGGCTCTAATCAGATACCAATTCACTGTCAAAACAGTGTTTGTCAGGTCATCATCAATATAAAAGCACTGTCAATGATAGAGTTGTCTTAATCCACATCAAATATAATGGAGCATTTTAGAAACCCTGGGATTTAATGTTTCAAAGCCTGCCAGTATGGTGCTGCACAGTATTCTGGCCAAAATCAGCTGAATAATACAAAAGTCATATCAGTGTTTCTCTACCAGCTTCCCTAATTGGTAAGTCATGACCAAACTCGGTTTGAAAACATTAACCTCTAGAGCCCATGCACTGTATCTCTACACTCAGAGACAAAGAGGCCAACAAATGGAACATTGTCTCTTAGACCCCATCCCAACAAGGCTACTTAAAGAAGCGTTACCCATGGTTAACACTTCATTACTAGATATGATTAATATGTCTTTATTAACAGGTTATGTACCGCAGTCATTTAAAGTAGCTGTGATAAAACCTCTTCTGAAAAAAACCACCCTCGATCCTGAGGTCTTAGCCAACTATAGACCTATATCTAACCTTCCCTTTCTCTCCAAGATCCTTGAGAAGGTAGTCGCTAATCAGTTATGTGATTTTTTACATAGCAATAGTTTATTTGAGGAATTTCAGTCAGGATTTAGAATGAATCATAGCACAGAGACGGCACTGGTGAAAATTACTAAAGACCTTCTAACTGCTTCAGACAAAGGACTTGTCTCCATACTTGTCTTACTAGATCTTAGTGCTGCATTCAACACTGTTGACCATACCATCCTGTTACAGAGACTGGAACACTTAGTTGGAATTAATGGAATCGCACTGAGCTGGTTTAAGTCCTATTTCTCTGATCGATCTCAATTTGTTAATGTTAACGATAAATCCTCCAAGTACGCTAAAGTTAACCATGGCGTTTCACAAGGCTCAGTGCTTGAACCAATTCTATTCTCCCTATATGCTTCCTCTAGGCAATATTATTAGGAAACACTCAATTAACTTTCACTGTTATGCGGATGACACCCATTTATACTTATCGATCAAGCCAGACAAAACCAGTCAGTTAGCTAAGCATGCATTAAAGATATAAAATCATGGATGATCTACAATTTTCTTATGTTAAACTCAAACAAAACTGAAGTTATTGTGCTGGGCCCTAAACACCTCAGTAATGATTATTAATGAAACGGCGAGCAAGTCTGTACTGTTTATTAACTCTTGACAAGTACAATGACTTTGGATGTTAAACAGGCTACTTAGACTTTGGCAGTAATGTTTTAAACCCCACCATGCACGCAAGTGTAAACGCAAGCAGCATAGCTGCGTGTCTGCCTGCCTGCTTTCAGCTACACACTGGCTGCGTGGCGTGAGTGTGGCGTTTCTGTTGTGTCAGCTGCGTGGCTCCTGCGTGGATTTTTCTATGTCTTTTCACACCAGAAACGTGTATGACGCGGCGCTGCTGCTGCTAGCGTTGTCTGTACACATGTATGTTTCCCATTGATTTACTGCACTCAAGCAGTAGTATACTTCATGTTAAACATAAATATATACTGATTTGATTATGGCAAAGACAACGTTGGCAGTATTGACAGCAAAATAGGCTACAGAATATTTTGTTCTGTATTGACAGGTGCAATATTTGAAAATCGATATATATATATTTTTTTATTACATTTATATCTGCATATCTGTCATTTTTTTGGTAACATTTAAGTTATTTATATTGTTTATGGCACAGGTGACATTTTATGGCCCTTCAGTTGAGTTCAAAATAAAATGGATGAAATAACAAACACTTGATTTTTTTTATTTATTTGTCGTTTAGATTAATCGACTAATCAAAAAATGTATCGAAAGATTAGTTGTTAGAAAATTAGTCGTTAGTGGCAGTACTAATGTGTAGATGTAAAAAGTAGGCAAAACCCACAGATAATTATTATCAACTGGCACCCTCAGCGCTATGGTGCTTTTTTAAAAGTGTATTTTAACACATTGTTTACTTTTTTTGATTCAGTCTCACCACTCTCATCAGTATCATTTTCAGCAAAAAGCTCTAAACATTTACTGATACACTACCTGCACAGCACCAAGGCACACAGACAGACAGCCGACTCCAAATTAATGCTAATGTTGCTCAAGTATTGAAGAGATATTTCTTTTATTGTAGACATGATTATAGAGTATTAGCAGTTAAAGTTACATTTGTGCACATTGCAAAATAGCTGTGTGTTGGTCATTGAGGAAGTGAGGAAAACCTTTCATCTTTCAGGCTTGAATTGATGAAAACTGACCACTCACACAAAGGTCTAACACACCTTTAGGGATATTACCTTGACTTGGAGCGTACCGATGTCTCTCATCCTGTTTGTATTTTGTACTTTTCCACTGTCCCACACTGATGTAACCTGTCAATACCAGCTCATCATGTGTTAACATTAAGGGTAATGATCTAATCCAGTTTACACACATATTTCACAGAGCACCATTGATTATCTAATCAGGAAATAGCCCATAGGAATATGTATGTGTTTATGCAAAGTCACAAAGACAGTGGAGGAGAGGAAGAAGACATGATAAGGGGGTTCCTGTTCCACTCTTACTGGAGTAAAGACAGACCTTCCTGCTTTTCTGGGGTTCATGAAGCAAACCCCCACCCATTCTGAAGATGAACAGGAGGACAACGCCCAGAGGGAAATAAATAGGGACTGAACTGTTCAACATTTGCTCATTTGACTTGGAAGGTGTCGGAAACCTCAGTTTTGTGAGCCCGCATGTGCATTATATCTTAAAATACTGTTACTAAAAAGTGTTAATTGCATTCTATCGGCTCAGTGATTTATTGAAGTTCATTGGTTAAGAGATCATTCAACGAATCCGCTAAAGAGGATAGTTTATAGTGTAAATCACAATCTGTGGTGATGGCCTGAGAGCCTGAGGTTTCAGAACATGAATTTTATCCTATTCAGTATCTTAACGTGTAAATAACCCAATCTTGCTAACACGTTTCTCATATCAACTTTAGAATGTGATAAATGTCAATTTTGCCAAACAATCAATTGATGCAGCATTAAAATCCAATTTTATCAAGCCTTCAAAAGCAATCTGACTCTCATTTACTGAAACACACTACACCTTTTGATTCCTTTTGCATCTCTTGTCCCTATTTTAGCAATTTGACTGCAGTTTTCTGTAATTATTGGTAAGACCCCATGAAGCCCAGCTGCCACTCCAGAGAATTCATTCCCATTCTGTGATAATAGCTCCATTGGCTCTCCACAGCTGCCAAGGATTTCATGGAGCTGAAGGCAGAGACCCAAAACCTCTAGAGTGTGTCTGATTGTGAATCAAAGTGCCCTTTGGGATCACATTGACATCCAGTGGTGATATTACTATTGGTTCCCTTTGAAGAAAGCACTCGAGTTGTTTCCCCATTGCCACAACACAATATCTATAATAAAGCACTGTTCAGTTCACATCCCTTCAATTCAAAACTACATTTTCATGACCATTGTTCCTACATTCATTTATTCAATAATACATTACTTACACAATTACTGTCACATCCATGTAAGTGCTGTTCCAACAGGATTCTGGGTACTTCTTATGTGCAATTTTGAGTAAATGGGGCCTGCTTTTGATGAAAGCTGTGATTATCACTCCATTCAGGTTAAGTAAGAAGGAGATCAAAACAGCTGTATACCAATCTTTATACTAAGAGCTCTGGTAATCATTGTTGAGAAGGAAATAAAAAGGCATTCACTCTTACTTGTTTGGCCTTCAGGGCTACTCCATGGATGTAAAGGACAAAACAAGTGAAATTCAGCTCTAAAATATGATTGTAAAATATACTACCTTCTTTGGGAGATACAAGAGGACTTTTTTTTCCCACCCTTAATCTGAATTTGTTATACTGATGCAATTCTACAGAGAATTAATTTTAAGGTAGAAAAGGTCACTGTGACATGAAAAAGGAGTAATGTCTTATTCACAAAGTCAGCCCTCTATTCACTGCTAACATAATGGCTCCACACTGTAGATCAGGATGACATCACAGATTTGAGTCTTGACTCTTCAATTTGGTCTAGGACAGAATCGTTAATTTAATATATTCCACAGCATAATAACCAAAATCTCAGTTTCATTGGGATACCCTGCGGGGATTTGTCTGTGAGGTCTTTGAGCTTTCTGACCTGAACTGCTGCAAAATCAGACAGTTGACGAAGCGTGCATTCAAGGACAAAAAAAATTTGAATATGTAAATATTTGCAAATTACAAAAGGAGGTCAGAGCATGAGTTAACACAGGAACTGAAAATAATCTAAACCAAGTGTTGACAGAAAATGAAAGATTTTTTTTCAGAATCCATCCACCTGCAGTAGCTCTGCACTAAACATCTTTGTGTTGTGTTTGTTGATTCCTATTATGGTGTTCCTGGCCAAAATTGACTGGACTGTTTTAACATAAAGCATAAATTGTCACCAGATTATGTGTGACATGTTTTTACCAACTGCATTCCTAGTCATTATTACAAATTCTACACTTGATTTTGTAATATATGGTATATAGACCTCAGTGAGCTGAAATAATACCACTTCTTTCAGTAAAAGGAAAACAATATATGAGACCAGCGGAAAACATACTGGCCCTCATTTATCAACCTAACATAGAAACCAGCGCAGATATGAACGCAGATATGATTTTACGACAGGCTTCAGGTTCGTATCACACCAATCAGAGCGTAAGAATGGTCGTACATTGATAAATGCAGCGGCTGGAAACGATCGTAATTTTTTGACTGGGAACACCACAGATGCATAAAGTGAATTAAGCAGTAACTTCCTGAAGTTTCCGCTGTTTGCCTGATAACCTCATGGTGACAACAAATGAGTCCATTGCTAACAATCCCACAATGCAGTGTGCCGCATTTTATAAATGCAAAAGTAACCGTAACCGCACAATGATGCAGTATAAGGTGTTAAGTAGCAAGCTTTAGAGATGCTGGTGGGCGGATTTTGTCAACTTTAGAAAGAACCAGGCTTTTCTTTATGTTAAGCTAAGCTAACTGCCTGTTCGAATGAACAGAGCCATCCATCCATCGTCATCCGATTATCCGGGGGTCGGGCAGCAGCTACAGCAAGGGACAGCAAACTTCCCTTTTCCGAGCCACATTAACCACAGCTATGAGAGTGATTTTGATCTACTCTCGAAAAGGAAGTGAATTTCCTAAAATATTTTAGATTTCCCATAATTTTCCTTGATTTGAAACACTATGGTGAACCTAAAAGTTAGTTCAATAGGTACAGGTATTTTTAACCTCTATATGAGAAGTTGTACCCTCTGTTTAAGAATCTTAAATTAAAAAATGTTTCCATTTGCATGTTTTGGGTTACTTTAGGAAGAGTTATCAAATTTCGGGGCTAAAAGAATGTCATTGACAGTGTTTTTTTCTGCTCCCAAATATCACATGTATTTGTGTTTAAAGTGCTTTCCAGCACTTCTTTAGCCATGCTAATGGCATGGCATTGTCTGTCTGTCGCTCATTTGGTCCACCACTTTGGTCTTGACTGAAAATCCTAACAGCTGTCGGATAGTTGGATAGCGCCACCATGAGGTTGACATTTGTGGTTCTGAATGTGGAATGTCTGAACAACTTTTTACTCGTTTATGACCAAAATCTTGCAAACCTAATGACATTTCTATCAGTCTCAGCTGTACTTTCTGCATAGTGGTAATTATCAAAAGCCAGGATTCCAGATAAATTAAGCTGGTGAAGATGGTAAACATTATAGCCTACCTGCTAATCATCAGCATGTTAACATTGTCATTGTGAGAATGTTAGCATGCTGACATTTGCATTTAGCTCAAGCGCTGTGCGCAAGTCCACCCTCTCAGAACCTCTAGCATGGTTGTAACCTGTTTGATCTTGTTTTACCATTAGTTTTTACTTAAATACAACCCCAAATCAGAAAAGGTTGGGACAGTATGAAAAACACAAATAAAAAAAGATAGTAGTAATTTCTAAATGTACTTTGACTTGTATTTCATTGCAGACAATGTGAACACAAAATATTTCATGTTTTGTCTGGTCAACTTAATTTCAATAGTAAATATACATCCTTTCCTGTCATTCAGACCTTCAACACATTCCAAAAAAGGTTGGGACAGGAGCAATTTAGGGCTAGTAATCAGGTAAACTGGTTAAATAATGATGTGATTTGAAACAGGTGATGTCAACAGGTGATTGTAATTATGATTTGGTACAAAAGCAGCATCCAAGAAAGGTCTAGTCGTTTAGGAGCAAAGATGGGCCGAGGATCGCCAGTTTGCCAACAAATACGTGAGAAAATTATTGAAATGTTTAAAAACAATGTTCCTCAAAGAAAGATAGGAAGACATTTGCTTATTTCACCTTCAACAGTGCATAACATAATTAAAAGATTCAAGGAATGTGGAGGAATTTCAGTGCGTAAAGGACAAGGGCGCAAGCCTAAGCTGAACAACCGTGATCTCCGATCCCTCAGGCGGCACTGCATCAAGAATCGTCATTCATCTATAAGCGATATCACCACATGGGCTCAGGAGTACTTTGGCAAACCTTTGTCAAGTACCACAATACGTAGTTACAGCCACAAATGCCAGTTAAAACTGTACTGTGCCAAAAGGAAGCCCTATGTTAACAGTGTCCAGAAGCGCCGTCGACTTCTCTGGGCTCGGAGGCATCTGGGATGGACCATCACACAGTGGAAACGTGTACTGTGGTCAGGTGAATCAGTATTTCAGGTATTTTTTGGGAGAAATGGACGCCATGTGCTCCAGACCAAAGAAGAAAAGGGTCATCCAGACTGTTACCAGCAACAAGTCCAAAAGCCAGGGTCTGTCATGGTATGGGGTTGTGTCAGTGCCCTTGGCAAAGGTAACTTGCACTTCTGTGATGGCAACATTAATGCTGAAAAGTACATAGAGATTTTGGAGCACAATATGCTGCCTTCAAGAAGACATCTTTTCCAGGGACGTCCATGCATATTTCAACAAGATAATGCAAAACCACATTCTGCACACATTACAAAGTCCTGGCTGCAGAGGAAGAGGATACGGGTACTTGACTGGCCTGCCTGCAGTCCCGACCTGTCTCCAATAGAGAATGTGTGCCGCATTTTGAAGCGCAAATGCGACAACGAAGACCCCGTACTGTTGTCCACCTTAAGACTTGTTTGCAGCAAGAATGGAACAAAATTACACCTGAAACACTTCATCACTTGGTGTCTTCAGTCCCTAAACGTCTTTTAAGTGTTGTGAAAAGGAATGGCAACATTACAAAGTGGTAAATGCTTTACTGTTCCAACTTTTTTTGAAATGTGTTGCAAAAACCAAAATAGGAATTTTGTTTTTTTGAAACAATAAAAACAATAAAAATCATGAGGAACACATTAAGTTATGTGCTGTTGTATTGTCTGCAATGAAATACAAGTCAAAGTACATTTAGAAATCACTACTTTCTTTTTTTATTTGTGTTTTCCATACTGTCCCAACTTTTTCTGATTTGGGGTTGTACTTTTTATCATTATTTTTTGTGAGTACCTAAACTTATATGAGTTGTTTAAAAAGCTTTTCAGAGAATGAAGACTTGGAACTAAGCCTATGCTCAAGTTCTGCATCTCTGGCTTCAGAAAACAGAGGGGGAGAAACCACCACAAGACTGTAAAGATCGTCTATGCCATGCCAGAATCCAAGGAGTAAAGGAAATAAAGTACATTACCTCAGATGTCCCCTAACAAATGCCTGAAGCTGTCCCACCGTGTCAAACAGCCAACTTCACCCACTCTACTCAAGCATCCTGATCCTCAACACTGTGCTGCTGAGGCCGGTCACACTGAAAGGGGGCTGGGATAAGGATTTGAAAACATCACTTCAAGGAATCTGTCACAGGATCTGTTAGACTTTGATAATATAAGGCAGGGACTTGCACCCACTGACTGCTTAATTCTTGTCTGTTTTAGAGAACAGCGCTGGAGGAAAGTGGCTCAGACCCTCTGTTTGAGATATATTGATGTGCATTCCCTCAACTGTAGTGGCTTTTTCTGAGAACTGGTGTATGTATTACCGCTGTTTAAGGTTGAAACCAAATTGTGGTTTATATGAAAATAATAATAATTTATAATGATCCCCCTGGGAAAATTAAAAAAAGGTGTCACTGTTGTTAGACCACACTACACACAGGCCTGAAATACACACACATGTTCAGGTCCTGTACATGCACAAATGTAGAGATGTCAGAGCGAGGGGTCTGAAGGGGTGTAGCGTAGCACAAATTCTGGGCCCTGTAGAAAGGCATTTTCTATGGGTCCCTCTCAGCATCCACAGCTATTCATTATAACATCTTTTTGGGCCCTCCTCACATTAGGGCCCTGGGTACTCAGTCCCCTTTTTCACCCCAAGTCCGACACCCCTGTCTGCAACTGCTGGACAGGCGTCCTGAGCAGTTGGGGGTTCGGTGCCTTGCTCAAGAGCACCTTGGCGAGGAGGTGAACTGGCACCTCTCCAGCTACCAGTCCACACTCTGTACTTTGGGCGGTACGGTTCCCAACCCAGTTCCCCACGGACAGAGCTACTGCCACCTCACAAGCAAGGCAGTTGAGAGGCACTGTTTTTCTTGCACCCTCCGTTGCAGCAAAACAGATTTCCAAGGCACGGGACAATAAAGACTGAACTGAATCACAGTAACATATAGCCTCATTATTGTCTATTACAATACATATGATACTAATATTCAAGATAATACAGTCAGTAAAACATGTATATGTTTTTATGACCAAAAAAACCTTAACATACAACTTTACTACAACATACAAGTTTATGCCTTGCAGCTTTAGAGCAGCATAAAACCTGCTACACAGAAGAGCAAATGAAATACAGACTAATACTGCCTCCAGGTGGAGCTGAAAGACAACTGACTACCTTCAGGTCAGCCATCATGCAGCCATAGCCCTCTTCCTTTAGTAGGATCCCTTAGATTTTCAGTTCAACACATACCGTGATCATAGCCAACTACCACACAGCCTGAGAGGCAAAGCAGTTGCAATTCCATCAGTAGTAATGCATACTGTAGCCTATATTCTTATACAACCTCAGACTTAGTGGCTAAACTTATAGCTTTTTTTTTTTTTTTTTTTTTATTTCCCTTGCTTTATTATTGGTTTAATATTTAATGTGTGTGTGCTTAAATTATATTTAAATGTTTCCTTCTAACTCGTATTCCTTTAAGTGCTGCAATTAATGTATTTCTCCTATTTATCAATAAAGTTTTTATCATCTTATTTTATCACGAGGCTGGACGTTCAGAGCTGAAGAAAATAGCATCAACAGAACTGGAGGGCAAAGCATCAACTTTGAGCTGGAGCATCAAAGCGCAGGACTTTGAATTATTTAATTTAATTGTAGAATTATAGAATCATTATTTATAATGTGGGGTGCGGGGTACGCTGGTGACAAACACAACTTCATTTCCCACAAGGCCCTGCGTTGTCAATAAGGAAATGTGTTATCTCTTCCTGAAATGTGTTTGGTTTAACCAGCTTTTATCCTCGAGTTGTCAGTCGTATAACGTAAGATGTGGAGTGTAGGCCTATGTAAATGAGGTACACGAATATACGCAATTTAACACGTGAATTATTCAGACCTTTTGTATAGCCTAGCGTTACGTAACGTTAACTTGAGACGGACGTTAATTTTACAAGACTTTTTCAAAGACAAACTAATCTAATGTTGCCCTTCTTAAAGAGAAACGCACCCTGCGACGTGAATTGTGATACTTGAGGAATGTATTAACGACACTCCTTAATTTGCTATACTTAAACATGTTGTCAATGTAAACATTTAAGTTGCAAAAGTTGAAATAGTTTGCTGAGTGCGTCAAAGTCACACGAATGTTAAACTCAAGACTGAACCTGGTGTATAGCCTACGTATTGAGTCAGGTGTTCCTTTGCGGAAAACTTTATCACGTTTTAAATCCACTTATCTTTTTAAACTTTTTTTTAATATTTTGCAGCCTATCTTTGTTTGACAGAAGAAGATACTGTTTTTATTTGGCAGGTTGGATGTTTCTAATTGCTTTACACACAAACTGATTAATGTGTCGCGCTCTCACTTTCCATCTTATTTATGGATAGCAGATGCAGCAAGCTGGCCCCTCATCTCCCAGCTGTTCTTCCACCTCTGACTGCTTCCCCCTCAGCCACCGCAATACAGCTGAATGTGGAAGTGAGACTTCAGCTGGACCAGAGAAACACGAAGTGAGAGCAGATAACACTGTGAGCATTACAGTAGTTAAAGAGTAACCAGGGGAAGTCATGACATAAAGTATTAACTTCTACATGATGTGGAGTTAAGATCAGTATTGTAGAGTAGGGCGTGTTGTGAGATACAGCACAGCATCTGTGGACAAGGTAAGGCGTGCAACACTGGTGTACATTTCTGATGATAATCAAATGTCCAGCTTGTGATGAAGTGTTGAGTTTGATGTGATGCCAAAATAAATAGCAGTTTTTTTTAATGGAAAAGTTGAGGTTTTTAAAAGGATTTTAAGTGAATTTTCACACGCTCTTATATGTGTTTATTGTTTCTAGTACTAACTGAATTTAACATTCCATTTATTCCATTCCAGTTAGCTGCTGCATTTATGCATTGCAACTGAAAAAAGGGTGAAGAAGGTGTTTAACATTGATTTGGGGCATGCACTTTAAAGTGGGCTAGATTTGGTTAAATAAGTGAAAGTTGTTCAAGACATCTAGGTGCCATATTGTCATTGTTTCGAAAGCTGTTGAAACAATGGCTGTAAGTGACCCAGATGTCTTTTAACCAAAGTTAGCCTAGGCTTAATCTAGACATTTAGACATCATTTGAACTGCAAATGACCAATCCAGTGCTTACTGGGCAGTGACTAACTCATTTTGGGATTAAATCAGCAACATGACACCTGCCACCCTATTTTTTCTGATTTTGTTCCTTTTTTTATGGTTTAGGGTACATTTCTGTCCAGAATGAGGTCCATCGTAAGCTTCTACATATGCTACATGCTGTGCCTGGGTCTGGGCCTGGCCTGTGTGGTGTGTGTGTGTTTGTGGAATAGCCGGTGGCGTGGCGGTTTTGCCTGGGACGGCTCGGCACTGCAGTTCAACTGGCACCCTGTTCTGATGGTAACAGGTCTTGTTGTGCTGTATGGCAATGGTGAGTGCTTTTTCATTTTTGGATCAAACTATTTCATTTCTGTTTCTCACTTCTGTTTTTCCTTGTGACAGTCAGGCTGTATTAAGATAATTACACATTACTGGTTGCATAGAGACCTAGCATATAATTTGATGCATCACTTTGGTATCATAAACATGAGGTAACGTCCACAGTGACTGTTTTGCTTTAAGTGCCACACCTCAGTGATTGCAGTCAGTTTTTTGTTTTTTTTTCGGATGTAAAAAAAAAAAAGATTTAAATGAAGAAGGTGCCTTTCAGCAAGAAACTGTAATGTATCTTCAACATGGTACATGATGAGGATCATGGAACACGCTGACTTATTGGGACTTTACCTTATTCACTGTAACCCCGACAGTTAGACAAGTCGATACATACCCTTCTCATCTCCGTGCGTGTTGTAACTCTGTCTGACGGCTCCACCATTAGCTTACTAGCCTACTGCTCCGAATAAGTGACAAAATAACACAAACATGTTCCTATTTACATGTTGTGATTTGTATAGTCACAGGGTGTACAAATAACAACGTCACATGAGACACAGCCATCTTCTAACCGTATATAAACTGGGAACTATATTCTCAGAAAGGCAAAGCAGTGCTACTTCTGCTACTTGGGCGGAGTGATATGCTTGCAGCACCTGAGAAGCCCAGAGCAGAGTAGCAATGCTTCGCCTTTCTGAGAATATAGTGTCGGCATGTTCCTTTAAATTGTAATGATGATGGGTACTGTCTCTGTTTGGATGCCTTTATGTGAACACAATCAGTCAATACAAGGTAGGAGCTTCACACTTCTGCTAAGCGATTGCATTAGATTTTTGAGCCCTTTTCTGCCTAAATGTACATATCAATGTGTGGGGAAAAGGAATACTTGATAATAGATGCATTTGGTCATTCCTCACCCTTTTTAAGTGTAATACAAATATTAATGTACAATGCACATTTAGGGCAGCTCCTCTGGATATTAAATGGTGTGAAAGGTTTTGAAATGTGTCAAAATTGGAGGCGCAGCACACACGTCATAATGTTCCACATGTGTGATGAACTTTGTGAAAGTATTTCACAAAATGTCTGTGTCCACTGGTGGTTGTTATTTTTTCCGAGTTGTATCTCTAAGATGTTGCCGATTATTTAAACTTTAAGGATAGGATACTACCTCACTGAAATGCATTTAAAATACATAGAAAAGGGGATTCTTATAAACTTTATTGTAAGTACAAGTGACTAATACACACACCTTTCAGCATTTTCCATTCACATATGACATACTGATCATTTGTATGATATTCCACATGCATACGATTACTGTAGTATGTTAAAAAAAGTATTGCCGTTAAAAGGAATTTGTGGTAACTCATTAGTATTGCATTCATTTTGACAGCCCTTCCAAAAGATCAATGCAGACAAGTGTATTAATGTTTTCACATTTTCTTAACAGGCTACTCGAGTGATGAGTATTGGACTTTAATAAAGCTGTTATATATCTCACCTTTCAGTCCCTAGTATGATTCAACCTCCAAAACCACGAAATCTGACATTCCCCTAATGCAACTCTGTAGGATTTTTCATTAGACTTCCCCTGCCATGTAAATACACCCAGGTCTTTAAAACTTTATGCCTCCAGTTTGAAACAGACTCCAAAAAAAGTCTCAAAGCCAAAATTGAGGGACCAAAATGCATTTATGACCCTGGTGACATTATCAGGGTTATTTTCTGAATGCTCTCCAGAGCCACAGATGACATTAACTATAATGTACAGATGAAACATGGCATCTTTCCTCTTGTTGCTTCCTCCCTGCAGGAGCTGTGTTGTACCGCGTCCCCCTGACCTGGGGTCAGAATAAACTCCCCTGGAAGCTGCTGCATGCCACACTGATGTTCCTTGCTCTGGTTCTGTCAATTGTGGGTCTTTGTGCTGTGTTTGGCTTCCACAATGCAAAAAACATTTCCAACCTCTACTCTTTGCACAGCTGGATTGGAATTGCTGCTGTAGCTCTTTTTGCCATACAGGTATACGACTTTACATGCAGGATCTAAATCGCTTTATTAGACATGTGTAATAAGGTGTTTTCTTTTTGTCTTAATCTGAGACATGGTTGATCTTTGGTTATCAGCCTTTGTGTTTACTGTGTCTGTGGATGTCTGTTCTTTATTTCAGTGGGTGGTGGGTATGGCTGGCTTCCTTCTGCCCTGCTCCCCCATATCTCTACGTGCACTCTTGAAACCTGTCCATGTGTGGATGGGAGGCAGCATACTGTGGCTCAGCATCGCTGCATGCATTTCCGGAATTAACGAGAAACTCTTCTTTGTCCTGTGAGTGGCATATTTCTGAGTTACTTTTTAGTAATATTTTCCTTAAGGATACAATTATTAAATTGCTCTCTTACATGTGTTTTCTTTCCCACAGCAGTGGAACTCAGGCGTATGATATCCTTCCATCCGAGGCTTTGTTAGGAAATTCATTAGGAGTTTTAATTGTAGCCTTTGGCTTGGTTGTCCTTATGATTTTGTCCAACCATAAATGGCAGCGACCAGACTCCAGTCCTGAGGTTCTCGCTTACACGGTGAGAATATCAGTGCACTTGATGAGATTAGAGGATTTATTTTAATGAAGTATTCATAATTATCTTTATCTGCTCTCTCCCACAGCCATTGCTTCAAGAAGAAAATGAATGAAAGGAAATTGAAAATTGTTGCATGCATCAAACCCATCCATGTAAAATCAGTTCAACCATTACAGATCACAGTTCCCCAGTCCAAAAGTTCTAGAAACTTTGATCTACTTTGAATGTACACGCAGCTTTCTTAACAGCGTGATAATTATCAATGTCTGTTGTGGGTGTAAATATTTATTTGAAATTATATTTAAGATTGATCTTTTGCCAAAGAATTAAAAAAAAGTGTTTTCATCAAAGCTGTGACATTTTCCTCATAAGCTCTCCCATGATGCACTGTAGCTAGCTAGCTAGCCAGCTAAGGGAACCTTGCGTTTTATATTTTACCACAGATATGTGTTCCTAAGGTAAAATCTCTAAGCTGAGAAATATCCAAAGCAGGAATATAATGTTCATAATTAGGATTTCATTAATATATATTCACCTGAAACTAAGAATCGTGTTTTTGTAAGCTTAGAATGCAGGACCTAAGGGTGACTCATAATGTAGTGAGTCTGCAAATTTCTTTATTGACGGAATAGTTTGATATTTTGGAAAATCCATGTATTTGCTTTCTTGCAGAGAATAAGATGAGAAGATTGATACTAGGGATGCACTGAATCCAGATTTTTGGGGTTCAGCCGAATACCG
Source organism: Gymnocephalus cernua (assembly GCA_023631565.1). Classification (NCBI taxonomy): domain Eukaryota; kingdom Metazoa; phylum Chordata; class Actinopteri; order Perciformes; family Percidae; genus Gymnocephalus; species Gymnocephalus cernua. Next base: position 33,688,060 of record CM042425.1, on the reverse strand, counting down.
AATCCACTGGTTAAAGGTATAGTGGAGGATTTTCTTTTTCCCGGGTGGATCATCAAGACTTATTGGTCCTCCTAGTTGTCAATCATTCTGCTGATATGTTTACGTAAGGCCGTCGTACGTGCTCGTCCCTAGGTAGTTTTCGCTTTCTGCGGCCTCTAGTCCGACCGCCTTCTCCCCGCTCTCGGCTGGTGCTGGCTCTTGCGCCCCCGCCCTGACCTCGTCTCCCTCGGCCTCTAGGCGCAACCCCCTCCCCCATCCCGGATCTTGGTCGGAATGAACAGAGCACGGACTCGTAGTCAATATCAGATTCCACAAGACTCTCTTCTTGAAAGCTCTAAACGCACCAGCAATAAAAAAAACAACAACTTAGATGCTAGACGATAGCTTGTTTGTTGGCATGTAGCATGCTAAAGTTAGCTATAGAGATGCTTGTCATAAATAGATTTTCACTTACCGGTGGAGAGTCTGACATAGTGGAAAAAGTGCAAATCTTCTTTTGGAAACATGTAAACAGAGCGTGCACGAGGAGAACTAGGCGTGTGCATGCTCTCGTGCACACGTTTAATAGACGTTCCCTCTCGGAAGCAGGTAGTGTTGTGCATGTGCATTTTTTCAAAAAGTGGAGAGAGCGGTTCTTTTCTAAAATTTGGGAAAATCCTCCATTATACCTTTTTAAGATTCTGCCGAATCCAAAACCGAATACCGAATCCTACTCCCACCCTCAGTCCATTAACATAGTAAACACATTAATGAAGTAAACAATGTCCACAGCCTCTAAAACAGTTAAATGTAACAACTTAATGTTGAATTCACACACTCTTTTCCCATCATAGGAAAGCACATCGCTATGGCCAGATGAGTGACAATTTTGTTTGGCAAATTTTCGCTAACCAGTGTATGATGGCGGTGTTGTGAAATCTTTGTTTAAAGCACTTGAATAAGAAATTCATGTTGTTTAGTTTTAAACAGTCTAAAGGAAATGGTCAATTATAGTGTGATTAAAACTCACTATTTACATTATTTACAGTACTTGATTTACAGCCGATATGTGAAAAGGTACACAACCTTATTTGTTTTACAGTAATTTAGTTTTACTGCGAACCGTCACAGGAAGTGCTTTTATTTTGAAGTAGCCTACACAGAAGTTGTCACGGATGTTGTGTACTCTTGCTAGCTTACTGAGATAGGGTCAAGGGGGCAGGCTTCTTTCCTCAGAGCGAAGCCGCGATGGCGCCATTTTGCTAACACTTATCCATCACCCCCGTTAGCATCCCATTGACTGCCATTCATTTTGGCGTCACTTTGACAACCAATAACTTTACATCTGAAGCGTTTAAAGACTTGATTTGTCCATCGTTTATTTCTAAAGAAACACGACAATGCATAAAAGGCTCCATTACCTTGTACCTCACGTTATGGCTCCGTAGCAGACGTTTTTATAAAAATAGGCTAACGATTGTGTCCTTACATGACTTACTGTTGCATGGTAGAGGAATTACCATATAGTACAGGAGAAGCTCGCAGGCAGTTTCGACGTACATAAGCTGTTTAGTTTAATTACTAATGTTAACTAGCATTTTAGTTAGCAATAATTAGCCTGTGCCTATGTTATCTTCTTACATATACCTACGCTCTCCGTCTCTGCAAGGTTGGGAATGATTGAGATTTCTCTTGGCACAGCTACCAGAAGACTTACAACTTGCAGACACGTTGGTCACTTCACATCTACGGTGGGAAGCTCAGTTTGCAGCTGCACAGTAACGCTCAGTAACACTTAACCATCACCGGAAAAGTGCTGGTAAGAGACTTCACTTGTCTCCGTCAAAAACAGCGGAGTAGCTGGGTCCATTTTATATACTGTCATTGGATAGGGTGACCAGATTTCCCTGAACTAAAACCGGGACACTTTGCGCGTGACTGTAGTGCTCATGCACGCACACGCTTTTTAACGTGAACATGTGCCAGCCCAGGTCATATTTTTCAGAGAAAATTGAGTCCTTCCATATAAATTGTCTTTTCAGGAAACCCTGACCTGTAGTAAGTAGCAGTGAGTGATTGGGAAGTACTACAGCAATCAGAATGAGAAAAACTAATTTCATTGAATTTTGGTGAATATTTTTCAAAGAAAATTGAGTCCTGCTTCCATATAAATTGACTTTTCAGGAAACCGTGAGCAGTAATAAGTAGCAGTGAGTGATCAGGAAGTAGCCTACTACAGCAATCAGAATGAGAGAATGAGATTTTTATTTCATATTTTCCAGAAATAATAACTGAACTGTATGTATTGGGAAGTAATGCAATCATGAAAACGACTTATTAGTGAATATTTTTGCAAAAATTAGCTAACGTTTTGCATCCCTACTGTCATTGCCGATCTACCAAAACGGTAATTTGTCGACGGTCCCACACAGAACCTAGCAACAGAACAGATGATGAAGTGCTATGAAGCTTTATGTCTTTTACAAATCTCTAGCGATAATAATAGTAGTTGTTTTCTCTTGATACTCTGTAATAATGTCAACTTTCTTTGACCCTGATAACGTCATTGACCTGAATTGCGTTGTCAGTCTCGAACGAAGGGGAAGTTAAAATCGAATATCAACTGAATATCAATCGTCCAGCCAACTTCACTGCGCTTAAAACGAGAGATAAGAAGAGGCATTGCAACAATGTTTACAAATATACATTGTTAACGCTGGCTGCACAGATTATGCAGACGTTGACAGCTACGATTGACTGACACACACATTGTTAAAATCATACGCTGGACGCTTAATTAGTCTTTCTAGGTAAAATGTGACAACTCAGCTATGCAGAAATGAACGGGGGAAGATGAAGTGAGTTCATGCAATACTGATCATGATCAGTCACTGCTTGGTGTGTCATCTTTGTCTCGGAAATAAAAGCACTGGCAGCAGTGCAGTAACAGTGTCCACCGATTCTGCAAATGCTGATGGTGAAAGTGAAACACATGATCACCAAATGCCACAAACACTTCAATAAAAGTGAAATGGTTAGAAACCTGCCTTGTAAAAAGGCATGACAAGCGCTTAAGAAGGCAACAATGGCAAACCGGAGCCCCTTGTCTTTCCTTGTCTGAAACTTTCATATATGACTTTACAACACCTTACATGAGTATTAGTGAGGCCAAAAGGTTGCAGCAACACTTTGTAATTGTTCTGCAGCCTCAATCTGTATTGTTTAACACACAACCACAGCTATCCTCACAACACACAGACTTCCTCCCATTCACAAAAAAAACCCCAATACACTGCCAAAGCTGCACCGCAGGGTCACTAATAATCCGTCTGGTTTACTGTATGTGGAGAGGGAAAAAAATCTTTGAAAAGAAAGTGACCTATAGCACATCTAAGACCTAAACACATGAATAAATGAACATGCTGAATTTGTAATACTTGTGTTCAGGGGCGTTTCTAGGACTTGAGGAGGTTCGGGGCTTAGCCTGGACCCATTTAACTAAACTGAATGCAATGCAAACGGGGATTGGCTTGCCCAGCTTGTTAATAACCAGTGCATGTTTATTTTAGCTGCCCAGTTTGTAGATGTTAGTTAAATAGCACCAGAATTTTGCCTAATCAAAACTGGCCTGGCAACCCAAAGGCCAGGGTTTTTCCTCCAGATTTGTGTGGTGACTTATGATGTTGCCCCCCCCGAAAACAATTTGAGCATAAAACACTTCATTTCCTGCATTCTGGTGACTTTTTAAGCCCCTATTTCTAACCTTTTCTGAATCAATGTATTCTGGAAATATCTTTATGTAAAGGGAAACATAGATTACAATCCAAATATAAAAACATAATTGAATATATTGAAGTAAGGCTCTCAGGCATTCTATATTGCTTTCAACTATTTATTCTCCTTTGGATTGACTTTCTAATTATATCTGAGTCAGCACACATGTAGTAGCCTATAGGTATAATTTACTCTTCCCTCTTTTGCATATTTTGTTGGGGATGTCACCTCCTTAAATGTGCAAATGACAATTATTCATTACTTCATCTTAATGAATTAATAAACCCCTGCATGGATTGTAATATGTCAGTGTTATCATATGTCATGTGTTTGAGCAAGATTTCTGCTCATGTTCAAAACTTTGAGCACATTCAGAATATAACATATCCCATCTGTGTTCTCTGAGATTTGGAGGAGTCGTGGTATTTTGATAAAAAATAAAGTTATAATAGGCTATTACAATAATAATTACGTGATTGTTCTGCTTATGGTAGATCTCAGACCTTCTGAGACACAGTTTAGGGAAGTGGCTGGTACGCTGACATCGGAGGTGTGAAACCGAAACTACGACAGAAATACACGGAGCACAAACGCGACACATCTGCCGCAGCATGTCCACATGTCCGCTTCCATTAACCTGAAGCTGCACAGACCACAGCCGCGCTGCTCATCTCTATTTTTACAGCGAGAGTGACACTAAAGCGACGCACGGGTCTGAGCACCGTGTGTTTGAGTCTGAACCATGGACTGGAAACGTCACATGAACTTCAAACAAAATCATCGCAATCAGCGCTTTGTGTTGATGGCAAAGCGGAGAATTTCCTCCGAAAATTACAGCTTTCACAGCTTTGCTCACGTGGAGACGGTTGCTAGGTGAAAGCAACCTAGAGCAACCAAAACAACATGTTGGTCAGACCGGTCAGACCCCGCACGTAGCTGCCCGTTCTATTCGCCTTGGGAAAAAAGACAAAGTTACAGTGGTTCTACCATGAGTTCTAAAACAAATTGTAAGAACTGCGAGTGCCTTGGAAAATACTTGTTTTCTTCATTTGCATGTGCCATTCTGGGGCTTTTTATTCTATTATACTTATTTTTGTAAAATAAATAAATAAATAATAATAATAAATAAATAAAAAGAGAGAGAGGGCGAGAGATCCAGGGCTATTCATAAAACGTTCGGGGCTGTCACTGCGCGATGTGAGTCTCAACGCGATCTGAGTCGCGTCGAGTTGCGCATGCTCAGATTTAAACAATTTACGGCATAACGACAATAACGGAAGATGGGAACAGCAATAATCGAAGATATGGAAGATGGAAATGGCAGTAATGTATTATTTAGCGTAACACATCACATGTTCACGGCATGATCCCTCATGTCAGTTAATAACAAATAAAAAAGTCAGGAAAAATGGAGCTACATGACCAAGTTGGTTCACTGCTGGCTACAAGTTGGCAATCAGACACAACAACGGCTGTTATTTGAATGGTGTTATGAGCTAACGTTAGCAATCAAACAATCATAGATAGCATTTGATAACTAAAACGTTTTTGAAATGATTTCCACCTTCTATATCTTCGATTATTGCTGTTCCCATCTTCTGTTGTTGTCGTTATGCCGTAAATTGTTTAAATCTGAGCATGCGCAACTCGACGCGACTCAGATCGCGTAGAGACTCACATCGCGCAGTGACAAGGGCTGTAGCCATGGATGTATTAAGAGAACTGGATACAGCGTTCGGCGGGAAGCCCCGTACGTTCCAATGAGAGTGCTCAAAAGCGCATTAAGACAACATGGAGCTCGGATTTTCCGCATTCTTGGCCCACGACGTCACGATGGACACGCGCACTAGCAACAATTTGTTTGCATTGTCTTAGCAACCGGTAACAACATGCTCGTTCATGAGCGTGTCTCTTATAAGTGGCGAACTCGCCGTTTTTATTGTCTAAAACATTCACTGACGTTAAACATTGTGTTTTCGTTGTTCCCGATCGTTTACATGCTTAGCTAAATAAACAATGGATGTATTTAGCTAGACAACCAAGGAGATTTAATAATTACGTCGTGCTACTAGCTAGCTAGCTAGCTAGCTACTAACTAGCGCTAGCAGTTAGCCTGCAGTTTAGTGAACAAAGCTCATCCATGGCTTCATCCTTCATCAACGTTACAAGCTTTACAGCATACAGCCCTCGGGTGTATCATAAGAGAGAGCCAAGGCAATGTAATCACTATGTCTGTAGTAACGTGTAGGCATATAGCTAGCACCCCTGATGTTAGCAACTAGCTAGCTAGCCGATAGCCCCACCAGTTTGGGAAACGCTAATGACGTTACATCCACGCAACAGGCTTTACAGCACACACACACATCCCTCGGATGTATCATAACTTAATAAGATAATACCATGGACGTATTAATATAACACATGGTGAATTACAACCATCAGCTAGCGCTATTATTTATTACAGCTCGCTACGTGACCTCGGGAGAACAGTCATGTGAGTGGGCGGCGCAGTCCCGCGGGTCTGCTCGCGTCCATTTTGCGCGTTCATCATTTCTAATTTAATAATTCTGTATTCGCTACTAGTGAATGTTAAAAATGTTAAAAACATGACATTTTAAACAAGGAACCTTTAAGTGTTCGGACTGGTAAGTTTATATACCCTGAAACAAATTATTCGCTGAAATATAGACGTTTCTTTCACCATGTAAGTCTATGTGAAAAAGTCTTTCTGGGCCATGGAGTGCAGTACCACCCCTATCCGCTAAGCCCATGGTGGCATATAGACTTGGCGCTCCTCCTGGGGGCTTGGCTGTAGCAGGGGACGCCCAGGCCTAACGACGCCTCTGCTTGTGTTCCACAAAGTTTGCAACGTTGTTGGAAGAAAAACATGTCCCGTTTCGTTTTACACAAGGTGGCAGCAGAGTAGCTAGAGTCCAGTCCAGTGAAGTGGTTTTAAAACTTTGAGGATACTTATGCTGCTTTCTTGTGATCAGTGCTAAATTACAAGAATGATCATACCCATATATTTATTATTATTACTGTTTTAATGCATATAGGCCTACATTGAAGGAACTTACATTTCACTGAAATCGTATTCTTACATGATTTCACGTAACAAAAAAATACATTGATTGATTAACTATATGCCTGATGGACATTTGTATATCACGGCTCTGTTTCTCTTGTTTCTAAAATAAGAGCATACTCCTTAGATATCATCGTAATTTCCCAAGAAAATAAATGTTTTTAACAGTTTTTCGACAGTCTGTGAAGGCAGCATTGTCGCTTCACAGGTCGGGTCATCTTAAAGGTGGGCGTCAGTGGGCGGAATACATCCATGGTGGGCGGGGCCACCGCAGCTCCGCTCCGGTCCAAAGCCAGATGTTTGCATGAGAAGGAGTGAAAGTTTAGAGAGAAGGAGAAGAAACAGCTGACTTTGGGCTGGTCTGTTCACAGTGTTACTGCAGCCTGCAGGAGCACACAGCCTCAGGAGGGACAAGAACAGTAAGTTCAACTAGAGCCTGAAAACATATGCGAAAGTTACCTCAAGAATTTTAACAATCAGTGTTAAAGCCTTTGTCATTAAGAGTTAGGCTACTGTGTCTGCCTCATGGTCACTTGTGTTATTGTTTAAGTCCCGCGAAGTTACTGCAGGGTTTTCATTGTGTGTGACCTTTAGTGGAGCCCTAAAGTTTTGCCCTGCTTTCTAAAATCTGTCGTAGGCTAAGTGATGAAATATGAGATACAATTATAGAAGGTTTTTACATATTTTACACGTCTGTATTGTATACCTCGTAGGCTACATACATTTGAGCACAGTAGGCCTAGTTATTAATTAATTAGTCGATCGTCAGATTAATTGTCAACAGTTTTTGTAATCAGCTATGTGTTTCAGTCTTTTATAAAGTAAAAATAGGCCTACCCCAAATTTGCTGTATTTTCCAGTATTTTCAAGGTGAGCTTTTAGAATTTATTTGTGTTTTATATCATACATTGAATACATTTGGGTTTTCAGTTGTTGGTCAGACAAAATGTAAAGATGTCACCTTAGCATCTGGATCTTGTAATGAGACCTTTTCTGTATTTTTTGGCATTTAGTTGACTAAATGATGAATAGATTCAATGGTGGAATGTAACTAAATACATTTACTCAAGTACTGTACTTAAGTACAAATGTTTTTTTTTACTTGAGTCTTTTCTTTTCATGCCACTTTCTACTTCTGCTCCATTACATTTCAGAGAGAAATGTTGTACTTTTTGCTCAACTACATTAATCTGACAGTTAGTTACAAGTTACTTTACCGATTAAGATTTTAGCACACAAAACACAGGTAGTTTATAAAATACAATGTTTTATTATAAATTAAACTACCCAACAATATATACGTCTAGACCACATTCTATAATTTAAAAAGACTCAACAGTTTCTGAAGAGCAAGCATTTGGTGCGACAGTGGTGAGGAGAAACTTCCTTTGGGCAGAGGGGTGCGGGGGTGTTGCGGAGCGTAGTTGGGCACAGCAGGGCGTTGAGCAAGACCACGGCAACTGCAACCATTATTTGGGTGGAATCCAAGCAAAACTGTGAGGCGAGAAACATAAAGACGCCGGAGAATAAGCTCCCGGGAGATAAGTTAGTAACAAGCATTTCTAGAACATGAATGCAGATAGATGGAAAGAAAGAGCAGATCAGTGTGTCAAAGGAAATTCCCCGGCAGTCTAAAACTATAGCAGCATAAACTGGTCCCAGGCAAACCTGAGCCAGCCCTACAATGGCTGCTGCCTTTCTCAGCCCTTCTCTCTGTGTCTACTTGCAGTGAAGCTCTCCTAAACGTGCTTTAGAAAAGAGCACAAGAAGAGCAGTTGACATTCTTATTAACTGACATTTTGACCGTTTGAACCCAAGCATAGCCCCCCCCCCCCCCCTGCAACAGGAGGTGGGACCTGACTTCCATGAAGGTGAAAGCAGTTTGTAATTATAAGACACAGAAGCCCTTCTGACCTTTCTTGCAGCATTAATACACTGGACTTAAGAGTTTCCAAAGGGTTTCATCTGCATTCCTTTGAAAATATCCTAATGAGCATGATTTCATTCCATCTGTTCATTCTGTAATGTGTGTGTGCTGTTACTAGCTTGTGTAACTACTGCCACGTTATGAGAAAAGTAACAACCCTGCAGTTAAAGGATCATCTGGCTTCTGTCAGATGTTTTTACACAAGCTTTTGAGCTTCCAACATTAAACATTTAATGGGTCGTGGAAACAGCTGTTGATGAGCCTGTGGATAATTTCAGTTGCGTGCCAATTTTGGAGACACGTTTTGTCCGACCATGAACTCTTGATTATATCAGTCTGACTTGGAATTGTGATTTATTCTTTGTCTTTAACGGTAGGCAGAAGCAAATTATCTTGGACTCATTTTCTGAACTCAACTCAAAGAAAACTATTGGTTGATCATCTCTTGACAGTAATTTGAAAGATTGTGCAACTTTTTTCACGTACTGTACATTTATATTCAGCTACTTTATACCATGTAGTGATATATCACAGTAATAATTCAAGCCCTAGCCAGTTATGAAAATCTTTCCATTTGCAGCATTTTGAGATAAATACAATCTCTGTCCACACAAGAATTTTAGTTCCAGTAGCAACTAATCTCTGTTCATATTAACACGTCTGACAACTCATATCACATGACCATTCACATACACTGGGCATCAGATTGTCTGACTTTACTCTGCGGTTGAAAATCATGAATGTATAAGTTGAAAATACAGAAAATACTATCAACAATGGCGAAAAGTAGGACCAGAGACTTATTTGCTTGGACCGACAACGAGTTGGAATTGTCACTGAAACATATGTAAGCCTACATGTACCTAACTGATAAGACTGACGTGCATCGTCGTTTCCAAAGGTCTCCGTTTGTGCCTGTCGAGACTACAAAGCAACAACGGAGTTTTCAAACCAAAACAGGGACAGCAGTGTTTGGTACATTTGGCACCTTTCACACGCTCTACCGGCATATGTCAATTTTCTCACGCAGTGAAAAACAAATGTATAACTGATATCATTGTGCCGCAAAAAGAGGACACTGGCAGCGCATGGACAGCACAACAGCCACACCGTAAGAATGTTCTGTGGGATTGTCACCCCTTTCACATCACAAATAACGAGGGAAACCACATAATTGATGGTGAGCTGTTTAAAGTCGTATTTCAGCATTCATAAATAAAGGGGACTCACAAGAGACATATTTTTAAAAAGTGGGGGATAAAAATGGTCAAAATCAAAGCAGCAGGGGCAGCGATAATACAATTGATTGTGTATTTTTGTCAGACCCTCCCCCGCCTGGTTAATGACCACTCCCAAACTATGTTCCCAGTTTGTAAGATAGGCTTTCTGTTACACATTTGTAGTTTCCAAGCCCAATTCGAGAAAACCCTGTTGAGATTATAGAGGGTTCTCAGACTGTTAAATCAGTGTTCCCTCCCATGCTTGTTCTTCAGTTTGATTCCTCTCTAATAAACAATAACAACTATTTTGAAAAACCATCTGAATTGTAATAAGTGCCTCTCTCTTTTGGTCTTTTCATCAGCTCCAACCAAAATGCTGTCCACCCAGTGTCTGCCCTGTTGCACAGTCATTCTGTTAGTGCTATTCGAGCTGGCTCTTGCCCAGTACGAACACCTTGGCTACCCACCGGGCTACCCTGACCCAGAACAGGAACACTACATCGCCCCCCAGCTGTCGCCAGACACGCCCAGGATTCAGCTCCGATTAGCGGGGGATAAGAGGAAACACAACGAGGGTCGCGTGGAGGTTTTCTACAACAATGAATGGGGCACTGTATGTGATGACGACTTCACTATCCACGCCGCTCAGGTGGTGTGCAGGGAGCTGGGCTACCTGGAAGCCATCTCATGGTCACCATCCTCGAAATATGGGAAAGGACAAGGTATGTAATGCAAAACACTGTTACTCTTGAAAGGGTGGGAACACATTAAATACAACAACAAATATAATATTTCTCACAATAAAAATGGATAACATCTATTTTTTAATATAAAGCCAGTACTGGCTGAGGATGCAGTATTTTGATGGAAACCCAGAGCATGATCTTATAATTTATGACTTATTTGTACTATTATTCATTGGAAACTGGTTCATGGTAAATGCTTTACAACTTTTGAGAAACCAGGTTAGCCTTCAAAAGAAAAATGTTTTTTACTCCTTTGTTCCACTACTAAAGGGAAACATTCCTCCCCATGGAAGCATTGATCAGTTTCTCTTCTTTTTCGTCAGGACCCATCTGGTTTGACAATCTTCACTGCACTGGCAAGGAAAAGACCCTTGCGCTGTGTCCTTCCAACGGGATCGGTGTTTCAGACTGCAAACACAGTGAAGATGTAGGCGTGGTGTGCAGCGACAAGAGAATCCCGGGATTTAAATTTGTCAACACCCTGCCCAACCATGTAGAGGTAAACTTGAAAATCTGAATCTAAAATCTTTCACACTGCATTAAGCACTTATTTCCCCAAAAGCTTTGTAGACCTTTTATTAACACAAGCAGTTTTAAAAAAAATCTTTTTTACTGTTTGCCTAAAGGACATTTGTTTGCTGACACCATGTCAGCTTGCACGGTGACAGCTGGGTTTTATGATCTGTTTTGATTTTGTATAAACACCTTAAGTCTCTAAAACCCTGTTCAGATGTGGAATACATAACATTACTGCCTTCATCTATCTGTTAAAGTAATGGGGTTTTATCATTCAGACAAAGGTGTCTGTTAGTCTACTGTACGTAAATCTTAGTTATGGCTTTATTCAGACAGGAAAGTTAAGGAAAAGGTTTCAATGTTCATACTAGCCTATATTTGACACAATGGTGTACAAGAGTTAACTTGAAAGCAGCTGGATATCACGAGATCACGCAAGAATCGTGGGATCACGTACGTATCATGAAAATCCATCTTGTCAGTCTCCAACCTAACAGCCAAAACACACCGCAGGCGTATAGCAGGCGTCGTGTATAGTAGGCGTCGTGTATAGCAGACGTTGCGCAGCTACTTTTATTTCGGCGCCCATGTTATCCGATCTGTCCGGCCACACCAGGCGCGTAGCGTTCGCGTAGGCCAGTGCGCTGCAGCGACACTTTCGGCGTCTCCTATATTTTTTATGCGATATGCAAGCGTATGTGTCAAGCCAGGCAGGTAATCACATACAGGAAGACCACAGTACAGCCGGATATTTTACTAAATTCAAACACATTTCAAAATAAAACAACTAGGTGATTTTAGTGATTTTGGCTGTCTTGACTTCTCACAGCGAGACACGCCGTCAGGCACACGAAGAGAGAGACCAATGGATGGACAGAGAGTGACACACACACACACACACACACACACACACACACACACACACACACACACACACACACACACACACACACTGCCACATATAGGCTACAATTACCACAGTTTTCCACTCACTCACCCTGTCTCTTTCTATCGGGGAGAGAGACAGAGAGAGAGAGGGAGGGAATAGAAGAAGGATCGCTTTGTGTGAAAGGCCAGGTGCACGATCAGGCACTTATCTACGTTACGCGACACTTCCGCGGACGTTGTGTTCCCAGTGTAGCGCTTATTGTGTCCAAACTACCAGCTTACCGCATCAATCACCATCAATACACCACTGGTAGCTATGGGCATGGCTCAGATGTTTGACAGCCGCGACAATACAATGGCTGATGTGATAGACAGATCACCTGCCAGGTATTTTCTTAAAGTGCCTGCCCTTTCCCAAACAGTTTCCAATGGTTCAGTGTTAACAAACCCTCTGGCATGCCAGGTTAACAAAAGAGGAAGTAGTGTCACAGCTGGAGAACAGTGGTGTCACCACTGTTCATCAAGAACAATTTCTCTCACAGACTGTTATCAGTGATGGATTTTAGAACTTATTTTGCTTCTGATTTATTATCAATGTGAGGGCAAATGACTAATTCTCCCATCTTCTCACATTGAATCGCAATACATTTTCTCATTAACTTCCTAATTTATTGAAGTATTGTGTATTTACTGTATGTTGTCTGTGTCAGGCAGATTAAAACAGATTAAAAAAGAATGGGCAAAATCAAAAAAGCAGAACAGGCCGAGATATCCAGACTTTTAGCCCCTGCTAGGTCAAGTTCCAAAACCGCTGGATTCTAGATTTCCTATGATTCAACTTAATAGCGACTTTTCTTTTGACCCTATTTGCATGGTCAATGCCAACTCTCTCTCAAACTCCACACCACCAGTTTTTAATGCAGCCTTTCTATAAAAATGTGTAGACTACTAGCTGAGATAACCATCACCCTTGGGTTTTTCTTTCAGACATGACAGCTTGACAGACTTGACAAAGCTCCTCCAGAATCACAGAAAACATAATACGTTTTTTTTTTTTTTTTTTAACAGGCTTAGTGGTACTCCTAAAGCCCTTTCACTAATCAATGTTTCCTTGGGTTTGGCTGGAAGCAGTCCTTTAACTAGCCTGCAGTGAAAGTGTCAGCAAAAGTGAAGTTAAACTGGTAATTGTTAGGTGTTGCACTCATAACTGTCGGAGTTGTCTTGCCGGATCTTTGAAAGGCTGAGCTGAACATCGCCTTCTGGACCAGCCAATGAGCTCTAACCTAATGGCCACCAAAAGCAGAATGTTATCTTTCTGCTCACTGTGCAGGCCTCATGAATGCACATTCCAATGTTATGAGCAAACTGCAAACCAGAGCTAACTCTCTGTATCTGTCTCTCCTTCTGACCCACTCTTCTGGTTCGTTGGAGAGCTTAAAAACTATAATGTTATTAATATGCTATATAGTGTTTTTCATAGTGCCCTCAAAACATGTGTGAACAGCTCAGCAGAGCTTTTCTTTTCCAAAGGCAACTGTCAGGATTAAGGTTTGTTTTACAGCTGACTTGAATTGAAAAACTAACTGAAATGGGGGAGGGGCCACATATAGCAATGAACCTACATCGAATAATCACCTGAATCTGCAGCTACTCTTGACTTTACAGTTTCAGCTCATTGTTTAGCTGTCTGGCCCACACCTTTACTGTTTTGATACACTCTCAACGCTCTCATAGCGTCGTTTCAGCCTCAATAGGCAGCTGTTCTCAGCAAAAGAAACTCTGAAGACCCACTGTACGCTACCTGCTCAGCACTAAACATTAGCCAGAGTTAGTGACTAGCTAGAAGATCCTTCCCGAGATGATTTCAGAGAAGCACGGTTGCTGCGTCTTGAACTAAGCCCTGCCAAGACGATTGTGATTGGTTTAAAGAAATGCAAACAACCCAGAGCATTTTTTTTTTACTCCTATCCTAGAATGTATCTGTGGTGAAGCCAGACCTTACTCCACAGCATTGTGGGAACAGGCCTGGCAATGCGAGACTGTCCACAATATAACTCAATCGCCAACAGTTCCGGTCAGAGAGTCTGGTTATGCTATTAGCGGCTAATGTAGCCTGGAATCTCTAGTCACCAGCAGAGACGAGGAGCAGGCTAGAGAGGTCTGGTAAGATAACTTCTTTCTAACTACAGCACCCACAGTTTTTTTCTTATTTTTAAACTCGTCTTCAGACCCAACCGACTGTGTCCGCTATGTCTTTGTACTTTGGTGTTTTGAGGGTTTAAGTATGTAATAATATGTTTTAAATATGCAAGGATTTCCATTCTATTCTAAGATTATTATTATTATTATTATTATTATTATTAAGCAATTATACAGCAAATAATTTCCCTGTCTGAAATTGGGCCGGTAACAGACGGAATTGCCAGGGCCGAATTTAGCAGTCAATTGAGAGTTTCTTAATTTTTTTTTGCCACCGTTGGCTTATCAGGAGCCACTCGCTTCGAATTTTATTTCCCATGCAACAAACTCAATGTGAACGTGAGGATGTATGGTTACTAGGCAACATGTTTAACAATGCCATTTGGCCACGGTTGAGGTAGAGACCTTTCTGTGCTTGTTGTTTTAAACTTAAAAATGAGAAGGAAGTAAAAAAAATAGTTTAATATGTCAACAAAATATATGCAAATTCCGTGCGATTCCGCCTATATAAGAGAATTCCGTTTTCATGTGTAGATTCCGTGATTCCATCCGCGTTTTCCGCATCATGGAAATCATAGGGCCCTACAGATACATCTAGCTGACTTCCTGCACAGTGGTTTACAGAGACAAATGGTAAAGCTTATGATTCTCTAGCGAACACGGCTGGAGAGGTCTAGACGTCTGGAGTCAAGCGGGGATAGTAGCTGAAAAAAATAAAAAAATCAGACTCAGCTTTTCCATATAGCTCCAAGCATATAAAACACAGCCAACCAGGCTCCGCTGCTACACAGCCGGGCCTAGTTTTATCATCTCGAAGTGGTAATCTGGTGACTCATCCACACATATTCTGGTGTGTAATGGCAGCCATGACGACATGTCGTGGGGGGTTTTGCGGTCCGGGATGATTAGGGCTTTCAGAGTGCTAAGGAGCTTGTGTGTAAAATAACTGCCTTCTCAGGTGATGGTAACCTCAGTTCAATGAGGTTGAGCCACTCCACCACAAAGGAAATACCCAGAGAGTGAGCTAAGAGGGAGGTGAAACACAAACCCTTGCATGCACGTGTTACTGACCTTTGACATCTGTGTTCAGATTCCTCTCTGTGACCACTTTGTCTTCTCACATTGTTGAAATTTTGAGTGTTGCTGGTTTTTTTTTACCGACTTGTAAACATGCAACAAAAAAAACATCTTGTTCCTTGAATTTGTTCTTTTGTGGTCAGCTGAGTTCATGGGTTTGCATGGGCTCCAGTAACTGTTTATTTAGCGTTGTGTCTCAGTCAGCTGCACAGAAAACAACACAGATAGACGAGCAGTGTTCTCTGGAATATTTACAGTCACATCTCTCCACTGTTTATGTATTCCTATGCTTTGAGGAAGTCTGCTGCAGAAATAGACATAGAGAATTACTGAGGTCTGACCTGTGATCATGCGCATGCATTACATTCCATTTCAAACCAATTTCAACATGAAGATATTCCAGGGCTTATGAAATGTGATGTTTGGCAGTGCCCGTTTCCACGCTGGTCCAACAGGCTGCCTCATTTATCCAAATTATATGAACAGTGATGCAGTCAGATTTCTCAACCTGATTTATTTAAGTCAACACTCAGAAAGGGACACAAACAACAGTTAAAAATGTCTGAGGAGCAGCCTGTGAAAGAGGAATATTCTTAGTCACTTGACTTTATATGGAAATGTCAACTGATGTGGAGACTGGCTACACAATGGAGCATTATAGAAATGTCTGTCAGCAGTGAAGAAAATCTGGAAAGATATAATTAGGGCTGAGTATTGTAATCGTAGCCATTTGTGGTGCAAACGTCCTCAATTATAAGTCATCAAAAGCTTTTGAAAATGGGTTATAATGTTGGACTCTTACAATATATTCTCGCAAACAGGTCTGGTTACTTTATAAAGACATCTGCTTGTGAAATATATTACTAATCTCGATTTTCACTGGAGAACGTGTCTCAGTCACTTGACAAAATCCTAATTTCCCTAAACAGTGCCCTCTTATTGTCCAGCTGACATAACTAATCACCAACTATTGTGATGATCAAATAATCTTTGAAGCCAACAAACATTACATAGCTTCAGCATCTCATCTGAGTTGATGTTCTTGACGAACTGAATATCTTTAGGTTTTGAAATGTTGATTGAAAAAAAAAAAAAAATGTGATGACATCAACTTGGGCTGTAGGACAATGTGTAGCATAGCAACAGTATCAATATTATTTTCTGACATTTTATAATTGAAACATTTAATCGATTTATCAAGAAAATAATTTGCGGATGAATTGATAATGTAAATAACTGTTATAGTCACCTTTAATTATTACTGTGCACTCATACCCATATTATTAGAACTAGAGCTGCCTTTTTAATTGTATTTTATTTCCTTTTGTGATGTGTTGCTAGAGTTGTAAATACAGTAGTCTCGCATTGCCAGACCTTCCTCCACAGCGCTGCGGAGGAGGGTCTGGGTAGTCCACACAGCATTCTTTGATGGGAGAAAAACGTGCTCTGGTTTATTGGCATTTCTTTAAAGCAATCACAATCGTATTGGGCCGCGCTAAGTGCCGGACGGAGCCACGGTGCTGCTGCAAAATAGCCTCAGGAAGGAACTTGTTTTGGTGGAACGTGTACGTTCAAAGGTTGTTTTAGTCGTGCAACAGAAAACTCAGATTGGACAGATAGTCTAGCTAGCTGTCTGGATTTACCCTGCAGAGATCTGAGAAGCAGTTAACCAGAGTCCTCAGAAATCCACCAGAGTTTAGAATGCCAACACAAAGAAAGCGGAATATGTGGGACATCCAGCCTAAAAAGAGAGACATCTGGTGGAATTTCCGGCGGCATCTGAACATCGTTGTCGATATTGACTATAAATTCAGTGATATTTCATGCTCAGTTTGTATTTATGTAATTTTCAGGGTCAGTGCATCAATTCTGCATACATTTAGTCCACAAGACTTATGGAAGGCACAAAGAGTAGTTTTTTATAAGTTACATTATTATAATGTGTTATTTGAGAATCTAATATAAATGTAGGCTATATAGATTAATGGAGCACCCACCCAAGCACTTAGAACCAAAACTTTCCTATTATAACTTCTCTATTTGCATAGATCTTTACTCTTTTTCTTCTTTAGTGCAGCTTTTCTCTTATTTTCCCTACTTGCTCTTTCTCTGCTGCTCTCCCTCTCATAAGTAGATTACAAGCAGCCATGAAGTCACCCCAAGCACAGTTTACAACTCCCATTTTATTCTCTTTAGTCATTTTTTCCTCTGAGGCTTTAAGGTCAACTTTCCTCCCTGTAAATCTCCAACCATGTCATGGCAAGGCGCCGTAAATTGCCTTGTCAGCCCTTCATCACATTTGCACTATGGATGTGAATTAATACATTTCTGCCCTTTGTGTCACAATCTAAAAATGGTTTCAACTATTTAATTATTTTTCACATAGCTGTTAGATGTTTCTGCAAGTCTGTAAAAGCTTTCGCTCCGAGGCATCACATTCCCACAGTTAAACGACGGATGTTTTGCCTCTGGAGACTTTAAAATGATGTGCTCCCTCTGACATTAGTGTGAATGGAGGACCTCACTTGGGGCAGAGCTTGCTTTCACAGACTTCTTTTTTTCATGTTAAAGTAAGAAACGTCCAATCTGTTCTTGAAGGCTGACAAACATGCATCAATGTTAAAGGAAGTATGCCTTTGATTATTCTGACTGTTCTGATGTTTTTCCAGCCATGTGCAGAACATATTTCTCACATTTAATTGGCTGTGTTGTTGAAGAGGAATGTAATGGTGTCATATCTGCAAGTTCCTTTTCTTCTCCACAGCTGTTCTTTTCTTTTCTCTGTCACAATGTGTAACGTGTGTCGTGACGACAGAAAAAATACACTTGCTATCTGACCATTGTGTACAGTTTAATAATATTTAAAACTAAACTTTCTAACCTGACGCACCAAATGTTTTTTTTTTAACACAAACACCCAAAAAAATACTTGGCAGGTGACATGAACGCATTAGGTTTGAGCCTAACAAGATGGATTTTTGTTTGATACGTGATCCCGCAAATCTTGCATAGTCTCATATTATCACGAGAATCAAGCTGCCGGTAATCAAGAAAATCTAAAAAATTGTTTGACAAAACATTACCAACTCAAGGTCTAGCATTTCATGGAGCTTTTAAGCATGCCACACAGTCTTAATCAGTGAATGGAGTTGTCATGGAGATGGATTTGTTGACATGTGAGCTCAGTAGCTGCACTTTTAGGACTTCTCATCCATGTTGGCTTAAAGTTTAAAGATCCCATATTATGCTCATTTTCAGGTTCATAATTGTATTTTAAGGTTGTACCAGAATAGGTTTACATGGTTTAATTTTCAAAAAACACCATATTTTTGTTGTACTGGACATCTCTCTCTCTCACTGCTGCAGCTCCTCTTTTCACCTTGTGTTCAGGTCTCTGTTTTAGCTAGAGAGTGAGGCATCTTTTCTTCTGTACTATCTTTGATTCCACTCGCACATGCGCAGTAACTCAGATCGTAGATCATGTCAGTTAGCTCCATAGACAGTAAAAGAAAGGTAGTTTCTCCAACTTTGGTCAGTTACAAGGCAGGATTAGCCGGGAGACTTCTTCTAAACGAGGGCGCACATATAAGTAGTTCTTTTGTAGATTATGGTGAACTTGTGTGTGTTGTAGCAGTGCTTTGCCATTGAAAAGGTAGCATTCTAGCGCTAGCTGCTAACGCTAGCATGCAGCATGGATGGATTTTGTATGCGTGTGGAAGCACCAGAGACACAAAATAACACCCCAAATCCCAGAAAAAGTGATTTTTTCATAATATGGGCACTTTAAGCATCAAAGATTATTTTTGACCTTGGAAACAGGATTTTGACAAAACAATCCCAACTCAAGGTCCACTCAGTAGCTTTTTGTAGAGCTTTCATACCACATGGTCATCGTGAAGACCGGACAAACTGTGGTAAAAGTAATTTGCCACTAGTGTGGCTCTAGAAATGGTAGTGTCAGTTGGTCAATCAGTCATTTGGTCCACCACTTTTGTCCAGACTGAAATATTTCAACAACTATTTGATGGATTACATTTATTTTGTATACAGACCTTTACGGTATGTTTGCCAGACTATTAGTCTTAATAGCTTGACCTTTCCTCTAGTGTCACCATGAAATTGCCATTTGTAGTTTTGACTATATGTTTCATGAACCATTGGTTGGATTGCCATTTCATCACCACATTCACGGGTGGTGATGGCGCAGTGGATATGACACGTGCCTTTGGTGTGGGAGATCAGGGTTCAATTCACACTGTGATACATCAACCAATGTGTCCCTGAGCAAGACACTTAACCCCCATGCTCCAGAGGCATGCAACCTCTGACATATAGGCCTATAGCAATTGCAAGTCGCTTTGGATAAAAAAGCGTCAGCTAAATGACATGTAATGTAATGTAATTTGGAACAGACATCCATGACCCCCTCAGTATTGTAATAAGTAATGTGATCCCTACATTTTCATTCTGTGCAAATGGGCTAACATTTGTATTTGTTCAATACTTTGGTTTATAAAAAAAACTTCTAATTAACAAATGTTAGCATGCTAACAAGCTAAAACTAAGATGGTAAACATGACAAACATTATACCTGAAAACGTTGGCATTGTCAATGTGAGTATGTTAGTCGGCTGATGTTAGCATTTAGCTCAAAGCACTGTTGTGGCCAAGTAAGGCCTTGCAGAGCCACTAGCATTGCTGTAGACTCTGTAGACACATTATATGCTGAGCTTTTGGGATATACACCTACTAAAGATGTCTAAAAATGTGATCCAGAAAAAAAGAAAAGACAAATACAACTACAGCAGTGCCGGAAATTACATTACATTACATTACATGTCATTTAGCTGACGCTTTTATCCAAAGCGATCTCCCACACCAAAGGCATGTGTCACATCCACTGCGCCACAACCACCCCCATATTATTTGAAATGGGCCGGACCTCACCGGTACTGAGTACCGGCACTTCTAATTTTTGTCCCCATAAGTACCATTACTTCTTACTGAGTACCGCCATCTCCTGCGGTGAGTAGGTACGCACACCTAAACACCTGCGTAACTGCGTCTCTCAAATAGCAGATCAACGCTGAGAAAACAGAGCTGAAAATGTCCTTGTTAACATGGATAATTGCAGGGGCGATTCTAGGATCAGACCTTTAGGGGGGCTCAGCCCCTAATGAGAATGTGACACGGACACAGTGCCTTGCAAAAGTGTTAACCCCCCTACTAAATCAGTAATTTTACTTTATTATTTGTACTATTATTTTGATATTTATTACTGTAACAGGATAAATGCAAAATATTGAACGAAAAAACTACGAAAGTCCCTTAATTGGCTACCAGAATCAAATGAAATGATAATGAGGTGTAAAAAATAAATAAATAAAAAATAAAACTTGACTTGACTTGACTGGGTTACAGGTGCATAGCATTGGCAACAGCGACACAGGATATTAAACCTGTTTCTTTGAACCGGTAATTGTTTGCCCTCTGTCACTAACAGACAAGTTCGCAAACTCTAACGTTTTTTATTTAAATAATAATTTATTTTTTTATTATTATAAATTTTAGGAGGGCTGAGATGAAATTTAGGGGGTCTTCAGCCCCCAAGAGGATTGTAAAAGAAGTATAGAGCGCACGCAGCACGACAACAGACTTTTGCATGTTGCGCTCTGTTTCTCGTCACCATGCCAGCTGCTGACTCCACTTGAGTGACATGCAAGCATGCGCTCCAAACCACTTATAATTAATCTTTCACACCCCTGCACCATTTACGCAATAAGCTACTCTTTTTATGTCTGTGTCTTAATCGGTTGCATTTTTTCTCGATCTTTTACTTTGAAATACAAAATGAGAACCAGCCACATCCTAGTGCCCTGAAAATCACTCCAGAGTGTCTTTCTTTTCCACATTTTAATGCCACTTTAGCTTTAATGCCATATAAAAGCAGTTCATTTCCATTAAATCATTGTCTTTGTAATTTACGCTCCATGCCAGGGTTTGTCACGACCTTGTGAAACATCTGCTTTCAGTTTGTTAACAAAGGCTCTTTTAAATGGATTTTAGAGGAACTGCACACTGCGACACACTGCATTCTGTAAATACTACCTCTTAAAACACAGAATCCTCAATTTGCCTTGCAGCTGGTGGAATAATCCGCTCTCAAGAAAGACTGGGTATTCATCAGACATGTTTTAAAATCCAGAAAGGGACAACAGACATACCTGAAAATTGCACAGCTCATTAGAATTCTCTGAAAGAGATGTGCAACTAAATACTACATTGCATGTGAACCCAGTGTCTTGGTATTTTTGCTGTGGATGTGAGGTGATTTCTGCTGGCTGAGAGACTTGTTGAAGACCTCTATTGAAACCACATGTTCCAAAGTTCCAAGCACTTTTTTTTTTTTTTTCGGCAAATGCAGTCTCTACTCCACTGTGTACTGTAAGAAGAGGAAGTCACACACGATCGTATAGTACAATGTAGTGAAAATCAATCTCACTTGACATTGCGAGTATGGGGTTATCCCCACATATCCAGCCACTGACCTTAGATTGTAGAATAATGATAAAGAATACAGGCAACCGGGGATCTTTTTATGTCATTCCTTAATCTGAAACTTATATTAATTTCAAAATTTCGATTTTGCTCCACTTGCCCCCACATGACCTGTTGCCCCTTATTACATGACCAGAGTGTAGTGGTGTTTTCAAATTGAAGAATTAAGTCTTGAAGCAATAAAGGAAAATCATGTTTTACAACCTCGAAGTAAACTCTGTTAATTAGAGCTGAGTTGCAACAGATTGAGGCCCCTTCACCTCTCCCATACATCTCATCCCACTAATGGCTTTTCCATCTGTGCCACTTTTTCTCCTGGACAAGCAAATCTCTTTTTTTTTGCAGTCAAATGGCCATTTTTCCCCCACATGAGGACCATTTGATTTATAAACAGATGGGATAGGGGGCAACCAAGTAACAAGTTGGGTTTTGAAATAAACCAGAAAAGTAGCTGTTTTTTTCAGACTCTTATGTAAGTTCTCTTATATACACACATAAATGTTTGGCATGGATGTTGTTTATCTCACCAAGATTTATGATCAATCTGTTAAAGGGGGTGGGTAAAGTATTTTATTTCTGTCTTTATCAGATATTCAATCTCAATATTTAAGCACCAGCATGCCTTTAGCCTGTCTTTATCAGTACATCATTCTGTTTGGTTGAATGTTTAGTCAGTCTGGATTTCCTTGCTAACCAATGTTCAGCTTAAACTAGTTTTTTTGCATGTCTGCCACAGAGTCATGTACTATATACCCAGTAAATCCAGACAAGGTCACCATCACCACATTTCCAGTCATTATCATGTTCCATGATTTCAGCCACAGTACAGTATATCCTTTGCAGTCCAGACCACGTTGCCTCTGACCAGAATGATTAATGTGGTTATCTTTGGGAGAAAATAGCAGAGGGTAGAAAGACTGATGTTTGTACCTTTCACTCTGGTGGTCTCTGCCCTTCCCTGGAGGCAAATGCCAATTAGGAAACCCTACTTTCTCATTATTTGATGTCAAGGTTCTTCTTGGCTGTATATGAGAGAAGTCTGGTCCAGCCCATCTGTTAAGCAAAGCAACGTATTCCCTGCAGCAAGACTGAGCTCCCTCCCCTCAGCCTGCACTGTCACGTAGCACAAGAATGTGGGTTTGGCCTATTGGAGAGGAAAATGTTTATTTAATCCCTGCAAATGGTCTGAGAGGAAAGATTCTGAGCTGATTTTTGACAGCCTCACACTGCCTTCGAGCTAACAGGCCACTGACTGAGTTTTGCTGAAATGCTCAGATGAGTGTTTTCAAGTTTCAAATCAAGATGGAAAACTGTTGAATTGGTCAAAATGCCTAATCAAAACAGACGAACAAAATCATCCATGTGTCTAGTAGACTCATGCTATCATTATATTTACAGTATAGTGAAAGTAGACTCATTGCTAACACTCTAGCCATATGCACCACTGGGTGAGACCAATGGATGTATAATTAGACTTGGATACAGAGCAAGAAGGAGCCCCGTTCATTCCTATGAAAGTTGCTCAGCGGTGCATGAATCCAATAAAAGCTCAACTTCCACATATAATTACCCGGATGATCTGCGCTGCTTCTGCACTATGGGGTCCATAGAGCAGGCGCACTAGAGACCTCCGCTGGCCGAGCAGGCTACTTCTGGTTTAGCACTCCACTCACTTCGATGGGGATTCAATTATTTAAATTCAATTCAATTCAATTTTATTTATAGTATCAAATCATAACAGGAGTTATCTCAAGACACTTTACAGATAGAGTAGGTCTAGACCACACTCTATAATTTACAAAAAAAAAAAAAAAATCCCCCAAGAGCAAGCACTTAGTGCAACAGTGGCGAGGAAAAACTCCCTTTTAGGAAGAAACCTCGGACAGACCCAGGCTCTTGGTAGGTGGTGTCTGACGTGCCAGTTGGGGTGTATCACAGTATAGATCAGTCCCTCCAGAAAAACGCTGAGTTTTTTCGTGATTGTTGCGGGCAAAAATCCTTGATTATGCGGCACGTTTTCTTAAAAAATGCGATGGAATATGCGGGATATTTATGCCATTTTATGCGATGAAATTGCGGGAACTTGCAAAAATTGCGGGAACTTGCAAAAACTGCGGGAACTTGCGGGAACTTGGAAAAACTGCGGTTTGATGAAAAAGAGAAAAAAAGTGATTCCCCCAACACCGTGTTCTCAGTAGGTGAAATTACGTCACTTCATAACGGGCTGCTCTTGTGTGAAGTTAACGCAACATTTTTTAACTTTCTGCTGAGATATATGTAGGGTTGGGTATTGTTTGGTTTTTTTTCTGATACAGGCGCTAAATCGGTACTTTTAAAACGGTGCCTGAACCGATACTTTTTAAGAAAGTTTTTTAAAAAGAAGAAACAAGAAGGATAGGCCTACTCAACAACAGTCGGTGACATTAAGGACATGTTGTTTATTACTAAGGCCATATGGTCAAAATTAAATGATTTAATAGTAATGTAATAACTATAACTTATAATAAACAATAACTTATTTCACCAGTAAATTGCTGTTGGACGACAAAAACAGCAACCAGATGGGAAAAGGGTATTTTAGAATAACCAACCAAAACCAAACAATTACCAGTGTCCGTGAATGCACCATCTGTGCGTTTCCGACGTCGGCAGCTGCTGCGCTGCAGAGCAGACTGTTGATATACAGTCACACTTTACACTGTTTAACGTCACCTGTCAGCATTTTAACCGTGTTTAATCACGCTGCTAGCTAACAGTAGGCTAACGTTACCTGCTGTCCAGTGTAGTGTAAAGTCAGGCACCGAAATAAGGCACCGAAATCTTCGTTCTTATTCGGTCTCGTTAATTACTACCGTTTACGTCGGATCCGGGGGCCCATTGGCACCGAGTTTCGGTACCCAACCCTAGATATATGTGACTTTTTTGCAACGAAAATGCGGGGATTATGAAATCATGCAAGCCCCGCATATTTTGCGCGGAAATCGGCAATTTATGCGGCGAAAGTGCGGCGTTTTTAAAAAAATGCGGCCCCCGCATGAATATGCGGACATTGGCTGATTATGCATTGAATTCTGCGATCGCATAATCGCGTTTTTCTGGAGGGACTGATAGATAATGAAACAGTGACTAGAAATAGTGGTTGTAGTAGCGCAGGGAGCAGCACGGCATAGCAGGGAATTTCAGCAGAACCACGGCAACGCAAAAAAAAAACATCCATGCTGTTTTGAGTAAGATACAGGTTTCTGAATGTGTCCTGCCTTCAGTCTCCGGCTGAGCTGTTCAAAATCTGCACGGCTTTTTTTCTGCACTAGCCGAAACGACAGGCAGCTCGTTTTCAATGGCAAAACACTGCTATAACACACACTAGTTCACCATAATCTACAAAAGAACTACTTACATGTCCGTGTTCTGCAGGTATTCCACGCAAAGGTGGAAGTGCAGCCTCGTTTAGAAGAAGTCTCCCTGCTAATCCTGCCTTGTACTGAAGTTAGAAAAACAAACAGCTATCTGCTGTGAGCCTTATAGCTACTGAGCATGTGTGACTCACTAGATGGTAAAGAAGTACGATGTCTCACTCTGTTGCTAAAACAGAGAGCTGAACACAGGCTGAAAAGAGGGTGAAAAGAGGAGCTGCAGCAATGTGCAGTACAACAAAAATATGGTATTTTTTGAAAATGAAACCATGTAAACCTATTCTGGTACATCAAAATACAATTATGAACCTGAAAATGAGCATAATATGGGCACTTTAATGCACATACACATTTATCTGAGTCTTGAATTTCTCTAATGTAGATTTGTAAAAATGTACACAAAATAAAATGTAAGTAATGTAGACTCAAGGTTTGAAATAGCAGTAACCTCCTACCCTATCACATGCAGTGGAGGTGGTGGATGATAGAAGATTTTGTAATTAAAGCAGCATCAATTTATTGTCTTTGGCCACTTAATGACAGCAGAACAAGCTGTAAACAGAACGCTGGCATAATATCACCTTATATAGTTGGCGAAAGTGTTAGCAAACAGTTGCCTATATACTAGTCTCACATTGACAGGCCTAGCTCCACAGCTGTGTCAGCGTGAGAGTAAGGTCAGGCTACACAGCTTATCTATTCTGGGATAGGGCCTGTAGCTCAGGTGATAGAGCGTTTGCCTGCCAATTGGAAGGTTGTAGGTTCAATTCCTGGCTTTGCAGTCCCATGTCCAAATGTCCTTGGAAGTGTCTGTGAATGTTTATCTGATGAGAAGGTGGCACATTGTACGGTAGCCTTGGCCACAGTGTCTGAATGGTTCCTGTACTTTTCAAAAGCACAGTGAAAGTCGCATTGAGTAGTCGTTAAGACTAGAAAAGTGCTATATAAATAAAGTCCATTTGTTGGTATTTCTCTAAACCATTTACATACAAACATCCTGGGTGCAGCAACAATGCCCTTGCAAAATAGAAAGGAGAGATAGTGTAAGAGGTAGTACATCAGGCTTTATCTCAGCAATGTACATCCAGAACCTACACACAGAACAACATTAGTAATCTTTTGGAATCATGTTTCTGGCACCTTTCTCTTGTAAGCCACATATTCACTCTCCTTGTAGCTCTTTTCTTGGTCTCAACCAACTCCTTGGGGGAAATTCTGGCTCTTTTTTTACTATATGCTTGTTTACCTTACATACCACACCTTACTAATTTTTGTGTGTTAGTGTACTAGGCCTGCACGATTTGGGGAAAAATATGAATCAATTTTTTTGTTTAGAATTGATATCACGATTCTCTGCCATGATTTTTTTCTCACGAAGTGTAATGTTTATTGCACACATGAACCATGACAAAACAAATTGGCAGCAACAAACATCGTTTTTTTTTGTGGCACCTATAGCACATTGCACATCACCACAAGCCTGTACAGATAGAGGCTTCAATGAATACAGAAAATGAAGTACAGTAGGCTACCAAAAATAGTGACATATAACACATTTAACTAAATATGGCCCTAATACAGGCTCTACTGTTCTGAACTTCTTGAACATGTCTTTATATAATTAAAACATGTCAATCAACATGCTGCAGCTACAGCTTCAGTCTCTAGAGAAATGGAGTTTGTCAATTGCCAATTTAAGTACAGTATCAAAAACAGAATGATTTCTTAGCACACTCTTTAACTGCTTGCCTTTCATGTCTTCAGCTGTCCTATCAAAATAAAAGCCCAAAATGCCCCCCGAAAACAAAAAAACAAAAAGCAAAAACAAAAATACTGTATGTACCTTAGCACAGGGACAACTGCTCATAAATGGTGTGGAATGGTGTGATTTTGTTGTCTATGCAGAAGATGACATGTTCATTCAAAGAATATATAGGGATGGCAGAATCATAAAAACAATGAAAGAAAAGGTTGATTACTTCTACTTTTACTTTTATCTACCAATGCTTTTGGCTTGAACAAAATCCATTCCATTGACAGTACTTGTTTCAATCAGTTTTAATCAGTTAGCATTGATTTGATGTTTTAGTGTTCATTTTTACAAATCTATACAAAATGCACCTCCCATGTATTCTTCGCAGTCACTTTGTCTGAAATGACGGACATTTCTTTTCACTGACTGATATGTATTTCAACTGTTGACCGTAGAACATGTCACCTTCGATTTATTAAATTACATATTTTCTTATGTTCATTCTGTTCTGAGATTATTCATTAGTATCTAAACATAGTATTGTGTGCTGCATGTAATGACCACAGTGTTCTGGTCACAATGTACTGCAGTGATGGTTCGATGACTAGCCAAAACCGCATCAGGTAGTCATAACATGAAAATCTGTAAATAACATCTCTAGAATAGACTAGTGAAAATAGGACGATTTTATTAAATCTACTATTTCTTATTATTGTACCATGTTCTCAAGCCTACAGATGGTTAGAGGTGAACCTGTAACATAGACAAATTGACATGCATACAGGAAAACAAATGGTAGGCTACATTATGCATTTTTTAATTGAACAGACATAACACTATTGTTTAGCAGGTATTATAATAGTATAGCCTATTAAATTACGAAAAAGCTAACCCAACATACCTTGTGTAAAAACAAATGTCTGTGTCCGAGCCACCAAATCGCTGTAACCCCAAATGTTGCGTGAATGACAGCGGCTCCAGCTGCTGCCTCAGATGGGCAATGTCATCCCGAAGACTCTCATTCTCAGTGACCACCAAGTCCACAAACTCAGGGTCCGGCCTTGAACAATAATCCTGATCGTTGGCACAAAGAGTGCCAGCAACTTTGTCGGCCTCCATCCTCTCCGGTCTGGCTCTGATCCGCTCCTGTACCCCAAGTCTTACTTTTCTGAAAGAGAAGTTATTTCAGGGAAACAAGACAGGAACAGCGCCTGCGTTTAGCCTCCTTCTACCACCGCCTTCAGCCTCCGGCTCGACGACGTCGACTGCACACACGAGTATGGTGAGAGATCACAAACTTTTCTCTTCTGATCTTCACAATCCATTTGTGCCGTTGATGGTCGGAGGGGAAAGTATAGAAGAAGCTCAAAGACAAATTCCATTTTGCTGACGACGAACACAGAGGGACACAGCAGTGCTCAGCTGTCGTCCCCTCACAACGCTGACATTTATACGACTTACTCATCTCTCGATCACTTATTAGGCCTACTGCTATGAAATAACTATGTAACTATACTAAACTACTATACTTCACTACTATAATATATATTCAGACCTGTCCTTTCCTGATCGTATTCTACTTAACAAATGTCCTGTCCTGATCGTATACGCCTACCTCACAAATTTAAAGATGCCGCCACGGCTGCTGCTGTGCTGACATTCCACCGGAAGTGAATGAGCTGGCTTACATTCTTGCAGAAGTTCTAAAGAGCCTCCCGTGCATGAAGCCTATTGTTAATATAAAATATTTACAAGTGCAATGTTAATTACACAGCAAATAGTTTCACCCTGGGTTGCTCATTGCTCAAAGGGAATGTTGAGCAACTGGGCTAGTGAAAGTAAAACCAACACAAAATAACATCTAGAGTTCTCTCTAAGTAGTATGGGACTGTCTAAGGCCTGTACTGCTCAAGTTTGTGGTTGATGATGATGATGATGATCACAATGCTTTTTTAGTGACCCACTAAAATGTGTTGCACGTTACCATGAAAACCCTTCGGAACTTTTGGCCTTTAAAGCCAAAAAAGCAGTTGTAAGAAACAATAGGAATTAATAAGGCGATACACTGTAAATATGTTTGAGCAATCTGGAGAAGATTTAAAAGCAGCACACACAGATGTGAGCGGCTGTAGATGAAGTATGGACGAGGGGTTGAGGGTCTTTGATTGCATGTTATGTAACACAGGAAATGCTGTTTCTAGCCAGATATAGCCTTTTTACTGTACATTATATCAGATTTCAGATGTCTGTCTAGCCAGAAAATAAAAACAGAATACTTTTTATTGCCCCTGTGCAAAACTAATACAGTATATTTCTTTGTCAGTTATACAGAAATGGACCAAAATGTGTTTGAAAATGAATTACACATAAACATATGTACATTCTGTCTTTGACAATTGACAAGTCAGTAAGATAAACAGGCATAATTTGTCACTACAAAATATGTGAAGTTTCTTGACATATCTGCACATTTCTCTATTTTTTTGTCCATAGAACCTTGATATTCAAGTTGAGGACGTGCGCATACGAGCCATCCTGTCATCGTACCGTAAGCGAATCCCTGTAACAGAGGGCTATGTGGAGGTCAAGGATGGCGGTAAATGGAAGCAGATCTGTAACACCGAGTGGTCCCAGCTTGACAGTAGAGTCATCTGTGGCATGTTTGGCTTCCCCGGGGAGAGGAAGTACAATACCAGAGTCTACAAGTGAGTATTTCACTACTGTACTATGTGTGGTCCTGGCCTGGGTAACTCAAAGAGCAGAGAAGGATTTAGTTCACAAATGGCCACAGAAATGTATGGTGTATTTTGCAACAATGTGGCCCACCAATTGAATGCTGTAGGTCAGTGGTTGTTTTCAGATAAGCTCCGAGTAGCCAGTTTACGTCATTTAATTATATCTATAGAGAAATAGAAGTATATTCATCCTCCTTTCAGCTTTGTTTTCTAAGGGGAAAATATCTGGCTCTTTAGCTGCTAAATGCTCTCCTATGTTCACTAGCTAGTTGCTTCCTTTGTTTGGTGCTAAGCAGGTGGTGTACAGTGGATTTGTCAGAGATTTTTTGGTTAAAACTAGGGATGCACCGTATCCAGGATTCGGGTTCGGATTCGGCTAAATATTTGGGCTTTTTGACGGGGTTCAGTTTCTGCCGAACCTTAGAATTGTTTTCTATTGAACCGAACCGTACTCGACTGCTGCTCGTTAGCTAATGTTAGCTTTCTGATTTCACCTACCCAACATGCCTTCTGTAGTGGAATGGCTTTGAATGACGAACAAAAACGCTTGTCTTTTACTGTGAACATTTACTGTTCAATATGTTGCAGTTTTACACACAAGAAAGTGAACAACTTAAGCTTGACGGACATGTTTTGCATGTAGCATCTCACATTCATCTCAGTAAGCTATCAAGAGTACTCAACAGACAACTTCCGTGTAGGCTAAAAGCACTTCCTGTGACAGTTCGCAGTAAAACTAAATTACTGTTAAACAAATAAGGTTGTGTACCTTTTCACATAGCTGTAAATCAAGTACTGTAAATAATGTAAATAGTGAGTTTTAATCTCACTATAATTTACCATTTCCTTTAGACTGTTTAAAACTAAACAACATGAATTTCTTATTCAAGTGCTTTAAACAAAGATTTCACAACACCGCCATCATACACTGGTTAGCGAAAATTTGCCAAACAAAATTGTCACTCATCTGGCGATAGCGATGTGCTTTCCTACGATGTGAAAAGAGCGTGTGAATTCAACATTACGTTGTTACATTTAACTATTTTAGAGGCTGTGGACATTGTTTACTTTATTAATGTGTTCACTGTGTTAATGGACTGAGGATGGGAGTAGGATTTGGTATTCGGCATTCGGTTTCGGATTCGGCATTCGGCTGAACCCCAAAAATCTGGATTCGGTGCATCCCTAGTTAAAACAGCCTGATTTGGCTAGAAAACGGGTTGTCACGGCCATTAAACCCAAACAATGATCTGAAAGACGTTTAAATGCTTCGTAGACCTGGGAGGAACTTAAGCGTTGGATGATAATTCTCTGTGGTTTCATATGAGCAACTCCTCACACATTACTTTTACTTTTAGATAAGTGCAGCTTTAAGAATATACACCATGTACACACAAAATCACAATAGCACAATATCAACTAAAACAAAACGTTCTTGTAGATTTTGACCTGGGATCCCACTACAACAAATTGGGGCTTTTGGGTGCTCTGGGGGTCAGATGTCTGGGACCCTTGGGCGGCTGCCTGCTTTGCAGGTTTGGTAATTCAGCCTTGGTTAGCAGCCTCCTGTAAGGACATCCAAATGTCCATTTGTTGTAATTTAGGAACACTAACACCCAAAGTTGATGGAAAAGGGTTAAAATTCAATGGAATAACACCAAATCATACATGGTTAAATGTGTGGCTCGAATGCTTGACATGCCAGGCCCTATACATTGAAATCTAACCTGACTGTACAACATGAGTGCATTCCACAATGCTGTCATAACGTGTGAGTGACTACTGAGGAATCTAAATCTTGCTAAAGTGAGGAAGCTTGCAGCCAAACAGCCACAGATTAATCACAGCTTACTATAAAGCTTCCAGCACTCAAGTTAACCTTGAATTTACTGTCTGTGCCTGGGCTGGAAGTTTCCTCTGCGTTAGGTAACCACAGCAGAGCATGACAGCTCCCTAACTTTCCATCTACGTGTAAGCCTACTCCCGCTTTCAGCCCCATGAATCGTGTTTTTACAGTCAGCCATTTGAAACGGTGATGACACAGAGCCTAGCGCTGCCGCAGTTTTATAATCCTGAGTTTGCTCCTGTACTGATGCTCCTGTGTAGCTTAGCTTTGTCCAAAGTCACTTTGAGAATGCCGGATTTAAATTAAAATGGGTAAATATGGAAGTGAAGAATTTGTGGTTCCCTGTAATGTGTGTGCAGTAGAGTTTTCTAAGTTGGAGACTTTCAGTTTCATGCCACAAAATTACAAGTATTCAGTGTTTAACCTAAAATAGTATTCAATTTAATTGTAAATTAGTGTTATATTGCTTAAAATTAATTATAGTGATTCTGCACTTGCACAGGTTGGGAGTCATGTGAGAGATAAAAACAAAGTCAAAGAGTTAAAATTGTTATTTTAAAAATACAGAAGGAATAATTTAGATAACTCATTACATTACTTTTCAATACTTAACCCAGCTCTGTCATAGGGGCTTCTTAAGAACAATAGTCTACACACTTGCACCTTGCCTTCTGTATTTAACATGCATAGAAATAGAAAACAAGACGTTGCGGTTTAAAAGCAGGAATTACTTCCCTTCAACACCGTATTTTAGCACCCTGCGAGTGCATATAGCATTCCAGAAGTCCCATTCTCACAATGAAGCCACACGGTTCACAAAACCAGGGGTCTTATTTATAAAACTGTGCGTATCATCACAGCATCAACTGGTGGTATCCCTCACCCCGAGATACAATTTGAAGACGAAAGAAGGTGTAATGTAAAAACACTTTTCTTCATGCAGGTTTAGTTACACACAGTATTAAAGTTCGGACTGATAACGAGGACATTAAGGGTAACGATTGCGCGAGAGTTTAACGGCTGTATTTTCAGACTTTGACATTTGATGATGTATGCACAGTATTAAAGACAGATGTTTAGTTATTTACACTGTGTTCTGTAGTTATCTGATGCTAGGGTTTTTGATTATATCCTGTATTACATGCAGTCGGTCAATCTCCTCCTCCTGCGCTCCGTAGTGGACAATGTGACGGCCAGATAGCGCCGATTAAATATTAAGAAAACATTTTTATTTAAGATTTGAGTTGGAGGTGTTTATGGAACAATTATCCCTCAGTACAATCCCAAATAACACTGCTGGATTTAATCTTCATGGTAACGTGGATGATATGGAGTGAAAAATGTGTGTGAGGCATCAATACTTGAAAATATTAAGAGTAATCGTTATTCCCATTTACTTTCTGCAGTCTGACTTCAGTTTACCACCTCACCATCTGCGTCGCCAATTCCTATTTTGTCTCCAAAATGTGCGTATGCATGGTTCAGAGTTTGCGTGGAGGACCGCACATTCTCCCGTCAAGTTTGTTTATTAGGGCTGTCAGTTTAACGCACTATTAACGGCGTTAACGCAAACCCATTTTAACGCCGACAATTTTTTTATCGGCCGATTAACGCATAGACAGTTAGCTAGACAGGAAGTAAAATTACGAATCCCACTATGGCCACACCAAGACCCGCCCTACGAAGCAGCTCGATTGGTTGGGGTTAGGGAGTAGTTAGGATAGCGGATTGGTCAGGGGATAGGACCTGAACAAATGGGGTTACGTTACCTTGGACGCTTGGCCAATAGTATTGATTGAAGGGCTGGTTTCGCAGACCGGAAACTGGCAGCTGTTTGGGCTTGCTAGCTTGCTAGCCGCGTAGCTAGATAGTAGGTTCGTCACGGCGATTAGCTTCGGAGCAAGCGAGTAGTGACTCTACAGTCAGTGAGAGAAACAAAGTGTCTCCTCTGTTCTTTCTGACCACGGTGGGAAACCTGGAGCAGGAAAAGTTAACCCTCTCCTTGATTTTACGTTGGTTATGAACGAGAACGAGAACCAGGAAATGAGTGGAAACCAGTCGCTATGACGACAGCTATGACGACGACTATGCCGCTGACAATGCTATGAGCCCATAGACAGTAGGACCAGAGCCATGGAGATAGTGTCTTTCTCTATCACTCTGAGTAGGACCAGCCACGCTCGCCTCAGGCATGAGGCAGTACTATCTGCAATGGAAAACAGCGTTACATTATGTGACAGATTATTAGTTCCAAGTGTGAATGTTAGTGTGAAATTGAACACTACGTATATGACAATGATGTTTTCAATCAAAAAACATTTGCACAAAGCAAGCCGATCCACTTTTCCATGTTGATAAGAGCATTAAAATGAAAAATATAATGGGACAAAAAGAAATCAAGGGACATTTAGAATCGATAAAAATGTGCGATTAATTGCGATTAATCGTGAGTTAACTATGACATTAATGCGATTAATCATGATTAAATATTTTAATCGCTTGACAGCACTATTTTTTATAAATCACAACCTTTGCGTCGGAAGTGGCGTATGCACATTTTCAGCCCCGTTTTGAGCGTACGCCACGTTTATAAATGAGGCCCCAGGTGATTCCTGAATTTAGCTTTACCAGTAGCCACTTTTAGCAAGTAAGCTAGGAAAACATGATGTGAACAACATAACTTGGGAGTTACTGGGTGATGTATATCTGTTTTAGCAGAGGCTAGCTGCCTTTCCACACCTCTAGCCCATTGCGCTACCCTAACCTGACAAGGACTCAGACAAAGGTGATATCAAGTATCACATCTAACTCCGGTAAGACTGCAAACAGCCAAGCCCCAAAACGTTATCATAATGGATCCCTACTTAAATTAGTATTCATTCAATTGCTGAACTTCAAACTGTAATCCCTTGCACTCATTACTGAAAACAAAACACTGCTCTACCCTTGTCCTTACTATGGGTCAAGTTCCAAAACACTGCTGCACTTCCAATATGCAATAATATGCAGTAATTTGTCAACTTTCCATGCCTGGTAAATATTCCAGTCTTTCACAATCCATGTCCCAAGTTTGCAACCAAGGCTTTCTGTTATAGATTTGAAGTCTCCAAGCCATGCTGACTGAAGTGCTGTCACTTGAGCGCCTTTAGAGCCACAGAATTACACAACTGTGTTCACATGCTGTATTTTAAAATCCCACATTGGTTTCATAAATTATTAAGAAGAATGTTAGTAAAATTATTATACCTTCAAGTTGTACAGAAAAACTACTTGGGTATGAATGTGTTACCATATTTAAAGCTAGGTTAAGAGATATTGGTGAGAAGTCAAGCTTCACAGCCTCAGGACGACCAGTTTATTCAATCATCGCTGTGTTTGAACAGTACTGATATGCATCACAGCTGTTTTTAAATTGCATAGAGGAGATAGCAGAGCCAGTCCTCCGGCTGCGGCTTAAAACATTAGTTTGGGATAGCTTCCAGTCTGCATCTTATCTCTCGCCAGCTCCCAAATGAAAAACTGCTTGTCCAATTTGAATACATTGTTTCACGTACACCTCAGAGGCTTATTAAAAACAGAATATGGGCTCAGTAATAAATCGGGAGGAAGAGATTAGCAACCCAGCAGGTTTGTTTAATTTAATATAGGACTCTCCAGCTGTTAACTAATGTTTACTTTTATGGTGTCAAGATAAAGCATTGTGGTACGTCCAATAGTTTAACCCCAAATGTTGATAAATGTAATGTGTTTCTCGAACAACAGATCTAGAATTTCAACTGCAGGTCTGAGTGCCCTTTGTCAAGTTAATTAAATTCTATTTTCTCATCCGCTCACAAATTTCAGGGTACTTGCATGAAATAAAAAAGAAATGTATTAAAGTGAATTGAGAAAATAACAGACATAAAATGTTTACAAGAAAAAAATTACAAGATGAACACCACAGACATGACTGACATATGACCTTACAAGTTGTTATGCTAATGCATTAGCAAAACAGTTGCCTATTCACACCGGCACCCACCAACAGACTCCCCTTTAGCTCTGATTTTGGTCTCAACCAACTCCTAAGGGAAATATCTGTCTCTAGTGACTAAATGCTCCACTATGTTCACAAACTAGTTGCTTTTATCGCTAAAACAACTGCATGCTACAGCTAAAACCCACACTGATCCCACCATTAAAGTTCTGGTGCTTTGGGTCGAGAAAAACACTTTACATAAAAAATGTATTCATATTATTTTTCTTCTTATTATAAAGTTTTAAGCCCTGAAACTAAAACAAGTAGCTCAAAGATGGTTAAAGATTATAGACCAAAGCCTGTTGATAATTTTCTGTGGATTCATCACTAGTAGCAGCATCTCACACATGGCATTTCACCCATGGTTCATATGAAAATATTGATTGCAGCTTTAACTTGTTGCTTTTTACATTGTTACTTGGCAAATTTTGAAATTTTGAATAACCTCTCAACCGCTCGAATACTTTATTAATCTCCTTTCCTTCTGTCTCCATCTGTGCAGGATGTTTGCTCGCCGGAGAAAGCCCACATACTGGGACTACACTGTTAATTGCACTGGCAATGAAGCCCATCTGTCTAGCTGTAAACTGGGCCAGGCTTCATCACTGAAGTTGAATGGGACCTGTGCTGGAGGGTTGCCTGTGGTGGTGAGCTGCGTGCCCGGTAGAGACTTTGCACCAACATCCATGACGGGATTCAGAAAGGCCTTCAGACAAGAGGTAAAGTCCATTCTAACGTGAATCTTAAATACACACACTCAGCTATTGATACTTTGTTTTCCACAAGTAATTAGGGCCCGAGCGCCGACAGCGGCGAAGGCCCTATTGAAACTGAAGGAATTATTATTATTCTTTCTTTCTTCCGCGCAATGAATTGCCTTTTTGAGGGTCTTAACATATTCAAAACCTCACCAAATTTGGAAGTCGCGTCAAGTCTCGTGAAAGTTTAGGAAGTTTACAAAAACTTCTTCGTTCATCGATAAATGTTCAAAATGGCCGCCACGCCCACACCGTTTGACAAAAAGTTTTTCTTTTAAAAACTTTTCATCGGTAAGGTGTTGAGATAGTACAGACCAAATTTAAAGTCCATCGGATGAAATCTCTAGGAGGAGCTCGTTAAAGTATAGCACCTTGACTTTTAGGCCTACTTCCTGTTGCCACTAGGGGGCGCTATGACTTTGAGCCAACATCGGCCTTCAGCTGTCATCAGGGTTGGACTCTTATGAATCCTGAAAAGTTTCGAGCCAATTGGACAATGTACGCTCGAGTTACACCCACTTCCTGTTTCGATGGCAAAACGCACAAAATGGCCGCCTCGCCCTATGACGAAAAGTTTTTCTTTTAACAAATTTTCATCTTTAATGTCTTAAGATGGCACAGACCAAATTTGAAGTTGATCGGATGAAATCTCTAGGAGGAGTTCGTTAAAGTACGACATGTGGAAATGGCCAAAATTGCACTAATTTCGAACTTTCAATTCAAAATGGCGGACTTCCTGTTGGATTTAGAGTATGGCTCCAATTTAAGGGGCCAGGCTTCTCTCCTCAGCATCCCATTCACTGCCATTCATTTTGACAGCCAATAACTTTACATCTGAAGCGTTTCAAGACTTCATTTGTCCCTCGTTTATTTCTAAAGAAACACGACAATGTATGAAAGGCTCCATTACCTTGTACCTCACGTTATGGCTCCGTAGCAGACGTTTTTGTAAAAATAGGCTAACGATTGTGACTTACTGTCACATAGTACAGGAATTACCGTATAGTACAGGAGAAGCTCGCAGGCAGTTTCGACGTACATTAGCTGTTTAGTTTAATTACTAATGTTAACTAGCATTTAAGTTAGCAATAATTAGCCTGTGCCTATGTTATCTCCTTACATATACCTACGCTCTCCGTCTCTGCAAGATTGGGAATGATTGAGATTTCTCTTGGCACAGCTACCAGAAGACTTACAACTTGCAGACACGTTGGTCACGTCACATCTACGGCGGGAAGCTCAGTTTGCAGCTGCGCAGTAACGCTCAACCATCACCGGAAAAGTGCTGGTAATAGACTTCACTTGTCTCCGTCAAAAACAGCGGAGTG
Organism: Gymnocephalus cernua; assembly: GCA_023631565.1. NCBI lineage: Eukaryota > Metazoa > Chordata > Actinopteri > Perciformes > Percidae > Gymnocephalus > Gymnocephalus cernua. The sequence continues at coordinate 33,650,240 of CM042425.1, read as the reverse complement.
ACTGGGTCCATATTATATATAGGTCTATGCTCCAATTACGTTTTCTGTACGTCTTGACATGCAACATATGTGTACCAAGTTTCGTGAGTCTATGTTAAACGTACTGCAGGGGCAAAAAATTTTTTTACTTTGTAGGGGGCGCTAGGGAGCCATTTTTGTGCGCCTATTCCCGAAACCCTTAAAAAAAAGGAAAAAAGTAAGTAGGCCTAAAAGTCAAGGTGCTATACTTTAACGAGCTCCTCCTAGAGATTTCATCCGATGGACTTTAAATTTGGTCTGTACTATCTCAACACCTTACCAATGAAAAGTTATTAAAAGAAAAACTTTTTGTCAAACGGTGTGGGCGTGGCGGCGATTTTGAACATTTATCGATGAACGAAGAAGTTGTTGTAACTTTAGTGTACATTGTCATATCCGCCCAGCATTTTTCACGTTTGACAAGGGTCCAGGCCTGAGGACAACTACAGGCCAAAACTCGTGTGAGGTATCATTGAACTCAGCAGAAAGTTCCTTCTTCATTGGTGATGGTTTGGCCCACCCCCTATGCTTAAGCCACGCCCTTTCATAACTGGTGACCAATTTAAGGTACACTATTGTGTAAGGTATCATTGAACTCAGCAGAGAGTTCCTTCTTCATTGGTGATGGTTTGGCCCACCCTCTATGCTTTGGCCACGCCCCCTTTAATAACTAATGACCCGTTTCTTGTACACTATTGTGTGAGTTATCATTGAACTCAGCGGAGACCTCCTTTTTCATTGGTAAAGGTTTGTCATGACCCCTATGCTTTGGCCACGCCCCCTTTCACAGCTAATGAACTCTATGACGTAGAGTCTTGTGTGAGGTATCGTTGAACTTGGCAGGGAGTTCCCTTTTCATTGGTGACGGTCTGCGGTGTCTGAGTGCAGCGGAAATGCACGGTTGCAGGGAGCGGCATCCGCCGGTAACCCTGACGCGCGCAGAGGCGCGAGGGCCCATCCATCACTGCTTGCAGCTTTAATTCATTTTGCGATTGTACTCCAGCAATTAAGACAGGGTCTTTTCTCAAACATGAAAAATAATTGAACTTTCAGTACACTAATTTTAGAAAAATAATTGTCCGAGCCACTGTAACAGTACTGTGATGGGTTGCAGGGAATAGTGGACCCAAAGGCAAAGGAAAGGTAGGCAGGCAGGCAGGCAGGCAGGAGGTTTGAGCTCACGGGTTTATTGAAACAAAAAACAGAGTTCATACCAAAGTCCATGTGGAAACAGGGAAAAAACACAGGGAGTCCAAAATGAAGATAAATCCAAAAACAGGGTAATAGGAACAGGAACACAGAGACAGGAACAACTTCACAGAGACAAACTCAAACACACCGGGACATAAGCAAACTCACAGGGCAGGGCACAAACGCAAAATGAGCTGACACGAGACAACGGAAACACAGGGGCTAAATAAACTAGGTTACGAGGAAACAAGAGGCAGGTGACACAAGGGCTGGGAAACAGGTGAGAAACATCAGGTAATCACAAGGGCGGGAAAACACAGGAAGTAAACTAGACATCAAAGGGGGAAACAGACAACCTTCAAAATAAAACAGGAAATTGGAAAAAACTAACAGAAAACATGAAATCAACTAAATACAGAGACTTGACGCCACATAAGACAACACAACCACAATGAGACAAGACATAGAACCAAAATACACAATCAGAATTAGAACAGAAAACAAAGCAAAATACAGAGACCATAACAAGTACATTCTTACAGTCTTCTGTCAGTGGCAAATTAAACATGTGTGATGTCTATGGATGGTGTCAGTGAACCGAAATGGTAAACAAAGCTGATGTTAGAAATAGCTGCACTGGTTCAGTTCAGTTCACTGGCTCTGATGTAGAGGGAGGGCGAGTCAATGTTTTGTTTGGACAAAGAGCCCTCACTGACGTTCGGTACTCAGTGTCACTTTGTAAGCTGCAGCTGTAGCTGCTTTGGACACTTCTCATCAAAATGAATAAGTATCATCTTGGGGTTTCAAACTTGACATGATGACAGGGCAAGGAAAAACATATATTTCCAGAAAGCAACGCCAAAGTCAGCTAACTTTTATTCTTCTCAAATGTCCTTGGGCATGAAACTAGGGTCCAGAGTTAGTAAAGCTGCATCAGCTTTTACACACTTTACACTTAAGTGCTTGAAAAACTGTTTGCACATAGTTTTTGTTTTGTTCATTGAAGAATATGGGAAAATGAGATACGGTGCAAACAAGTATTCCAAAATAGCACTGTGCGGTTGATAGTTGAATGCTCAGATTGAGTTCATGAGTTATTGTTATTTACATTCTCTGTCAGATGTACTGTCTTGAAGGGACTTAATTGTCATGCAAAGCTATATTGCGCAACTATTTTATATTTTCTAACGTATGTTACATTCAAGCCATTGATAAATGAGGTGATACAAAGCTAATTAACCCTATCAGCTCCAAAAAACTCTCTGTATTTCTCAGTATGGCCATGGCAACATTCGCTTGCAGCAGTGCAATTGATGCATTTTACGTCACCGCTGAGAAAGGACAACAGCAGCGTTTGGCTTTGAAGATGAAGAGGCCATGAAATTACAAGATAGTTACCTCTTCTAAAGAGTCCATCATGTTTTTTTATTCCTCTGTGTCCTCCTTGATTTGACGGGATAACTAGCAACTGTGTGGAGGAGGGGTGGGGGTGGTGCGCAATCACCGAAGGCTTGTGTCATGGGGATGCGCCGACAGTGTTGTTGTCATTTCTTAGAATTTCTCATGGGGGCGACAGAAACTACGCACTATAGCTACAACATCTCAAATGTGCTACAGGGGATTCAGTAACAGTTAAATGTCAACTCTTTGTTACATATAAATCAGGGTTTTTTCCTGCATAGTGAAAGTTTTGGCGCCCCCCCCCCCCCCCCCCCCCAAAGAGGTTTAGCCAGCGCCAAAGGAAAATCACGGGTGCCAAAACGTCTGATTTTCAGCAGCCAGCCTCCCTCTCATCCACAGTTGCTACATACACATGCGGCTGGCTCTGATTTGACTGGATCTGAACCCCCGCTGTGAAGCTAGTGGTAATGGGATCTCCGTTTGCAGTCAGGCTGTACTGGACTCTCCTGGTGACCCTGCTGCCTTGGGGGAGCGGCAGCGCAGCGAGAAGCCGCTGCTGTCGGCGTGGATCTCTCAGTCCGACTGCTGCCTGTCCGCACGGCGGGCTGCTCTGCCATCTATCAGTATTAAATTGAGGCAGTTTCATAACCAGTGAAAACGTCTCTTAGTCACGTTAAAAAGTAGTCCAATTCCGTGTTTTGGTACAGTTGGTTTTAACACCTGATGCGAGCCTACGCATGAAAATCACATGCGCCCGCTTTATTGGCATTCCCCTGACTCCCTGAACAAGCTGCAGAGGTGGCTTCGTCCCACTTCAGAGGGACTCCAGCTGAGCTCCATTCACGTAACAGCTACAGTTAAACGGTATTTCACACTATGGTTGTTAAATTTGCAATTAATCCGTGGTTAACATGTATGCCGTACCGTAGGTGTGGCCCATTACAATACTACTGTATATTCAACATCAGTGACAATTTATTGATCATTATTTCAAAATAAAAACATTACACTTCATAATGTTTTGTATTCATAACACTGTTGTATTATTGTACATATTAGCAAACAGTAATAGCAGTTACCTTATGTAAGTCACTCCTAAATCTGTCCACATAGGAGCACTCCTTGAGGAAAAAAGTTACCATAAAGCCGTATTCATACTAATCAAATTAACTTAAATTAAATTAAAATCAAATTAAAATAGGTTTATTTATTTTTTTGTCTCATTTTTTATGTGTCTCAAGGTTTTAGGGGATATATTACTCATGCAGTCTGTAAACAACCACAACAACTTTCAAATCAAGCCAAGACATACTAACAATATTTGTAGCACTGCTAAGCTGACATGAACTTCTGTCTGTGTGACTCCATTCACATTTCAATGTGAGGTTTGAGCTTGTCTGCTCTCTGTCACGTTCCACAGCTGAGTGCCAGGCTGGGAGCGGCATGCAAGACACCACAGCCTAAATCAAAATAAGTCAACAAGTCTGACTCAAGGAATTTTATCCTAAAACCAGGTATTTACCATTCGGAAAAAAAGAAAGCTGACACCTATAGTCTAATAAAACAGTCCGCTAGCTGGTGTGAAAGTGCATTGAAGGCTTTGACTTACACTTTGATACACATTGGCAATTCCAGGATATTTAAAGGGGTGATAAAATGATTATATCGGGTATTTCCTTAAGGTCTCCTAATAGGGTATGTAACATTGGTTGGGCTGAAAATGTCCCGGGTGATTTTCTATGGGCCCTTTTGCATCCCTGTGGAATGGCTCTATTTGGAATGAGAGCTTTTCTTCCAAATATGGTATGCTCATTAATATTTAGATGAGCTGCATGCTGATTGGTTGAGCAACCACATACACATACATTGGAGACGAGACAGCAGGTGTCATATTTCAGACACAGACTATTTTATTACTATATTCACTTCTGAGACTTTTTTATGCGAGAAATCAACTATATAAAGCTCAAATGTGGGCCGTTTTACGAAAATTGATGGCTAATTGCAAATTTGGTAAGATGTGTCGGACTACAGAAGCTCCACACAGTCGGACGAGACAGTGGCAGCCCGCTGCGCTCCATACCCAGGGTAAAGTCACAGTTTCTGGATTACTGGACTACCGGGGCTCCACGGAGCTCCGCGGACCTGGCCGTCTGGGGGCTGTCGACATAATTATAGTATATTTACACTTTGAATGTTGTCACACCACTTATATTACAGCTACCCTAAGGTCTTACAAAGCTAACGCCTGTGTCCGATTTCAATTTAATACATTTTTGTGAATTTGACAGGTTTCGTTAGCTTCTAGTGTCCCTTCAATCCTATGGGTAGCTTCACTTTTTCAGCATAACTATAGCATATTTACACTTTGAATTTTGTCACACCACTTTTATTACAGCTACCCTAAGGTCTTGCAAAGCTTAGCTAACACTTGTCCGATTTCAATTTAAGGCATTTTTGTGAATTTCAAAGGTCCCGTTAGGAGGGAGCTAGCTAGCTCTCATTGATAAAGCTATCCAGCTCACTCGCTGACAACTGCCCAACTTTTAGCCCCATCCCTGCACATTAAATACAATATACTCCTGAGATCATATTGGTTTGTTATTGTATCTGACTTATTACATTACATTTACCATGCTGAAGTTTGATATTTCTTATGCATTTTTTTGTGGTGTATTTTCTTTTCACCTCTCCGGGAACCATCACCTTATCGTGGTGGAGAGGTTTGGGTGTCCCTATGAACCTGAGGGCTGTGTTGTCTGGAGCTTTGTGCTCCTGGTAGGGTCTCCCATGGCAAAGTGGTCTCAGGTGAGGGGCCAGACGAAGAATGGTTCAAAAAACCCTATGAAAAAACGAGGAAGGGATAGAGAGACCCTGCCCGGAGGAAGCCCGGGGCCCCCGTCTGGAGCCAGGCCCACAGGGAGGGCTCGTCAGCGAGCGTCTGGTGGCCGGGTTTGCCACGGAGCCCGGCCGGGCACAGCCCGAAAAAGCTACGTGGCACCTATCTCTCCAGCCCATGGGCCCACCACCTGTGGGAGGAACCGCTGGGGTCGGGTGCGCTGCCACACGGGTGGCGGTGAAGGTCAGGGGCCTCGACGGACCACACCCGGGCAGCAGAGGCTGGCTCTGGGGACGTGGAATGTCTCCTCGCTGTGGGGGAAGGAGCCGGAACTTGTGCTTGAGGTGGAGCGCTACCAGTTGGATCTGGTGGGGCTTACCTCTACGCATAGTCTCGATTCTGGAACCGTACTCCTGGAGAGGGGTTGGACTCTTTTCTTCTCCGGAGTTGCCCAGGGTGTGAGGCGCCAGGCGGGTGTGGGGATACTCACAAGTCCCCGGCTGAGCGCCGCAACGTTGGAGTTTACCCCGGTGGACGAGAGGGTCGCCTCACTACGCCTGCGGGTTGTTGGGGGGAAAACTCTCACTGTTGTTTGTGCATATGCACCAAACAAGAGTTCAGAGTATTCTGCCTTCTTGGAGACCTTGAATGGAGTCCTGTATGGGGCTCCGGAGGGGGACTCCATAGTTCTGCTGGGGGACTTCAACGCACATGTGGGCAATGACGGAGACACATAGAGAGGCGTGATTGGGAGGAACGGCCTCCCTGATCTAAACCAGAGTGGTTGTCTGTTATTGGACTTCTGTGCTAGTCATGGATTGTCTATAACAAACACCATGTTCGAACATAGGGATGCTCATAAGTGTACTTGGTACCAGAGCACCCTAGGCCGAAGGTCAATGATCGATTTTATAATCGTTTCATCTGATCTGAGGCCGTATGTTTTGGACACTCGGGTGAAGAGAGGGGCGGAGCTGTCAACTGATCACCATCTGGTGGTGAGTTGGGTCAGGGGGTGGGGGAAGACTCTGGACAGACCTGTTAAGCCCAAACGGGTGGTGCGGGTAAATTGGGAATGTCTGGAGGAAGCTCCTGTCCGACAGACCTTCAACTCACACCTCCGGCGGAGCTTTTCGTGCATCCCTGTGGAGGCTGGGGGCATTGAACCTGAGTGGACAATGTTCAAAGTTTCCATTGCTGAAGCTGCGGCAGGGAGCTGTGGTCTTAGGGTCTTAGGTGCCTCAAGGGGCGGTAACCCTCGAACACCGTGGTGGACACCGGTGGTCAGGGAAGCTGTCCGACTGAAGAAGGAGTCTTTCCGGGATATGTTATCCCAGAGGACTCCGGAGGCAGTTGCAAGGTACCGAAGGGCCCGAAGGACAGCAGCCTCTGTCGTGAAAGAGGCAAAGCAGCGGGTGTGGGAGAAGTTCGGAGAAGACATGGAGAAGGACTTTCGGTCGGCACCAAGGCGCTTCTGGAAAACCGTCCGCCACCTCAGAAGGGGGAAGCGGGGAACCATCCAAGCTGTGTACAGTAAGGGTGGGGCGTTGTTGACCTCAACTGAGGAGGTAATAGGGCGGTGGAAAGAGCACTTTGAGGAACTCCTAAATCCAGCTGATGCGCCCTCTTTGTTAGAGGCAGAGCTGGAGGATGACGGGGGGTTGTCGTCAATTTCCCTGGTGGAGGTCACTGAGGTAGTCAAACAACTCCACAGTGGCAAAGCCCCAGGGATTGATGAGATCCGTCCAGAAATGCTGAAAGCTCTGGGTGTGGAGGGGCTGTCTTGGTTGACACGCCTACTCAACATTGCGTGGAAGTCTGGGACAGTGCCAAAGGAGTGGCTCACCGGGGTGGTGGTTCCCCTGTTCAAAAAGGGGGACCAGAGGGTGTGTACCAATTACAGGGGTATCACACTTCTCAGCCTCCCTGGTAAAGTCTACTCCAAGGTGCCGGCCGATAGTCGAACCTCAGGTTGAAGAGGTACAATGCGGATTCCGTCCTGGTCGTGGAACAACGGATCAGCTCTTTACTCTAGCAAGGATCCTGGAGGGAGCCTGGGAGTATGCCCATCCGTTCTACATGTGTTTTGTGGATCTGGAGAAGGCATATGACCGGGTCCCCCGGGAGACATTGTGGGAGGTGCTGCGGGAGTATGGGGTGAGGGGGTCCCTTCTCAGGGCCATCCAATCTCTGTATGACCAAAGCGAGAGCTGTGTCCGGGTTCTCGGCAGTAAGTCGGACACGTTCCAGGTGAGGGTTGGCCTCCGCCAGGGCTGCGCTTTATCACCAATCCTGTTCGTAGTATTTATGGACAGGATATCGAGGCGTAGTCGTGGTAGGGAGGGGTTGCAGTTCGGTGGGCTGGGGATCTCATCGCTGCTCTTTGCAGATGATGTGGTCCTGATGGCATCATCGGCCTGTGACCTTCAGTACTCACTGGATCGGTTTGCAGCCGAGTGTGAAGCGGCTGGGATGAGGATCAGCACCTCTAAATCTGAGGCCATGGTTCTCAGCAGGAAACCGATGGAGTGCCTTCTCCAGGTAGGGAATGAGTCCTTACCCCAAGTGAAGGAATTTAAGTACCTTGGGGTCTTGTTCGTGAGTGAGGGGACAATGGAGCGGGAGATTGGTCGGAGAATCGGCGCAGCGGGGGCGGTATTACATTCAGTTTATCGCACCGTTGTGACGAAAAGAGAGCTGAGCCAGAAGGCAAAGCTCTCGATCTACCGGTCAGTTTTCGTTCCTACCCTCACCTATGGTCATGAAGGCTGGGTCATGACCGAAAGAACGAGATCCAGGGTACAAGCGGCCGAAATGGGTTTCCTCAGGAGGGTGGCTGGCGTCTCCCTTAGAGATAGGGTGAGAAGCTCAGTCATCCGTGAGGAGCTCGGAGTAGAGTCGCTGCTCCTTCACGTCGAAAGGAGCCAGTTGAGGTGGTTCGGGCATCTGGTAAGGATGCCCCCTGGGCGCCTCCCTAGGGAGGTGTTCCAGGCACGTCCAACTGGGAGGAGGCCTTGGGGAAGACCCAGGACTAGGTGGAGGGATTACATCTCCAACCTGGCCTGGGAACGCCTCGGGATCCCCCAGTCAGAGCTGGTTAATGTGGCTCGGGAAAGGGAAATTTGGGGTCCCCTGCTGGAGCTGCTCCCCCCGCGACCCGACCACGGATAAGCGGACGACGATGGATGGATGGATGGATGGATTTTCTTTTCACATCCATTAAAGGAACACGCCGACTTATTGGGACTTTAGCTTATTCACTGTAACCCGCAGAGTTAGACAAGTCGATACATACCCTTCTCATCTCCGATCTTAGTACAGATCCTGGAGGTAACCGGTTACAACTAGTCTACTGCTCCGAATAAGTGACAAAATAATGCCAACATGTTTCCTATTTAGAACTTAGAACTTAGAAAACTTTAATGTCCCCGAGAGGCAATTTGTACAGTACAGGCATATGACACATAATTCACAACACAAACATTGAACCAAACATCTACAGCGCTATTTGTCTAACACATCAATAAATAGAATACAGTAAAAGGAGTATATAAACACAACATTTACATGTTGTGATTTGTATAGTCACAGGGTTTACAAATGTAAATGGACTGTATTTATATAGCGCTTTTCTAGTCTTAACAACTACTCAAAGCGCTTTTACATAGTACAGGAACCATCCACCATTCACACACATTCATACACTGTGGCCGACACTCCGATGCGCAGCATCGGGGGCAACTCAGGGTTCAGTGTCTTACCCAAGGACACTTCGACATGGGACTGCAGGGCCGGGGATCGAACCACCTACCTTCCAATTGGCAGGCTCTACCACTGAGCCACAGCCGCCCCGTCAAATAACAAGGTCACATGAGACACAGCCATCTTCTAACCATATATAAACTGGGAACTATATTCTTAGAAAGGCAAAGCAGTGCTACTTCTGCTACTTGGGCGGAGTGATATTCTTGCCTCACCTGAGAAGCCCAGAGCAGAGTTAAAGTCTTCCACCAGCCCATCACTTTGAGGGTGGAGTGGTATGGGCCTCGTCTTGAACTCACAGAAAACATAGGACTCAAAGTTCTGCCCTTGATCACTGTGGAGCTCAGCGGGGACCCCGAATGCTTGTCATTTCCGTAGTGCCCCAGCCCCACCGCACCGTGGACAACTTGAAGGATCGAGTTCACGGGGCACCAGTAGCTGCAGGATGTCGTTCCCCCCGTCGGGTAGCCTAAAGTAAAGTCTCTGCCCAAATCGCCTCTCCACTGCTGTATAGTGGTACTTCCGGCGTTGGCGTTGGCATTGGCGTTGGCATTGGCGTTGGCAGGGCGTTGGCGTGCCGTGCTGGAACCGTCAGGGTGTGTAGCGGTAGTCCCAGCCTCTAGGGGGCGTTGGCATGCCGCGCTGAAACTGTCAGGGCATGCAATGATACTCCCGGCCTCTGTGGTGGAAGTTTTTCTTGTAGCAGCAGGGTTTAGTAATATCAATGATAAGAATGCAAACGAATAGAGACTGTTTGAGAATTAAACCAAAGTCTGGTCTTTGAGCATTTATTATATTTTGCAAAATAGAGTAACACAGTTTCAAGAGGTACACGCAGCACAACTGAAACAGTATTTCTGCCTTCTAGATAAAACATTACACATTATATAGGAAAAAACAGAACATCGTTGAAGCCAGCCCCCCTCGTACATCCTTGGTGCTGTCTTTTTTTGGTCACATACCATAAACAATTAAAGTTAGTTTACATTCCTCCTCTGCTATGTTCTAATCTTTAACCAAAACACCTCTCTTCCTTTGAGACAGAAAGAAACGTAGTTTCTCGCTGTCGTAAGCAGTCATCGGCCTTCCTCACTTGTTATCTAAAAACAAAGATAACAACTTGAGAAAGCTTCAGGCTAGTTAAAGCAATATAATTTCTACTAGACTATAGTTGAGGGCTGCAGCTGTTTTTCCCCTCTGCTACTTTAAAAAGTCCACAGAGAGAGAAAGAAAACAACCAGGATCTTGTGGAGGTTGAAAAAAATCTTTAAAGGGATACTTCACCGCTGGAAAGCTGAATATATCTTTAAATTGGGTCACTTATGTAGCAGAAATGTGAAAAAAAAATTTAATTGGTGCCTTCTAGGCCGAGAAAAGACAGAAAATGTGTTTTTGGCTCATATGGATGAAAGACACCAAATCCCAGAATGCACTTCGCTTCACTGCTTTGAGTCCACTCCCAAGCCACGCCTACCGCTTGACAGACAGACAGTTAGGCATTCGACTCAACTCAATGTGTTTTATTGTTATTTCAACCATATACACGAAACAACATTTCATCGTGGCTCAAGTGGTGTTACACATTTAAAATAAAAACTACATTATATAATAACGACATACGAAACAGGCTACCTTTAGTGCACACTCACATTATAGGCTCCGTAAAGTTCAGCTAAGCATACTAGCATTAGGCTTGGTGGGCTGTAAACACCGAGTATAAACACAGCCGTGAATTAGTGTGGAATGTCGAATGGTCGCCATGTAACAGTCACAAACTCCAGCGGTTAGCAGTTAGTTGGATACAAATCACCCCATTTCTGCACCAGTCCGTGTTAACACAGCCCACCTTCATACAGAGCATCTCCGGACAGTCCGGTTCACTGTTGTTCAGCCATGTTTCCACAAAAGCAAAAAACACAGTCTCTGAATTCACGTTGGGAGCATCGTTGAAGTTGGATGTAGTCCAGTTTGTTGTTTAATGAACGGACACTTGCAAGCAGGATTGAGGGGACAGGTGGCTGGCTAGCGTTAGCTTCCCACCTAGCCGACGAGGATGTCCCCTACCCGGCTCGGGCCATCGAGCGAGACCGCTGGTCTCCGTGCAGGCGAAGCTCTCGTAGTGGGCCGATTATTCCGTCTGTAATAACGTTCCCTGCATATTCTCCGATCTGTACCGATGTATCCCGGTGGTACACGTGCGGTAGTTTGAATGCACATAATTGTTGTAAAAGTTTGCTACTGAGAAGTTCTCTTAATACATCCATGAGAGAGAGCCCTGTTTAGCGAGGATTCAAGATGGCTGACATTTTGTTTTTTTCCGGCTGAGATCGGCTCGCTTCGGGTGATGGGCGGGTTTAAAACATGCGGAAGTAGGTCCTACTACTGGCTGTAGTCTTTTGCTCTGGCCAAAAAATCTTCCGATGACGCAAAAATCGTCATTTTACGTCATCTTCAGTCTCAGGGGGATATGAGGGAGGGACGCACGGTCATTCAGAAATACTACCGGGTTTCTACTGATACAAAGCTGAATGCTAAATGGGTGAAGTATCCCTTTAAGGTAATGGTTAAAATAAAATTTGCCATCACAGTTCACCCTTTTGATTACAAAATAATCACACAAAATAAATTTTACTTTTTAAAGATTCAAACGTATCACAAATGCAGTAATGACGAATAAACTCATTACAAATTTGGACCCCCCGAATCTCCTCGGAGGGTACCATTCCTGTCCAGCTGCTCCATTTGTTGTTTTTCTCAGCCACCGGTTGTTTTGTGGAAACAAAAGTGGAAAGAAAATGCACTTTCCTCTGAAGCCTCAGAGAAGTCAAACAGTCTGTCAGTAGGCAGCCTGTGTGTGTATTATGTCAAAGTTTTGCAGAATGAGTAGGTCAGATTTTTTTACTCTTTGATGCAAGGTGAGGCTCCTCTTCTTTCTTCTTAATGTCGGGGTAGCACAGAACATTGTCTGTCAGGCTTGCCCCAATTTTCTCCCTCGTAGGCAGCACAATGGAAATTGTTGCCACTTGTTGTAGGTTATCGCAAACCTAGCTGCTCCCCTCCGGATCAGGAACGCTGCTCCTCTCCGGATCAGGAACCTGTTTGCAGTACGTGGCATGAATCCATGTCGCTCTCTCTGTATCCTTCACTGCCGTGGGTGTCCATTCTCCTCCTGCTGTCCTTCACTAGCACCAAGTCACCTGGTTTGAGTTTATGCAGCGCTCCTTCCACTTTCCTTGGCAAGTCTGCTAAAAAACCCTGGAAACTCATGGTAGAGAGAGCAGAAGAAAATTGTACACATTTCACATTTCCTTTTCGCACTGAGCGGTGGAGGGAAGATGTCCTATTCCTAAAGATGTTTTTTTTTTTTCCAAAGGGAAATCTCAATCGGACTGAGATTACAGCAAGTTTTTGATCTTTTCGCATCCAACGGTAAAGCCGTTGTCCAAAGGAGCTCTGTGTCTGCACAGCATTAAACCGTTCAAATCATAAGCACAGTGGCACCTGATCTCCATTCCAACATCCATACTCATTTAGTGAACCCTAAAAAATTACAAAAGAGTCTTTCTTTTCCTCCTTAATTTACTCCATAATAATCCTTATAAAATGTGCATAAAGGAAACACTTGTTCTGAAAGTTGCTCCCTTTAGGCCCCAAATTACCCTGAGGGCTGTTTAGTGCAAGTCAATCAGAATTAGAAAAATACAAAAATTGTATTTAAAATAGCTACGGACTGGGAAAATTAAAAAAAAGTGAACACAACAATGTTTTGGTACCGGATGACTATCATAGACATATCCATTATTTAGTATTTAATCTTAAATATAACTCCACAGAACTGTCAGTGATAATGGTACTAAAAGGTTTTCCCATCACACTATCCTATATACAAAATATATGTATGAATTATGCATTTTGCTCAAGTCCAAGCTTCAGACGGAAACTGTCCCTGCAGAGAACGAGGAATGCTTTGTCCCTTTTTTTTTTAGCCAACAATACAAACTTGTTTACACCAATCAGATCATCTGTGGAATCAAATCCACCTCCCTCTGCCTCTTCCTGGTGTTCCTAATGGCATTAGGGAAACAACCAAACTTTCTCATGTTTCAGCTAATTTTTCATACTAAAATATGTTTCTGAAAGAATTTTAGGTGAGAAATAAGCAATGCACTAACAGAATATTGATTCATATTTATTCAATTTGACAGTTTGACTGCAGTTCATGGCAGTCATTTGACACTATGTAGCGATTCCTTGGCTCTGATTGGTAGTTAATCTTGGAAACTTAGGAAAGCAGAGGAACATTATCTTTTCACAGACCGTCTGTGTAATGTGCTACTGTTTTTAGCAATATGACAATAAAGTTGTTTTTTATCCAAACAAATTACCTACTGAACCTTAAAATGTATAGAACTGTCTAACTACATGTGCAGCCTTTCAACATACTGTATTTGGGCCCAATTAGAAATCATATATATATTTAACTGTTATAAGCGTAAGCTCTTTATCTCCACCCTTTTGTTTAGCATTGCTGTCTGACTGTGCTGTCATTGATGTGTTGTTGGCAATATTTTAGTTGTCCTATCTTTTGCTCTTGTATGCAAATCTGTCTTTTGAACTTATTAAAACACACATTATTACGTCTTAACCCATGTCAGTAAAGTAAGTATTTTTCTCTGAAATAAAATGTATTTAAAATAGCTATAAAATCCAAATGATGTGAACACTTTATATTTTAAACCCCTTATTTATAATGCTACTGTATCCCTCCTGTTTGAGGCATGAAAAAACTCATGACTCAAACACTCAGTATATATAAATAATGTTTAGTGGTTTAGCCCTTAACACTGTCCCGTGTTACACAGAAATACCTGTATAAAAGCAACAAAAGTTAAAACAATCACCAAAATAAAACGTTTTCAACATCATGTTAAAGTTTAAACAATTTTGTCATATAGTAACTCAAAATGCAAACAAAGTCTATAGTGCAGTTCTGCTGAAAACTCACTAGAGTACAATATTAAACGCTGATAGAATGGAATCTCTATAAACCCGAATCAGTTTCAATATTGTCTTAACCAATAAACTCAGATATACCCAACAAACTATGTTTATTTTATTGTTATCATGTTTGCAACACAAAGTACTACTAATTGCTGTCTAGTATTAGCATAGCACAAATTAAACTAAGCACTGAGTACTGCAGTCGGTTTATCCAATTTGTATCTTGAAATCATATCACATTGTACGATCTATGACAGTAACGTGTATCAAAATCATTGCTGAACCTAAATTCGAAATCCAAATGTCTCCTTCCTCCACATGCACAACTCCTCCCTCATCTTATCTTTGGGTGTATGTGTGTGTGTGTGTGTGTGTGTGTGTGTGTGTGTGTGTGTGTGTGTGTGTGTGTGTGTGTGTGTGTGTGAAAGCCCTCACCTTGGCTGCTCTCTGAGCTTCTGTAAGAGAAAAAACACACTGCTATTCAACGCCTCTAAGAAAATGTTGCCTCATAGTTTGGAAAACTGAAAATGTTCAGAGCAATTTTGTCAGCCAAATGAATGGTTTTAGCAGCTAATCATTTTAATTGATTTGTAGGTCTATTTGATAGACAGCTCTATAATGATAATACAGTAATAAACATGTTTCATGTACAAAAAAATCCCAATTTGTCTTACCCCAAACTGTATATCAGATAGTAGTCTAAAGTGATAATAGTATCTAAATGTTTTTGACAAAAACTCAAATGTTCTCTCCATCTAAAAAAATCTTTGTGTGCACACAGTTTATCAAAACATGGTTAAAAATGACTCCAACAGCAAATAAGGAGTTAAAAACAAAAAACGTACGATTACATCGATTGCTTCCTGTTTAGTGGATCCTGTGTTTTTGAGGCCGGTAGTCGGAGCGCCATTTGATGACCACAATTTTCACTCAATCCCACATCAAATGTGAGTGTTGCTCAGATGTAACGCGGTACCTGAGGCAAAAATGGTGAAACATCAATTGGAAAAAACGTTATTTTTACCGTGAAAAAGGGTGTGTTAGGCACAGACTTCACCCAAACGGTGAACACTGCAGGCCCAAACACGCGCTGTGGCGAAAGTTTTCTTTATAACAATCCGTCCAGTCAGTCAGTCAGTCTAGTAAGTCATAAAAACGTCCTGATTTAGTCTCCTGATCTGTAGGAGACAAAGATAAACAAATAAATATGAGACAGTTGAGTGAGAGAGTCTGAAAAAACATACTTTATCAGTCAAGTATTTAGTCATACTGCACGTTTGTTTTTATGCCAGTAGACAAGAACACTCAAGCTCATCCTTTCCATTTCTTCAAAAAAAACTCTTCTGCTTCAGCTGGGACAAAAATGAAAACAAAGAAGCACAGTGTAATTGTTGTGGCTTCATGTGTACCTCTGTAGGCAACAACTTACTTTTCCTCAGCCAGGAGTTTTAACAGGCTGGCAAAGACAAACACTTTTGTGCATTTAGAATGTGTCAAGAATAATCAGAATGATTTTTATCAAGGCGCACAACTGGAAACATGGAAACAACCCCAATTCCAAAATAGACACATTAAATTTCGGGTGTTGTCGCGATACGCTGGAGCCATCAGGAAGGGTTGGGAGGTGTCAGCGTTTAGGCGGTCCAGACTGCGACGGGTCAGCTTGATGGCTTTCTCCATTGACTGAATTTCAGCTTTCATTTGTTGTACCGTTTCTTCAACTGCTTCTTCCATTTTAATTTACCATGTGCTCGATACCACTTCTAACACTAATGTAGCGAGCTACATGGAAGAAGTCAGAGAGCCAGAGCTATCAAAATCTAATGTAGTTTATTTACATTCTACACACACTCGATACACAGAGGTCATCAACCAACCCCAGTGTCTCAGTCATGGTAACCCAACAAATGTAAATAAACATGAACACTAAATCAAGACTAAAATCCAGGTAACATAAATACTTAACAAAACACTAACAGAACATCATTTGCACACTTAAACTAGGACAGGAACCGTTAATAACATAGTCCTACGATCCTTTGCACTGTAGTGCAGAACAGTCAACACAACGGCATCCTGCAGTGTAGAGACTTACTTTTTGCTTTTAGAAGCAGTTTCATCGAGGTCCTCTGACAATTGCAGCCCATCCGGAAGCTTTTTTGATCCATCATGGAATTACAGTGTCTTTTAGTGTCTTTGTAACATAAAAAAAATATTATGAATCCAAAAATTAACTTGCACGTATGTTTTGTTTGCTTCGCGAATTTTGGACCGATCGTCTCGCCGTAGCTCTAGCTTAATAGCTGGGAGCTAGCGCTTTCCACAGACCTCTCCTGTGTCTTCATAGTACCTTCCATAAGCTTAGAAATTGAAATTGTGCGGAGACTATGCATGCAGTTTCAAGAGCGATAAATCCACGTTTGAACGGCTATTTACTTTGTTTTGTACAAAAAAGCGATCTTTGTTTGGGTAAATGACCATGACTTTGACTGACAGCTTCGTTGATCAATCAAATGAAGTAATGTGCTCAAAGAGTTTGCTCAGCGAATAGAGAGCCCTTACAGGAAGGCCTTTACTAGGTCTTTGTGTGTGTATTGGGAGAATACAGAGGCCTAGCAGGCTGAAATGAGTGTGATTTGGCTTACTGATGTCTAATAGCAGACAGATAATACATTGAAGATGACACAACTAACCTTTTTGGATAAAAGCGTATAGACTTTAATGCTTAAATAGTTTAATATTTTGGTAGTTACAGAGTTGATTTCTGTTTCCCCTGATTGACAACACCTAGAAGAACACTTGGCCATTATTGTTCTCTGTGGGATTTCAATACATTTCTGTGAGATTTAATTTCTTTTGTTTTGTCTTTATAGTCATTTAACAAGTTATACATTCATATGACATCCCTGCAGCATTCATATCCTGATAGCCCAGGTTCTCCTGAAAGAAATGATATATAACTTGATTGTGCATAACGGGGGTTGAGGTTATACAAGCATTATTACACAAGGACACCAGGCGAACAAAAGAGGAAAAAAAGGGCTTAGACCTCTGAGGGTTCTATAAACATGAAGCCAACCAATCTGCTGCCTCAGCGTTCTCAGCACAGAAAAGGAAAGAATGAGGTTCTGTTTATTAACTATACTGTGATACACCCCAACGGCACGTCAGACCCCACCTACCAAGAGCCTGGGTCTGTCCGAGGTTTCTTCCTAAAAGGGAGTTTTTCCTCGCCACTGTTGCACTGAGTGCTTGCTCTTGGGGGATTTGTTGGGTTTTTGTAAATTATAGTGTGGTCTAGACCTACTCTATCTGTAGTGTATCTGTAAGTGTCTTGAGATAACTCCTGTTATGATTTGATACTATAAATAAAATTGAATTGAATTGAATTGAATTCCAAACTTTCACCTGAGTCTATGATTTTTGAAAGAACCAGAATAAATAAAATATGTGGTTTTACATATGTGGTTTTAGAATTTGAATTTTCCTTTTCAGCAACCGTTGGTTCGTCTTCGTGGTGGGGCCATCGTAGGCGAGGGCCGAGTGGAGGTGTTGAAAAATGGAGAGTGGGGTACCATATGTGATGATAACTGGAACCTGCTGTCTGCCACCGTGGTGTGTCGAGAGCTGGGCTTCGGTACGGCCATAGAGGCCCTGTCTGGAGGTCGCCTGGGACAAGGTATAATATAGTTTTACATTTTTACTGTTATTTGTGTAAGAAAGGTTAACTAATAAAACAGATGAGGTCTGATTACGTTTCCAGCTGCTCCCTGCTGCCTATTCACATCTGGAGGCAAAACATAAGGAAATGGCAAATTTTATGGGCTTTTTGATTTAAAGTACGTTATTAAGCCTAATCTAAACAAGAGTGCTGCTCTCTCCTTCCTCCAACACCTTATTCCTCTAAGCAGCAACAGCCTGGGCTAAGTACAGTGTAGACCTGAAACAGTGCCATGCCATTAGCTCAGAATGACTTTATTGTTGGAAGAACTGTGCATGTATATTTCCAACATGGCACGGGATGGAAGGTTATGACTGTGTAGCAAAACCACATATCCCAAACATTTCAGGCAGTAATTCTATCCTTTATTATCCTCTTCATATCACCCATGTGTGCCACTGAGCAGAGTATTATGAACCTACAGACCTGATGGTAAAAGTGATTTAACTCAGTAGAACAGGATTAGTTACAGTGTGCAGGTCTGTGAAGATAGGAATCCGTTCCTGAGCCGGTATGAAATCAGATATCTTTCTGTGAGGATATATGAAAATTCCTGTGTATTCGATTTAGAAGTTACTTTACTGAGTTAGGAAGAGATAAGACAAGCCTATTTCAGCTGGAATGTGGACAGAGCCCGTGGTGAATGGTGTCTGTACTGAAACGTAAACCTCTAACCCATTACTTTCTGTTCAGATCCTGGGAAATAAAATGTGGCTTGCCATTTGGATTGTATTAAACTCTATACACTAAACAGTGTTTTTACATTAAAGCTGCATTGTTTTGTTATGGCCATAGTGTATCAAGCAGTAAACACAACGTTGACATTACAACATTACATAGTTGTTATGGTTATGTATTAGCAGCATGTTGCATCAATTCAGTTTGTCTTTTGGCAACTGTAATTTCAATATTCTCTCTCCTTTTAGCTCTGTTTTGGTCTCCACCAACTTCTATGGGAAATATCTGGATCTTTAGCTGCTAAACGTCCAACTTGGGCAGTTGGTTGTCCACAGGTTAGAGAAGCTGACTAGTGGCTAAAAGGTTGCTAGCTCAAACCCCTGGGGAGATAGGACAACAATGTGGCCTCATGACCTGGCAACCCAAAGGCATAGGTTTAGTTTGGTGGTTTAGGTTTTCAAATGTAAAAACTCATATTCAGAATTGAAAGAG
Organism: Gymnocephalus cernua; assembly: GCA_023631565.1. Classification (NCBI taxonomy): domain Eukaryota; kingdom Metazoa; phylum Chordata; class Actinopteri; order Perciformes; family Percidae; genus Gymnocephalus; species Gymnocephalus cernua. The sequence continues at coordinate 33,631,137 of CM042425.1, read as the reverse complement.
TCATAATTGTCCTTGTTTGCAGTTGTGTCCTGTCAATGTCTCTTTTACAATGGTGGCCTATAGGGAAATCATTTTCTGGGTTTATGAGGCCCGCTGAATATGCGAAGTAGTGCTTCTCCCGCTGGCCTTGGCTGTGAGCACCTGCTCGGCCAGTAGACTGGTGGTGTCACAGGTTTTTAAATCACATTTCTTGGCTCAAGGAAAGGTTTTCAAATGTAAAAACTCCATGGAAATTCAGAATTGAAAAAGTCATAATTGACCTTGTTTGCAGTTGTGTCCTGTCAATGTCTCTTTTACAATGGTGGCCTATAGTGTTTTAAAGCCCAAGCTCACCTGTTATCAGGATATACAAAAAGTAAAAAATTTTCTCTAAGGGCATACCGATAACTGGCAAAAAGAATCACATACACAATGGTACTTCTGCATAGGAGGTGTTTCCTTTTATCATAAACAGGGACATGCTGCACATTCCAGTAACATTAGACATGGAAAATGTTGAAACAGAGGGAATGTTCCTGTTCCAAATCATTTCCCATCTTTATTTCTCATCATTGGCTCTCTGTAACCTTTCATGGAGAAAAACAAAACTCAGATGGAAAAAAAAAAAAAAAAACTCAGATGGTAATAGTACATCATGATAAACAGCAAAACATTTCACAAAATAGATTAAAGGTCTTTGGCAACTTATACTGTATCATGTTGTAAGCAGATGATGTGTGTGCCAGTGTTACATTGCTTTTTTGTGTGAGGATAATATTTATGTAAAGCTCAGCGTAAGTTCATTCAGGAAGACTTCTATGCTTCTTCATTCTCCTCCTCTCTCTCTCTCTCTCTCTCTCTCTCTCTCTTTCTCTCTCTCTCTCTCTCTCTCTCTCTTTCTTTCTCTCTCTCTCTCTCTCTCTCTCTCTCAACCTAATCAGCAGACTCTGGGCATTCACTCTTTCAGTTTAACCAACCAGATGCTTCCACGATCTCTGTGAGCCAATCACTTTGTTTCACTCAAACTTAAATCTATTCTCCTCTCTGCTGCTGTCAGTTGTCATTCCAAGCTTCCTTTACCACCCCAAGTGTCAAGACTCCATCAGGGGATATTCCTGTCTTTCCTGTCTACCCCTTATAAATTAAACATAGCGATGGAGTCTTATTGCCAAAGACTCTCACATTTCAACCTATTGTGCACCATGTTAAAGTGTTATTGTTGGGGCGATCTCTAGCTCACCCAGAGTCCTACAGTGGTGCAGGGTTCAAGTTTGACCTGCTACCCTATGCTGTGTGTCATCCCCCATCTCTCTCCCCCTTTCATGTCTATGCACTTTCAAATGAAGGGAAAAGCCCCAAAAAATGATCTTTAAAAAAAAAAAAATATATATATATATATATATATATATATATATATATATATATATATTATTTTCACCTTTTAAAGGTACAATATGTAACATTTCTGCATTAAAATGTCTAAAAACGACCATACCTATGTTATATATTTTTTTGAGATGTGTAGTTACACTCTCCCAAATGTTTCCACCAAACTTCAAACCCAGAGAAATCTGTTATTTTATTTTCAGACACGGCACATTTCCTTTCCTTCCTAGTCGCCCGTCAGTGGCGTCATATAACCTTTCACCCTCTAGTTCCTCGTAACTTCCTTCAAAACACGGCAACCAGATGATACGTTCGTGTGTAATTGTAAATCATACAATGTCACAGAAAAAAATACTCCTAACCATAATACTGCTTTTTCTGCCACGCAGCATCATTTTGTGATTGATAACATGCCACTTTGCAACACAGTAATACAGCAGATATCTTATTTATTGATACATATCAATATCGATCCAGTTTAACGTTACTACAATGTGCTGGTTGACAAGTAGCTAACTTAATGCTAGCTAGCTAATGCTTGGTGGATAACATTATACGGTTACCACATCGTTCAACATGCTCATAAAGTTATTGGTAGCATGATTGTTTTCACCACGGATAAAAGCAGCGCTGGGCTAACCCACGAATGAGTTTACCAGTAATGTTAACGTTAGCTGTAGCTTTATATCGACGACTAATCTAATGCTAATTTAGCCAGCTAGCACCCGGTCTGTCTTCTGGGACAGCTTCTCACCCCTTCGCGTTTAGATGTCTTTACAGTTAGCTAAATTAACCCGACAAAGCACCAAAACGAATAGTTAAGATTAAAGAAAAGTGAAGGGGGAGATTGTTCCGGGCAGCTTGGAGATGTCTTGCTGCTGAACATCGGCCATCGGCCGTCCTCGGCTCGCCGTCCCGGGAGATTCCCCCAGCAATCCCCACCCACACCAGTCTCTCGTTGAGTTGCTAGCTAGCGTTACAACAAACCCCGTGAAACTATCCAAAAGGTGACAGTGACATGTGAAATATATTGTGATTGTCACTGTGATTTTAGCTGCTGGCTAACGTTAGCTTGCTGGCTCACTAGCTAGCTAACTGGTCAGCTTCCAATACAGATAGAATCAAGAAAAACGTAATTATGTTGGGAAAATGCCGCTATGTTATTAGAATGACATGAATAAAGTGTAATAAAGTGAATACATTTGAGTGGGTGGCTAAACTTGTCCGTGAACAGATGCATTCTAATCAGCGAAGTTGTTTACAACTCCCATAATTCCACGCAACTTACCAACGTCATCAAAAGTCCGTGTTTACAATCCATTGTTTTGGTTGAGAAAGTTACATATTGTATGTTTAATTAAGTCTCTCCTGATGAAAAGTCCTAGTGTCATGTTAAGGTATCTTTTGTTCTCATGTAAAGGTCATATGGTCATAGGTAATCATAATTTGGTACTTCATATAATGTGGCGACTATAATGTTGTTGTAGTATTACTATATTAAAGTATTTTGAGTCTCTATGTTAAATGTGAAGCTACAGCTGGTTTTTAAAGGTCTCGGGTGATGTGAGCTCTGGTGCGGGACTAGGTGAGCAGACAAGAGAGTTTTGGATGTATTGTAGTCTCCCAAATTGATCATTTTGTAGACAGTACTACGACCTGCCTACGGACAACTTTAGACTCTGTTGTTCCCCTCAAAAAGAAGATGATGAAGCAAAGGAAACTAGCACCTTGGTATAACTCCCAAACTCGCAAACTAAAACAAATTTCACAAAAACTTGAAAGTAAATGGCGTTCCACCAAACTGGAAGAATCTCGTTTAGATTGGCAAGAAAGTCTGAAAACCTATAGGAACGCCCTCAGAAATGCCAGATCAGACTATTACTCATTACTAATAGAAGAAAATAAGAACAACCCAAGGTTTCTTTTCAGCACTGTAGCCAGGCTGACAGACAGTCACAGCTCTACTGAACCATCTATTCCTATAGCTCTGAGTAGTGATGACTTCATGAGCTTTTTTGATGATAAAATTATAACAATTAGAGATAAAATTAATCATCTTTTGCCCTCAACTTCCAACGGTTCACCTTTTAACAAAGGACTGCTAGAAAGAACGACAAGACCTGACATATACTTAGACTGCTTTTACCCTATAAACCTTCAACAATTAATGTTAAAGGTCTCTTCAGCTAAGCCATCTACCTGTCTCTTAGACCCCATCCCAACGAAGCTACTTAAGAAGTGCTACCAATCTAGATATGATTAATATACCTTTACTAACAGGTTATGTACCACAGTCATTTAAAGTAGCTGTAATAAAACCTCTTCTGAAAAAACCCACCCTCGATCCTGAGGTCTTAGCCAACTATAGACCTATATCTAATCTTCCCTTCCTCTCCAAAATCCTTGAGAAGGTAGTCGCCAATCAGTTCTGTGATTTTCTACATAGCAATAGTGTATTTGACGACTTTCAGTCAGGATTTACAATGCATCATAGCACAGAGACGGCACTGGTGAAAATTACTAACGACCTTCTAACTGCTTCAGACAAAGGACTTGTCTCCATACTTGTCTTACTAGATCTTAGTGCTGCTTTCAACACTATTGACCATACCATCCTGTTACATAGACTGGAACACTTAGTATTAAAGGAATCACACTAAGCTGGTTTAAGTCATATTTATCTGATCGATCTCAATTTGTTAATATTTATGATACATCCTCCAGGTACTCTGAAGTTAACCATGGCGTTCCACAAGGCTCAGTGCTTGGACCAATTCTATTTACCTTATGTATATGCTTCCCCTAGGCAATATTATTAGGAAACATTCAATTAACTTTCATTGTTATGCGGATGACACCCAACTATACCTATCAACTAAGCCAGACAAAACCAGTCAGCTAACTAAACTCCAAGCATGCATCAAAGATATAAAAGCATAGATGACCTACAATTTTCTGACGTTAAACTCAGACAAAACTGAGGTGATTGTGTTGGGCCCTAAACACCTCCGAACCTCATTATCCAAAGATATAGTTACTCTGGATGGTTTGCCCTGGCCTCCAGCACTACTGTCAGAAATCTAGGAGTTATTTTTGATCAGGATATATCCTTTAACGCCCACTTAAAACAAACCTCAAGAACAGCCTTTTTTCACCTTCGTAACATTGCCAAAATTAGGAACATCCTATCTCAAAACGATGCTGAAAAACTAGTCCATGCATTTGTTACTTCCAGGCTGGACTACTGTAATTCCTTATTATCAGGATGCTCAAATAAAACCGTTAAGACTCTCCAGCTGATCCAGAATGCTGCAGCGCGTGTTCTGACAAGAACTAAGAAAAGAGATCATATTTCACCTGTATTAGCTTCTCTGCATTGGCTTCCTGTAAAATTCAGGATTGTATTTTAAATCCTTCTCCTGACCTACAAAGCTCTAAACGGTCAAGCACCATCATATCTTAAAGAGCTCATAGTACCTTACTGTCCCATTAGAGCATTGCGCTCCCAGAATGCCGAGTTACTTGTGATTCCTAGAGTCTCTAAAAGTAGAATGGGAGCCAGAGCCTTTAGCTATCAGGTTCCTCTCCTGTGGAACCAGCTCCCAGTCTGGGTCCGGGGGGCAGACACCATCACCATATTTAAGAGTACACTTAAAATTCTCCTCTTCGATAAAGCTTATAGTTAGGGAGTGAGGAGTTGCAGCATCCAGTTTTAATGCTAAGCTAATAAAATGTTGAACTATTCCTTTCGTTTTGATCTCACACCAGAGCTGTATTTTTAAATGGAAATGGTGAAATTACATTAAAAAAAAATGGACATCGGACATCTGACATCTCTCAGCCAAAACCATTTGTTTCTCATATGGGAAGCAACCTTTTAAAACTTCTTTTGTCTATATTTTTCAGGAATGGGCCCAGTGCATATGAATGAGGTGCAGTGCACTGGATTTGAGAAGTCCATTACAGAGTGTGTCTTCAACAAGGAGGCTCTTGGTTGCAGCCATGAGGAGGATGCAGCCGTCAGATGCAACGTTCCTTCTATGGGCTTCCAGCAGTCGGTGAGCCTCAGTGTTGTTTCAATCAAACATAACAGCAACATATTCTCATTTAAAAACACGGTTGTTTAGTTTGTACCCACTACAACAGGAGGCTAGATTTGTCTTTTCACGTATTTCATGCATATGTATGGCCTTCTGCAGACCACTTAGTGTTAACAAACGTTGAGGATATGTTGCATATCATATATATAGTCATCAGCTTTTATATTCAACGCCTCGCTCAACAGATTTTTCGAAAATCCTTCCAGATCTTGGCCCTCAGTTCCTTCTCTGACACCAGAGATTCTGGAGAATCTTTCACCAGGTTCTTCACAATTGGGCAAGCCTTATCTTCCAACCTGGAGATTCTTGTTTCTGCTTTGGTGATTCCACTGCCGACATTTTTAAGTTTTGTTCAGAGACTCAATACCGTTTTTCCAACAAATCCTTCAAACAATACAACGATATTAGTTGTTTATTCCTACCATCTAATACAACACACAGGAGCGTTTCTAGCGGTGGCAGAAAATACGACCTTATATCTAAACCGGTGAGCGTAACTCGCGGTTTTAAACACGTCGTTAACATTGTGAAACAATCACAGTTTGGTTAGGTTTACACACAAACACTAATCAGTTAAGTTTAGAAAAAGATTGTGGTTTGGGTTGAAATCAGACGGTACTTCACTTCCGGTTATGCACATAGTAGCTCCGTTTGTTCCGTAAAGTAAAAAAAACTTGCTGTTTACTTTATTTCAAACAGTACTCAAACCCCAGTCTCCTGGGTGAAAGTCCTGTTTGTTTGAGCCATCATAACAACTACGGCCACTAGAGGGCGGGGCCACTATAATCGTAAATATAAGTCTTAATTGCTGCATGAACAAACAACTTATGTGGGTGTTTTTCGGGGGAGGACAGTCTCCTTTTTTTACGTCATTGATATCTTCTACCAGGTCCGGACCTTGGTGTACTCAATGCTAGATACGATCATGCCTGAGTTGCAAAGCTTCTTACATCAACAGTTCACTAAAGTATTGACTAAAACCTGCATTTTTAATTAGGCTTGGAGGAAACACAAGGTCCTTCCTCTCCTAGACGGCCATCTTGAGCGGGCGAAGAATGTGACTCCTATTTTGTTTTCCTATTTTAAATAATATTTTGTAAACGTCCTGCATTAGTACCAATCATTTCACAGTGTCTCACTGCTATTTTTTCGGCATTCTTTACTGCATTTATTTTGCACATCCTCAAAGTGTTTCAAGTCATAATTTGTTTTTTATACTGTACATATCATGCATGTATTACCTTTTAAAGTTTTCACCAAAACATTAGAATATGTTGCCATGTATGCTGGGTTTGTTGTTGTTGTTACTATTACCAAATATCCTGTCAAACATCACTGATTCACGTAGCCTAAGTCGGTTACTCCGTTGTGTTTTTCGTGCCCATAGCTGCGTCTGAGTGGAGGTCGTAACCCCTATGAGGGCCGTGTGGAGGTGCTGGTGGAGAGGAATGGTTCCCTGGTGTGGGGGACGGTGTGCAGTGAAAGCTGGGGAACCATGGAGGCCATGGTGATCTGCAGACAGCTGGGCCTGGGCTTCGCCAGCAACGCTTTCCAGGTACGAGATGCAGCAGCCAGGAGGTGGGAATCAGCCTGGGTTTGGGTTTGTTCTAAAAGTAACAGGATTTTTCTTCCTTCAGTTCAAATGTTACAACCTTTAAAGTAAATATCTGAAATGTTTAAGAACAAAACCAACACATGTTGTGTATTGTGTTTAATGTTCTTCCAGTCTTACTAATCAAACCTAGACAGTACAAATCTGAACACAGGATCTTCTGCAGGAAGTCCCAGTTTAACCCTGATTTGTCATTGTACTTCACATTTAAAATTATGATTTTCTTGCTACATACAGACATCCAAAGTCTTGATAAATGTATTACTGTGTGCACGCCATTTCTCACTAATAACCGATAGGAAGTTTCCTGGAAAACACTATGTAATGTGTTTATGAAAGGGAACATAGTTCGAAGACAGTTGTTTAAGTTTAGTTGTATTGAGTTGTTGTGTTCCAGACGAATACAATTATAATCTACTGAAACCTAATCAATCATTGATTTACTTTTGACACATTGTTACAAACTTTATTCTCTATCTGTCTCCATTTTCCCTAAAAAAAATAAATAATCCAATTATTTCCTATGAATTATCTAGCTACATATCAGTTAAAAGCACTTCTGCATTTGAATTTGAATCATGTTCTGTTTTTAAGTCATTTCTAATGAAATTGAAAAGGCCTTAATCATGGTCATTTTTATAGTTGTTGGATTTGAAAGATTTCACAGAAGAAGCCTGACAGAATCGTGCCATTATAAAAAAAAAAAAAACATTTTCATTAGAAACAAGCTAAAGTCAGGACATAATTCAAATGCGAAAATGCAGTATGCAATTTATTTTTCATGGTTAGGTTGCACATTGTCTGTCCAGTCCAAAATTAACAAATATTTTGTTATCAACATTGCTGTGTTATGTTTAAAAGTACACTACAATTATTTAGTGGAAATTGTATAATGATGGTTTCTGTATGATTATAGGAAGTCAGGTTTACCTTAAGGCAGAAGTGAAAAGGACTGTCTGTTGCAATAGGGGTACATTACGGTATTATGTTAGGCTCATTTCTTTTTCTGGCAGTACCATCACTCATATATTCCAGTCATAGGTACATGAGTTGCACAAGCCTTATTTGGCAGTTCAAGAAAAACAATACCATGAAGCTGTATATCAATACAATATACAGTAATTGCCCATCCATGATGATATAAAAGGATAGGGTGTGCCCTCTAGTGGTCAATGTGGAGAATCACCTTTCTTCACAACAATATATGATGTTACTGTGAACATGTCCATTGACCTCCTCAAAAAAGGACCACATGGTTGCTTGGCATCATGAGAGTTGAATATTTAGTGGGAATACAGTGAGCTTGTCTTCAGTATCAGTTCTGTGATCAAGTGATATGGATTGTTTTTCAGCTGTTGCCACCTCACATTTCTGCAATTATCCAGTTTCTTGAAATCTTTTTTTTCCATTAGTATTATTTAAAGCAGAATATGGACCTTCTAATACTCTTCAGTAGTGGTGGAATGTAACTAAGTACATTTACTTAAGTACTGGTTCAAAAGGTGCTTGTAGCTTATTTGAGTCTTTTCTTTTCATGCCACTTTCTATTAACACTCCACTACATTTCAGAGAGAAATATTGCAATTTTTCCTCCACTGTATTTATCTGACAGCTTTAGTTACTAGTGACTTTACAAATTGAGATTTTTGCACACAAAACATACGTAGTTTATAAAATAATTTTTTTTATTATAAATTAAACTACCCAGCATATAACGGCCTACAAGTACAGCTGAGATGACCATTAAACACTTAGTTGATTGACAGAACTGCTTTGATTGTTTCCAGTTTCTAAAATGTGAGGATTTTTCTGCATTAAGTACTTTTACTTTGAATACTTTAAGTACAATTTCCTGATGATACTAACTTACTTTTACTTAAGTAACATTTTCAATGTAGGACTTTTACTTGTAACAGAGTATTTCTATAGTGTGGTATTAGTACTTTAGCTAAGTAAAGGATCTGAATACTTCTTTCACCACTGCTCTTCAGTTAGAACCATAGATTTGTGAGGTAGGCTACTATTTGCGGTGGTGGAAAATAACTTACTGAAGTAGTGTACTTTTTGAGTATTTCCATTTTCTGCTACTTTAAAGGTGCAATATGTAATACTGACAGCTATCATTACTACATTACTATCATTGCATTACTTACTGCAGTCCAAATTCAAAATACTGGAGAGAGTCGTCTGCCTCTCTGACCACATATTTAAGGCTGTTTGATTCCCTGTGGTCTGTATGTGCAGAATCATACATCTGTTTGAAGAGGCTACCATAAACCTAGCTTCATACTTCTGCTCCACTACATTCAGAGGCATTTTCTTCATTTCTTACTCACTACATGTATTTCACAACTATAGCCTAGTTACTAGTCACTTTACAGATTTTCATCTACAAGATGTATATTACCTGGTAATTTCAGCTGTAAACCATGGGTCCTGTTTTCTTCACAGGAGACTTGGTATTGGCCAGGAGAGGTGAGTGCCGACAATGTGGTGATGAGTGGCGTTCGCTGCTCTGGTACTGAGATGTCTCTGTCCCACTGCCTGCACCATGGAGCCCACCTCAGCTGCGCTAAAGGAGGTGGACGCAACGCCGCCGGAGTCTCCTGCTCTGAGAGTAAGATACCCACATTCATACTATACGTTGTTGGTGGTGAATGCTTTTGAGAGATCAGGTTTCTGCCTGCTAAAAGGAAGTTTTTCCTCGCTGCTGTCACACCAAATGCATGCTCTTGAGGGGAATTGTGTCTCTGTAAATTATAGAGTGTGGTCTATCTGTAAAATGTCCTGACACATGTTATGATAGTTATGATTTGACACTATAAATAAAATTGAATTTAATTAAAATGTGTCCACTTTTGCTCTTCACATTGAGTTTTAATTTCAATTCAATTCAATTTTATTTGTAGTATCAAATCATAACAAGAGTTATCTCAGGACACTTTACAGTTAGAGTAGGTCTAAACCACACTCTATAATTTACAAATACCCAACAAGAGCAAGAGCAAGCATTCAGTGCAACAGTGGCGAGGAAAAACTCCCTTTTAGGAAGAATCCTCAGACAGACCCAGGCTCTTGGTAGGTGGTGTCTGTTGGGGGTGTGATGAACGGTGGCAATAACAGTCACAATAAAGATAATGAAACAGTGACTAGAAATAGTAGCGGGGTACTACAGGGCGTTAAAGGATGTAGCATGGCACAGCAGAGCATAGCCGGATGTAGCAGGACGTAGCAGGATACAGCAGGGCACTACAGTGCACTGCGGGGCACCGCAGAGTGTAGCATGGAGCAGCATGGCATAGCAGGAAGTGCAGAAGAACCATGGCGACAGCTTGAACCATCACTTTGGTGCCACCCTAATCCGAGGATTTCATTCTAGGCGGAAAAAAAACATAAGGACTCCGGGGAGTAAGCTCCCCAGAGCTAGGTTAGTAACAAACATTTCTGGGACAGAGAAGCAGGTGGGCTGGGCTAGGCAGGCGCTGCAACTCCTCACTCCCTAACTATAAGCTTTATCAAAGAGGAGAGTTTATTCTTAAATGTGGTGACAGTGTCTGCCTCCCAAACCCAGACTGGGAGCTGGTTCCATAGGAGAGGAGCCTGATAGCTAAAGGCTTTGGCTCCCATTCTACTTTTAGAGACTCTAGGAACCACAAGTAACTCGGCATTCTGGGAGCGCAGTGCTCTAGTGGGACAGTAACGTACTATGAGCTCTTCAAGATATGATGGTGCTTGAACATTTAGAGCTTTGTAGGTCAGGAGAAGTATTTTAAATTCAATCCTGGATTTTACCAGAAGCCAATGCAGAGAAACTAATACAGGAGAAATATGGTCTCTTTTCTTAGTTCTTGTCAGAACATGCGTTGCAGCGTTCTGGATCAGCTGGAGAGTCTTAAGGGACTTATTTGAGCAACCTGATAGTAAGGAATTATCACTAGTCCAGCCTGTAAGTAACAAATGCATGGACTAGTTTTTCAGCATCAGTTTGAGACAGGATTTTCCTAATTTTGGCAATGTTACTAAGGTGAAAAAAGGCTGTTCTTGAGGTTTGTTTTAAGTGGCCGTTTAAGGATATATCCTGATCAAAAATGACTCCTAGATTTCTGACAGTAGTGGAGGCCAGGGCAATACCATCCAGAGTAGCTATATCTTTAGATAGTAAGTTTCGGAGTTGTTTAGATCCCAGCACAATAACTTTGTTTGAGTTTAGCATCAGAAAATTGTAGGTCATCAATGATTTTATATCTTTAATGCATGCTTGAAGTTTAACTAACTGACTGGTTTCGTCTGGCTTGATTGATAAGTATAATTGGGTGTCAGCCGCATAAAGTGAAAGTTAATTGAGTGTTTCCTAATAATATTGCCTAGAGGAAGCATATATAAGGAGAATAGAATTGGTCCAAGCACTGAGCCTTGTGGAACGCCATGGCTTACTTTAGCGTACTTGGAGGATTTATTGTTAACATTAACAAATTGAGATCGATCAGAGAAATAGGACTTAAACCAGCTTAGTGCGATTCCTTTAATGCAAACTAAATGTTCCCGTCTCTGTAACAGGATGGTATCGTCAATAGTGTTGAATGCAGCACTAAGATCTAGTAAGACAAGTATGGAGACAAGTCCTTTGTCTGAGGCAGTTATAAGGTTGTTGGTCATTTTCACCAGTGCCGTCTCTGTGCTATGATGCATTCTAAATCCTGACTGAAAGTCCTCAAATAAAGTATTTCTATGTAGAAAATCACATATGTGAAAATCACATAACTGATGAAAGTATTCCTGCATCTGGAGCAGCTCTGCCTCAGTGAAAAGTTTTCATAACCGAAACACCAATGTCCGTTTCTGAAACACAAGTGGGCTCATTTACTTTATGTGCCAGAGCTTTTCTGTTTGTTTTTTTGTAGCAATGACAGGGCCATATGTTTCTAAATATGTGTTGTCTCTGTCTGCTTCTCTGTGGTTTCTCCTTCATCCTCCTGTGCACAGCGGCTCCTGACCTGGTGTTGAACCCTCAGGTGGTAGAGCAGACCACCTACATGGAAGACAGGCCTATGTTCATGCTACAATGTGCACATGAGGAGGACTGTCTGTCCTCCACCGCCAACCAGGTGCCGGCCAACTCCTACCGACGCCTGTTGCGCTTTTCCTCCCAGATCCACAACAACGGCCAGTCTGACTTCCGGCCCAAAGCTGGCAGACACTCCTGGGTGTGGCACGACTGTCACAGGTTAGTGTACAAGGGCTCTCTCATATGTCCTTGGCTTTTATCCCAGATTTCACCATATGATAATTTCACAGTAGCAATCTTTTTTTAATTTACTGGACACCAGAGCCAAATCTACAGAAGAGGTTTAGGGCCAATGTGAAAAATGTATTTGAGTTCTCAGAGTTTAAAGTCTTTAATCTTTAATCCACAATTCCGACATTAAACTCAGAATTGAACTACATTTTTCCTAACCTTAACAACTAACCCCGTGCAAACCATGTTTGTGCTAATGGCGGTGAAATTGTCTGTCATTCTGTTAAACTTCCAAATATTCTTTGCTTTAGGAAAAGTTCAACATTTTGGGAAATATGGTTATGGAAATAGTTGAGTTTTGCTTTCTGCCTGAGAGTTGGATGATAAATCTGTGTGTGTGTGTGTGTGTGTGTGTGTGTGTGTGTGTGTGTGTGTGTGTGTGTGTGTGTGTGTGTGTGTGTGTGTGTGTGTGTGTGTGTGCACACGTAGCCACAGCATACACCAGCACCTCTAAAGCTCACTAGTGAATGTGTGATATATTGTTAGTTTAAAGGTGCAGTAGGTAAGACTTACCTAAAACTAACTTTGCCATATTTGCTGAAACTGACCCTATGTTCGAGTAGAACTACATGAAGCAGGTAATGGCTAAACAAAAATATGGCTCTTCTGGCACCACCTACACCCTGTAGTGTGATTTGCAAAAATCCACAGCTCCCTGTTCAGATGCACCAATCAAGGACGGGGTGGGGGGGGGTGGGGGGTGTCTAACTGCGTGTCAGTCACTGCTCATGCACATGAAAACCCCCAAAAAACCTTTTTTCCATCTTCTCTAACCTGCTAGATTCCCCCAGTCCACCTACTCCCTCCACCCTCCTACCCACCCACTTTGTCAACTATTTTGTAAAAAAGATAGATGACATACGCTCTTCATTCTCCACCACACCTTCTGAAATCACCTTACCATCCATCACATCAGTACTCTTTCCTCTTTCACCCCTCTATCTCCAAATCAAATTCTTACTTTGATTACTTCTGCCCGCCCAACCACCTGCCCCCTGGATCCTATCCCTTCTCACCTTCTCCAGTCCATTGCTCCTGACCTCCTTCCTTTCCTCACTCATCTCATTAACATCTCCTTGTCAACTGGCTGTTTCCCCGATGCCCTCAAGGAGGCGAGAGTGACCCCACTACTTAAAAAACCAACACTTGACTCCTCTGATGTAAATAACTATAGACCCATCTCTCTTCTTTCTATCTAAGACTCTTGAGCGTGCCATTTACAATCAACTCTCTACCTATCTCCACCAGAACAACCTTCTTGATCCCCACCAGTCTGGCTTCAAGGCTGGTCATTCAACAGAAACTGCCCTCATTACTGTCACTGAGCAGCTTCACATCGCTAGAACAACCGATCTCTCTTCCATCATCATCCTTCTGGACCTTTCTGCTGCCTTTGACACAGTGAACCACCAGATCCTCATTTCGACACTCCAGAATCTGGGTGTCTCAGGCTCTGCGCTATCATTGCTCACATCTTACCTGGCAGACCGTACCTACCGGGTAACTTGGAGAGGATCTAGCTCAGATCCTTGCCCACTCAAAACTGGGATCAGTCCTGGGTCCCCTCCTCTTTTATCTGTACACCAACTCTCTCGGGTCTGTCATTCAGTCACACGGCTTTTCTTATCACAGCTACGCAGATGACACCCAACTAATACTCTCCTTTCCTGAGTCTGAAACTCAAGTAGCAGCACGTATCTCGACCTGTCTAACTGACATCTCCTCTTGGATGTCCACACACCATCTGAAACTCAACCTTGACAAGACTGAGCTCCTTTTCATTCCAGGGAAAGGCTCTCCTACCCAAGACCTGACTATAACAATTGACAACTCTGTGGTATTCCCCACCCAGACTGCTAGAAACCTGGGTGTGACACTTGACGACCAACTCTCTTCCACTGCTAACATTGCTGCAACCACCCAATCTTGTAGATACATGCTGCATAACATCAGAAGGATACGTCCCATTCTAACGCAGAAGGCTGCTCAGGTTCTGGTTCAGGCTCTAGTCATCTCACGTCTAGACTACTGCAACTCCCTCCTGATTGGCTTGCCGGCATGTGCCATCCGACCCCTGCAGCTCATTCAGAACGCGGCATCTCGGCTTGTATTCAACCTCCCCAAGTTCTCTCACACTACACGCTCCTCCGCTCTCTCCACTGGTTACCAGTTGCTACCCGCATCCGCTTCAACACACTAGTACTTACATATAGGGCCATGACTGGATCAGCCCCAGCTTACATCCAGGACATGGTCAAACCATATACCCCACTTCGCTCTGCATCAGCCAAACTGCTTGCTGCTCCCTCACAGCGAGGGAGAACTAATCACTCAACGAAATCCACTGTCTTGGCTCCCAAATGGTGGAACGAGCTCCCCATCAGGATGGCCGAAAGCCTACACACATTCCGCCGAAGGCTAAAAACACATCTCTTCCGACTACACCTCGGATAAAAAAAAAAAAATCTTGAACCTGCACTTTCATATGTCTCTTTGTAACTTTACTTATTTAAAGCTATGTACTTGCACTTTCATATGTCTCTTTGTAGCTTTACTTATTTAAAGCTAATGTACTTGCACTTACTACTTGTTGTCTGGAGTTTGTAACTTCACAGTTGAAAGCACTTAATTGTAAGTCGCTTTGGATAAAAGCGTCAGCTAAATGACATGTAATGTAATGTAATGTAACATGCATTAATTCTCCTTTGTGGGGGAGGGGCTTAGGAGACTGTTTTGGGCTTTAGCGGAAAGGGGGGAGGGACTGAGAAGTTGTCAATGTTCAAATTTTTGGCTAAGTCCTGGATCTCTGCAATCCTACCTACAGCACCTTTAATCAGTATATAAACAAAGATGTGTAAATGGCAGCTTATTGTTTTATGGGGAGTTACATTTAGTTCATAGTTTTCTTTTTGATGCTGCCTTTTTAAATCAAGTAATTGCTCATTTCTCACACTGCACTGTAACTTTAATTCTTGTATTTTATACCTGCCTTATTCTATTTCAGCTGTTTTTATTTTAGCTGTTTTCTCTTTAATGAAGGTTTTGAATTGGTAACAGCTCTTTAATGTTTTATGTAAAGCACTGTGAATTGCCTTGTTGCAGAAATGTGCTATATCAATAAAGCTGCCTTGCTTTGTCTGCCTTACATGATGGAACTATTTCTTGACAACCAACAGCTGGACACAATGATGTCACAAGTTTGGTACCATTGTGCTTGTACAGAGACACACTAAACCTGTGATCCTTGACTATATCTGGCAACCTGCGCTATAGCCATAGACACTGCACAGAAGTGCTGGGTGGATGGATAGTGTAAGTGTTGTTCAACAAGAAATAGTTCAGCATGTAACTTCCCCTCAAAGCGCCAATTGTAATTTTTGCATTTCTCTTTGTATACAGATTGAACAAAGAAAATACGAACTATGAATCATTGATCGTTGTTGGTAGAGGTAATTCTTAACTTGAACCTTTATTCCCACACATCCGTAACCTTACTTTTGAACATCACATCAATCAAATCACCAGAACTGCCTTCTTCCACCTCAAAAACATTGCCCGTCTCCACCTATCACTCACCTTCTCTGTTGCCGAAACTCTCATCAATTGACTACTGCAATAGCATTCTCTATGGTTCATCTGCAAAAGCCCTAAATAAACTTTAATACATCCAAAACTCTGCTGCCAGCTTCCTTACCCACACCAGCTCCCGAATGTCCACTGGCTCCCTGTTTTCCAACACATCCAGTTTAAAGTCCTCCTCCTCACCCACAAAGCCCTCCATAAGCATGCTCCTTCCTACCTCACAGACGTGCTCCACCACCACAATCTACCCCACCCTAACCTCCGCTCCTTCGACAGAATCCTCCTCTCCACATCACTCAGGACCAAGCACCGAACCTGGGGTCACCATCGCAGTCCCCTCCCTCTGGAACTACCCATACACATCCATTTCAATCAGGAGAGACTTGTTTGCAGATATGCAAAGATTTATTGTACGAGAATAAAATGTACATCGTTTTGGCGATTGGACTCCATCGCAAAATTAATACATTTATAGATGTATATAGGGGTAGGAAACCAAGATATAACCCCCCGACGGAATCCAGACACCGGTGGTGGCGAAGAAGATTTCGAAGACCATGCCGAAGGAGGAACCAAAGCGACAGCCGGAAAAGTCCTATGACAGGAGGTGGAAGGGGAGGAAGAGGGCCTTGTCTGCAATGACAGCTGTTACACAGGGAGAGAACATATATAAGCATAAGTTGTAACGCTGTGATTGGCCTGAGGAATCCATGCCAATTCTGATTGGCTTATCGAAGAGGTGCCACCTCCAACATTTATTCAATTAGGGAGGGAACTGATTGTTAAGTCTTCCTGGTAGAATTTTCGCTGAGCTTCATTACTGTGCTGACCTGGACACATTCAAAGACACATTTAAATCACTTATCAAAACATCCTTCCCCTTCTAATAATATTACATTTCAACTGCTGTTATTTGCTGGTTGATTGTTTCACTTGCTTTTAATGTGCACTGTGTAATGTGTACTGGTGTTATTGTAAAGTGTTAAAAAAGTGCTTTATAAATGTATTATAATAATAATAATTATTATAATAATTGTTATTATTATTATTAGTATTAGTAGTATTATTAACTAGCCAGGCTAGCCATTTCTTCTTGCTTTCAGTCTTTATGCTAAGCTAAGCTAAGCTAATCACTTCCTGGCTCCAGCTCTATACTTAACACACAGACATTTAATGATCTTCTTACATAACTCACAGAAAGAAAGCAAATGTGTGTATTTCCCAGAATGTTGAGGGGTTTCCTTATTTAATAAACTGCTAGACCAGCTCAAAGAAATTCAGGATGGCATGTGGAAAGTTGTAATGTCCCGCGGTGACGTCTGTGCTGTTTCAAATCTTTTTTTAACCCTCACAAGAAAGAATTATGGTTATGTGGGGGATACTAATTACTTACTATTAATAAAATATTGACATAAAAATGTTGAGATATTTAAGGACACAATAGTGCAACCTTTTTTACAGAACAGTGTGCCTACTGAAATGCATGTGACATTTATCATACAATATAATTTGTGGAAGCAGTTATTAACCAGTTTATATTCCAGGAACATAAATCGCAAATTAATTATAAATTTACAAGCATTTCCTTTGTAAACCTCATAGTAGAATGACATTTGAATGATTCAGAAATAACATCTCAAATTAGACCTAATTCAAAAAAAGACAGATGACTCAGCCCCAACCATGTTTCTGGAGAAGTTTTTCCCTTCCATATGTTGTGCTGCCCTGTGCTGTAAACTAATGGTGTTTTTCCACTGCTAATACCAGCTCTACTCGGCTCGACTCAACTCGGCCGCGGTGCCCCGTCGTCCTTTGTTTTGTACCGCCTCATGTGTGAGGCAAGCGTGGCTGGTCGTCAAAGCGCCACCGCAGGAAACTGCCGTGACCTAACACGACACACACAGACTGTCGAAGGTGTGTTGTTGCCACAGCCAGAAGACACATTTAGTTTCAAATTAAGCTGAAGGCAGCAAAAAAAACAAAAAAAAAACACAGCTGGCTAAACTATTTAAAAATGGCTGGTTTGTTCAGGACACCCCCATCTGTCACTTTCACGTCACCTTTTGGTATCGGCTCAGCTCGCTTACAACCTCGAAGGAGGTGGTACTAAAAAAAGTACCTGTTAGCCAGGGACTTTTTTCCTTAATGGAAAACCAAAAAAGGCGAGTAGAGTCGAGGCGAGTCGAGCAGGTACCATGTAATGGAAAAACGCCATAAAGCTACTATACAAAAAGTCCCACATTTTTGTGGTTCCTGTGTTGGCTGGAGGAACAGTTCAATGTTGGCAGCTACCAGCTTTCCACATGTCAAACCAGAATTTGACGAGCTTATCAGGCCAAAATCAAACCATTTACAAGAAATGTTGTACTTTGCAGATGTTTGCAATTTTCTTTGTTGAATATGTCTTTTTTATTGTGCTCTTTCGTCAGCAGACTAGAGCTACAATAGACAACAAGAAGTGCCATTCTTGTACTTGACATTTTGAGCCTGACTTTTAAAAATACATTTCTGTCTGTGTGTGTAGGCACTATCACAGCATGGAGGTGTTTACCCTATATGACCTGTTCTCCCTCAATGGAACCAAAGTGGCAGAAGGACACAAAGCAAGTTTTTGCCTGGAGGACTCAGAGTGTGATGAAGGTGAGAACCAAAAAAGTATTCCTACTTTGATTTCACGATGTGAATAAACTTTGACTTATCAAAAATGTGGCAGAAACAATCCTTTTTCACATGTGTTTTTAAAGCTGCAACAATCAATATTTTTACAATGGATATGACTTTAATGTCACTTTTAGTCACAAACGCACAGATAATTATCTCCCTAGTCTGCAGTTCCCCTCAGATCTAGAGATGTTTCTAGCATCTTTCGGCCATTTTGGTTTTATGACTTTACTGTTTTGGTTCACTCTTACTGCTCTCCTCAACCTCGTTTCTAGCCAGGCAGCTGTTTTTCGGCAGTTCTGGTAAACCCACTGTACACTACCTGCCCAGCACCAAACAGCAGACAGACAGCTGCTGCTAAATGCTCCACTTTGTTTACCTACCTCTAAAGGGTAAGTATTGGAGCATTTGGTAGCTTAAGAGCCAGGTAGCTTTTTTTCAGATATTGGTGGAGACAAAAACTGAGCTAGTCTCTGTCATTGCTAGACCTATCTCCACAGCGCTGCGGACTAAAGTCTGGCTACACAACATTCCAGGTTAGGAGAAATAACACCCCGCAAAAGAAAATGTCACATACAATATTAAATGAATGAACGTGAGCTAGCAATCCCACCAATCGGTCCCAAAACGTCCCAGTTGGATAGTGAATGCCGTAAACAAATCCTTTGTAAATCTTTAAGTCATTCCCTGAAAGAACCAAACAGGTTTGCCATGTTGCATAATCCAATTGTTTTTCAAAAACTTGCCATTTTCAGTGTGTAGCTTGCTAGCTCGAAGTTTGTTGATGAAGATTTTGAGAACTGCAATATGCCGGATGTCAGGCAATTATCCTGGAAATGTACTTCCGTTGATCCAGAGTAATTATTGATTATTGGATTTACACTCATCATAGAGCTTGACGATTAATCGAAAATGTATCGACATCAAAATTCTGAAGCTGTTATCGACGATAATTTAGATAATTTATTCCTTTTGATAGGCCTACTTTCTCATAAAACATTCTACCGCGTGTGTAGTCACGTGACTTCGCCCGGACCAGTCAGTCGCATGGAAAGCATAATGGAGGATAACTCAAACACTGAGTCCAAGTCAACTGAGCAACTTGTGCCCAAAAAAAACACAGTGTCCCTCATCTGGAAACATTTTGGCTTCAGAAAAGATGATTTAGAACAACATGATTAACTAGAAAATGCATTTCCTGCAGAAAATGCGTGGGAATGCTGAATAGCTAAATTGCTAAAGCTAAAGTGGATGAATAGCTTAAATCCGTAAGAAGAAAAGCTGAGGTTAAACTGAATTGAATGGCTTTCAAAATCATGAATAATTATGGAAGACTTAAAAATGCTGTGAGAAACATTGATGAAAATGCAGAAATATGAAACATTGTTTGAAAAATCTCAAATGGATAGCAGTGCACTGCTGAAAAATCTTTGAATTTGGAACTTGAACTGCATATAACGTAAGAGCTCAAATACATTTCTGAAGAAAAGCTGGAAGCTAAATACTGTCAAAAGTGGAAATTCAAATAACTTGACTAAAAAGGCTGAAAGTAGAGTGAGGGAGAGATAGAGAGACAAAGAGAAACAGAGAAAGAGAAGGAGAGTGAGAGAGTGAGAGGGACTGAAAGAGAGAGAGTGAAAGGGAGAGAGAGAGAGAGGAAGAGAGGGGGACAGGGAAAGGAGAGAGATAGCGAGAGAGAGAGGGGGAGGGAGAGAGAGACAGAGGGAGAGGGTAAGAGAAGGAGAAATGGAGAGAGAGGGACAAAAAGAGTGAGAGAAACAAAGCGAAAAGAGACAGGGAGAGAGTGATAGAGAGAGAATGAAAGAGAGAAGAAGAGAAAGACAGCGACTTCCAATTGCTGGAAGTTCAAATAAATTGACTAAAAAGGCTGAAAGTATGAATTGTTTGTATTATAACCAGAAAGGTCCATAGCATACAACAATTATGTGTGTGTGTGTGTGTGTGTGTGTGTGTGTGTGTGTGTGTGTGTGTGTGTGTGTGTGTGTGTGTGTGTGTGTGTGTGTGTGTGTGTTTGTGAGAGATAACACACAACTGAGCACATTGGCTGAAACTAGACAAAAATACCTACGTTTTGATGTATAAATTGTGCATGTGAAGTTAAAATTGTGGGTGTGAGAGCAATTCATAGAGAACGAACTAAGATGATTCTTACAAAGCCTAACCACTCTAACTGTGACATCACCCACTGTAAATTATTTGAAATATAACAAAATCCTGAAAAGATCACTAAACTCAAACAGCTTTTTCACAAAAACTGTAAAAGATATCAAACTGAAAACCCAAAGCCTAATAGCTTTGTGAACATTTTAAAGTTTGTTTGGTGTCTGTAGGTGAAAGTATGAAGGAGCTGAAGCTTTTGGGAGCGGAAGAAGATTTTAAGGATTTGAAGCTTCTTCTCATTGACTTTAATGTTAAAATAAAATGCTTAAAAGCTTACAATTTAAAAAAAGTATAAATAGTAGAAAAAAAGTTGAAGAAGTCCCATCGTCTGCTGAAAGAGCTGAAGATTTTAAAAGTCGAATGGTTTAAATAGCTGAAAGTATGCAGAAGTTGCGCAGAGCCAAAATACGTACGGAATAATAAAAAAGAAAGAACAGAATAACAATAGTTGGGAATGCTGAATCAGCATTCCCACTAGTTATCGTTCATTTATTGTTAGCGAGGTAAAATGTGCAATTAATTGTGATTTTGATTTTAGGTCATATCGTGCAGCCCTAACTCATTAGTTATTCTGAAACACAGTAACAAATGAATGCTAATACTGCTCTGTGTCTTTAGGGTGTGTAAATGAGCAACTGTTCACTAACATTGTCACGATAACATTCATTAGATGATAATATGTCCATGTTGTGTTTACAGCTTGTTCCACTGCCCCCAAGTTATAATTAATGCAGCGATAACATTTTATAAATGGTTCTCAGAAGGTTTATTTGCCACCATTTTTTTTATTTTGAAATGTCTTATTGCAGGTATTGAAAAGAGATATGAATGTGCTAACTTTGGAGATCAAGGCATCACTGTGGGCTGCTGGGATACCTACAGGCATGACATTGACTGCCAGTGGGTCGATATAACTGATATCAAACCTGGAGATTACATTTTCCAGGTAATTTTTCCCATATTCTGTTGTTATTTTTTTCTCTAAATAAAGAGTGAAATGATCTACACACTGCAGCCATTAGTGCTGGCCTCTCACAGCAATCCCTGACTTGTATATGTTCTCCCTCTCACAGATAGTAATTAATCCAAACTATGAGGTAGCTGAGTCAGACTACACCAATAACATCATGAAATGCAGATGTCGATATGATGGCCATCGTGTGTGGATGTACAGCTGCCATAATGGTAAGACCTCACAATTATTTGGAGGAATATCTGTAACTTCTATTTTTCTTTTAATGTTGATAATCAATAATTATTTTTAAAGATTATTAATTAGGTATTGTTTTTAAACCTGGACCCTATTTTCCTGTTTTTGTGTCTGAGTGACCAACGGGAACAACAATCTTGGACATTGGTCCAGTATTAAGCAATATTGCTGCAGTTGGCGGTCAGCGAAACAAGCTACAATGTAAGTTATTGGGAAATTGTGCACCTTTGATTTATGTCCACAAAAGTGCATGTGTTTCCACTGTCATGCTCAGTGTCTGACAACATTATGGAAAGGATTCCTTCAGAGGTCCACCTTTCTTTTAAAGAGTAAGATCCTTTTTTTAACATAAAAATATCCCCAAAATTGCTATCGCTAAACCCACCAGACTCCATGTATTTAAACAGCAATTTTATCGTCGTAAAATGCACTTCATTCAAAGTCGACAGACACAAACAAAACTATGAATAGCTGTCTTAGTTTGTCTTTCCACTTTTCCAACAATCACTACTGGGGTTTGGTTGAAATAAACACATCATTTTACAACGGTTTACAAGTGAAAATATGTATTATAACAAGTATTGTTTATTTAAATGAAGTCTGGTGGGTTTAGTGATAGCGATCTCAGCTGTTTCTGGTTAAACATAGAGGATTTACTCTTTAAAAGGGTCTATCTCTGTAGGGATCCTTTCCATAATGCTGTCAAACACTTATAATAACAATCCGAGCCTGTCAGTGGCAAAAACAGCACTTTTAGTGAATTAAATTGACAATGCACATTTGCCCTATAGGATTACATTGCCTGTCTGCCGGGTCTCACTCAATACTGGACCTCACTGAGATCCATCATGTATTGTCATTCACTATTTATTTTACTAAGTTATTTGTAATTATATAGTTCGACAAATTTTTTTATCTAACTAAAAGTCCATACAATAGCTTTTTCTGAAGCTTTCGGCCCGATGTCATGGTCTTCATCTGTAGATCCTCCGATCTACCGAATACTCTTGGAGTCGGTAAAGTTGTCATCACATGACCTGTATGAAACTTTTGGTCACATGA
The DNA here is from genome assembly GCA_023631565.1 of Gymnocephalus cernua. Taxonomy (NCBI): domain Eukaryota; kingdom Metazoa; phylum Chordata; class Actinopteri; order Perciformes; family Percidae; genus Gymnocephalus; species Gymnocephalus cernua. Next base: position 33,608,068 of record CM042425.1, on the reverse strand, counting down.
GAACAGGTAATAGTATGGGATGGAGATTGTAAACCCTGTCTTAGTGTGACTCCATGCTGTTATGAAGACCATGAGATGGGGCCAAAAGCTTCAGAAAAAGCCGTTGAAAGCTATTGAAAAAGCTTCTAAGTAGACCTTGAGAAAGGACTATTTTATCAGTACTGTTACCAAATACATTGTTGTTACACTAAGAGGCCATCCACATGAAGACGCGTTTGGATGCAAACGCACTTTTTTTTGCATAGTTTGGGCCGATTGTCCACACGAATCCTGTAAACGCACTTTTTTGAAACCTGGTCCCAGGGTGAATAAAAAAAAAAACGGCTCACGTTTGGCTTCGTCTGGACGGCGAAACCGCATACGTGCGTATCGATGATGTCATCCCCACACACTTTGGCCTCACAGCCTGCTGCCTTCAACCCAGCTGACTGCTCTAGCAGGGACGCAATGCTGCTTATAAAGTGGAAGTAGAGAACTTATCAACTAGCTAGCTAATTTGTCTGCTTATCAATTCCTTGAACGGATTATAGTAACTTTTAGCACCGCTTATTGTAGAAAGGCTACCGCAAGAAAAATGTGTAGCTAGATTATCAAAAAGACATCGGATCATTGATGTTTGTTTGACTGCCGATGTTAGCTAGCAGAGCTAACGTTAGCGTGCTAGCTAGTGCGCTAACGTTAGCTCTGCTAGCTAGCGCTCTGCAATCATGTCCAATAGCAGACAGAATTGCAAAATAGAAAGCAATCCAACAGCACATTATACAATGTAACGTTTTCTAGCGGTGGCCTTTATATAATGAGCAGTGGTGAAAGTTATTAAAGTCTAGTCCATGGCTGTATTAAGAGAACTATGGTATGTTATGAAAGGAAGTGGAAGTGACTGAAGGCTGCTCTTCTTCTTCGTTCCGTTAATTTCTGTAGCAATAACAGCGCCGCCTACAGGCCTGGCATATGAAGTACCGTGTTGAGTCATTTACATATGGATTCATGTGGACATGAATTTTCTTGAACCGAATCCAGGGAAGACGGATGCGTTTTCATCCTAACGTCTTCGTGTGGACATGACCTAATTGAGAAGTCTAATCTGAGCAGGGCAGAAATCCTCTACATTTATCACTGGAGGTGATTGAAACTGTTGGTATCAGGTGTGAATCAAGGACAAAGTGTGGAGGTGGTAACTCTCTCTGTCTCTGCTAGGTGGCTCATTAAGCACTGAAACAGAACAGACGTTCCCAGGCCTTCTCAACAACCAGGTGACCCACAGGTAAAGACAAAGCAGAGGAGAGCGGAGTCGACTGGCCGACCCCCCGCCACCCCCCCACCCCCCCACCTTGACACCTTCTGAAGCCCACCAACCACTTCCCATCTCCCTCTGTGGTGGATTCCACTTGCCAGCCCTGCCCTGGTACAAACCAGCTTTTTATGTTCGACCCCACACCCTCCTTTCCCACCCAGCTGAAATAATATATGATTCCCCCTACTGTCCAAAAGGCAGCTACAGCCTTACCAACACTTCCAACCTCGCTGGTTAAGATCAAGAGAATGGCGAATCTCTCCTTCTGCCCTGTAACTTTTGTTTTGGTTTTTGAAACAAGTGATGAAATATACGTGCTAGGAAGTGGCAGGTATTTTACACAAGGTACAGCATTGGGCAATGTCATCAAGAATGTGTCTTCTTTTGAAGTGCAGCACTTTAACAAAACCCTGCTGCAACACTTTTTATTCAAAGCTCATCCTGGAGAGGTTGGATGTCAGTGAGGATTGAGATGAATCATCAAAAACAAGTGGTGGTTTGTCTTTGGAAATAAATGCAGTATTATATCACTTTTTTAGGAGTTTCATAAAGGGCCTTTTACACACTAAAGTCCACTTACTGTACACTGAGTTTGTTGCACAGGCCAACTGAGCATTTATTTTGCATGTCTGTTATTTAAGATGAAGTTTCACATCTTCATTGAGGAGTTTATGGAAATAAAGCTGTGGCACAAGCAAGTCCTCAAAAAGCAAACAGCCCATTCATCACAAATTACAAGTGCTAATTGCCCCATTCAACCGTAAAACTAATCCACCAAGGCTGAAATATTACATGCTGATCCTCAAAGTTCCCCAAAGCTTTCTTTTATGTAACTGGGGCATATATTCTCTGAAATTGCTCTGTAAACTAAGCAGTTTACAGAGCAAGGACAGGACAAGACTGCATAAAATCTGAATTAGGTGAGTTTCAATACAATCCTTTGAGGGCATTGATGTCGCAAAGTGTGTGGGAAGCAATTTGAGTTAATCCAGAAATTATTATTGAAAAAATTATTGAGAAAGATTTAGCTCACAGATTTACCTATAATTTACTTTACAGTATGCATTGTCATTGTTTGACCAGCACTGTTAGATAACTTTTAGTTACTTTGCACACTTAGCAAAAAAATACTGATTTAAAATTGGGTTATGTCTTCCGTTTGGTAAATGGGGCCTTTTCGAACTGACTGAGATCAATTTCAGCTCGAAGACATTGTCTTACTTTCCTTTTTATGATATGTAGCAATGTTTTGCTTTTGAAGCTAATATGGGACCTCACATTTCTTTTTTCTCATTGTTCAGTGTCTTTATGCTGAACAAGGAGGAATCTCTCACATTCATTACAACTACCATCTTTAAAGAGCAATTTAACACCACCTATAAATCTTGAACATTAAAGAGAAAATAGAGATAATCTGCGGAAGCTATGACTGGCTAGCACTTCAGCGGTTAGCTCCCCAGGCAGCTACCAACTACAGTTTAGTCACTATGTCAGGCCAACTGAGCATTTATTATGCTGTACCACTTTCTGGTATGACCAGGCCTTAAAGCAGTAACACCACTGTTCTATCACAGGCTAACAGCCAGTAGTTGTATGCTAGCACAACTAAACTAAACTCCCAGGAACTCCTCTCCCCACTCACGATCCACACTATACATCCATGGTTTCACATCGCTATCTTCCTGCAAGTCACCTTGCAGGATTTCAGAATGAGACTTAACCATCTTGCCATTATGTAGTCAGACACTTATAATAACAATCTGAGCCTGTCGGTGGCAAAAACAACCATTTTTAGTGGACGTACATTTACGGTGGTTTCATTGCAGCGCGGTTCGCGGCGGCCAGTTACAGCATTCTCGCTCAATACAGGACCAATTTCAAAGATTTTTGTTCACATTAGACACAAAGTCATGGGTCAGTGTTGAAAAATACCAAAATTCCACTTTAATACGCTTCAGTCTATATGTTACTTAAGTGTGTCTTAAGTCTCAGACAGTGGCACTCTACAGGAGGATCATAGGACTGTTCTACAGTAACATGCTTTCAAATAAAGGAAGGTTTCAGCGATTACCTCACTACCTTATATGTTGCTTTTACAAGGAAACAGAAGAGCACAGATATCTTCTCAGAGAAAAGCTCATGAATAACATTTCCCCCATGTTAGAGTTGCAGATATTAATTACTTACTGTTATTGAAGTTAGTTTTTTTCAAAAGTTTTATTCCTTAAAAAAAAAAAATGTTACGTACAATATTATGTGTGAATCCTATTTTATTGTAGTATGTTTTATAATGGTGCTATCAAACTGGTCCTCTGTTTTCTGAGGGTACACTTCATGTTGAACAGCTACATTATGTATACTAACAGTATACTTGAACTGAGTGTAAGGAACAATTTGCTTTGTGTGTTAAACTATAATAAATGTCTGAGTTGAGCAACCAAATATTTGCTGTACAGTGTATATTCATTATTTTTCTTTTTTTGTGTGCATGTAGTGTATGCATTTTTCAACATCATATCTTAACATCAAATAACGTTTACATCTTTCCCTGACTGCATTTAAACCATTTTGTGATACTAAAGAAACAGGATAATCATTCAAATGCACAGTGACTTTAGCTCACAGACTTTAAGTAAAAGATTTTTCTTGTTGTTGCAGTCAATTTCCCTGGCAGCATTTCCCCATCTGGCAGCATTTACTGTACACTGCCACAGTTTAACCCACAAACATTCTGCTCCAAAAGTACCTTTCAGACTCCATACCCTGTAAAAATTGGAACATGGGCATGAATGTTTGTTAACTAACTAGAGTCAGCGATTCTGGAGGATGATTGTTGATATTTAAACTCAACACTCAGACTCACACTCCTTCCACCTGTGCTCCTTCAGAATGCCAGATTTACCACCCTTCACACTCCCACTGCCTTTCTCTTTATTCATCCATAGCCTTTCCCCTGGGCTGTGCACAAGCACAAACGGAATAGTGTTTCGTCCAAGCCGCTTTGTTTGTTTCCCATTTACAGAGCCAGGGCTGTTGCGAAAACCATATTTTCTTCAGCACACACACAGTATGGACAGCTGGCGGATTGTGAGGAGATATTTGCTGAATTTGACACAAAGTGTGTTGGTATAGAATCACAGACACTTCCATACACAGTCATTTGCTCCTTGCATGTACCCTTTGACAGTGGTGGAATGTAACTAAGTACATTTACTCAAGTACAGTACCCTGTTTAAGTACAATCTAGTACTTGAGTATATAACTTTTGTGCTACTTTTACTCTACTACATTTTGAGGTAAATATTGTTCCTTTTACATTACATATGTGACAACATTAGTTAGTAATTATGATATTTTTTTATATGTTAAGCTACGCAACAATATATAAAGTAATTAAAATGTGCCCCACCTTTACAAGCTGCAATATACAGTATATGATATGATATAAAATGGGCCATTCTGCATAGTGAGTACTTTTACTTTTGGTACTTTATATTTTGGGTTCAAGGTACATGGGGGTGGAGATGGCAGTGGTGGAATGTAACTAAGTACATTTACTCAAGTACTGTACTTAAGTACACATTTGAGATACTTGTACTTTACTTGAGTCTTTTCTTTTCATGCCACTTTCTACTTCTATTCTGCTACATTTCAGAGAGAAATATTGTACTTTTTACTCCACTATATTCATCTGACAGCTTTAGTTACGAATTTGAAAAGCAAATTAAGACTTTTGCACACAAAACACATGTAGTTTATAAAAAAAATTGTTATTATAAATTAAACTACCCAACAATATATAGACCTACAAGCACAGCTGAAATGAAAGTTCTTCCAGACAGCGCAGTCGACAGAACCAATTTTCTTATCATCGGAGTACTTCCAGTCTGAAATATCACCTAAATGCAATACACACAGTTGATACCAGCAAATCATTCAATGAAACAAACAGTGGTGCGAGGCATCGGCAGACTACGTTAGATGCAGCGTGTGGGAGAAGTATAGATAAACAAAGGAAAGAGAAGCTAACAAATGCCATAGCGAAGTGGATAGCTACAGACTGCAGGCCGATTAGTGATGTGTAGAATCGCAGCAAATGACAGCTATGAGATTCCCTCAAGACGCACCATCACAAGATGAATACACGAGTTGTATGAAAAGTAAAAGGACTGCAAAAGCGACAACTTTACAACGTGTACCTGCTGTTGCTCTCACCGGGGACTACTGGACATCACTGGGTAACCATAATTACCTCGAAGTTACAGTGCATCATATTGATGAACAGTGGGCGCTGTATTCACATGCTCTGACTGTAATGGAAACAGAGGAGAGACATTTGGTACTGAACATAGACTGGTTATGCTACTCCCTGATAAAAAAAAAGAAGAAAAGAAATTGCCTGTTTTAATATTATGATTCAATTTTTTTTATACAATATATAACAAACAGGATAACATGAATGCCTTGGCAGTGGCAATAAGCTTTAATTTTGTATTTGCTTTGATTACATTGTTTAAGTTGAGATTTACACTAAATATTTTATTTAACTGCTACTGTATGAACAAAATGCTGATGTTAATTGTTTGCAGAACAAATGTTATGGCACTTTAGTTCATATGGCAGAACATTTAAAATAAAATTGCGCTATACACTACTTTTTGAATTCATTATTGGATTGGATTGCATATAACAATGCGATTAATCGCGATTAATCAGGGAAATCATGCGATTAATCGCAATTAAAACTTTTAATTGTTGCCCAGCCCTACTTTTAATACTTTAAGTACATTTTCCTGAGGATACTTAGTGACATTTTCAATGTAGGACTTTTACTTGTACAGAGTATGTTTACACTATGGTATTAGGGCTTTTACTTAAGTAAAGGATCTGAATACTTATTCCACCACTGGTGGGGGGTGTTTACATTCTACAAATAAAAGCATACACATGGTGGGTATTTTATAGGCTGATTCAAGTATTTTTAGACTAAAGCTATTTAACTTAGACTACCTTTCCTGGCAGCTGGAAAAGGCTTTGAAACAGCATATTGGTACATCAAATTTAGTAGAATTATAAGTAATTGTCTTGAGAAATCGGGTATTTTAGCAACCTAGGGGGAGTTTACATTCTACAATTAAGAACATACACATAATGGGCATTGATAGGCTGATTCCAGTATTTTTAGACTTCATTATTTACTGTAAATGTAACTATTTTCAGGCCAACAAAAAAGTAATTAAATAAATATTTTAATAATTTAACACAGAAACAGAAAGGCATAAAAGTTGTGTTAAGCTATACCTCTGTTTATTTCCTGTTTTTCGGTGAGGTATGGATTACAAAGCCGAGGGCATCGTTTCTTAACTTTTGAGATTTGACATGCCCTTTATTTTCTCAGCTCACACCGCTTCGTAGACGGTCACTTCCGTAGCCGCTCATTTCCGTTGTTGCTTTTGCATTTGTGTTGTAGCTTTTGAATTTGTGTTGTAGCTTTTGTATTTGTGTTGTAGCGTATGCATTTCTGTTGAACCGTCTCGGCCACCTTAAACTTGTACTTTCCACCAAAGCCAGACGCCTTTGACTTACTACTTGGTCTTTCTTCTCTATTGATTCCATTTTTTATCAGTTTAAGCACTTATTGTCTTCAGTACTTTACCAAAGCATTCTAGTAGAAGTACAAGCAGTATAAGTAGTAGTAGGACTGTAGCCCAGATTTTAGAAATACTGGGGTCATAAATCCAAGCAGCCTCTCTACCCCCAGATCATTTTAAAGAGACCGTAAAAATCTGTTAAATATTCTATTAATTTAGGATATTTTTCCATGTTTGATTAATGCAAGTGTTCTATGATATATACTGTATATTTTCTTTAAAAATGCCCATGCATTTAAACAGTTGTATCTCCCAGAGTTTCTCCATGTCTAGGAGTGTTGTAGTATTTCTTCATTATTTTCATTATCTTTTGTATTTTTTGCACTGAAAAGTGCTGAATTACATTTTTTTTGTGTAATCTTAAATTATAAAATGTAAACTGCACTTTAGGTCCCCAAAGTCCCAGTTAAAAACAACCCAACACAGTCCATGATTTTCTAAAGCACAATTTAACAAAAGACTAAAATAGTGCAGCACTGACCACTTGTGGCTCAAAACAAACATAGCACTTTTTTCTGTGTAGAAGAAGTGAGTTACAGTAAACTGCATTTGTGACCTATTCATTTATTCTCAAAAGTACTTATCTTCAAAAATGTCTGATCTACATTAAAGGTGCTGTGTCTTAGAGAGTGCATATGGACATCCTATATATGTATAATATGTATGTGTAATTCTGTATAGGTATTTTCACAGTAATCAGCATGGGGAGGGGGGTGAAGGGAGAGCTGCTGCCGTTTTTTTCCTTTTCTGTATGTGTGCTTTATTATGTGTGCTTTATATTTGTGTAAAATGGTTATATGTTAAAAAATACATGTAAACTTAAATGACAAAAAAGTACTTATCTTCTTCACTGTCATGGGGTACTGGAGCCTATCCCAGCATGCATTGGGAGAGAATAGGTTTCACGCTGTTACAGGGCTTTCAGAGAAATTTACACTTAAAATCCTACCTACAGGTAGTCTAGAGTTTCTAATCCACCAATCCTGCATGTTTCTGCACTGTGGGAGGAAAACCCACACAGACATAGAGAGAAGATGCAGCTATGAGCCAAAGCTGCTTTACGAAAACAATAGGAGTGGTACGTCTTCATACCAAACAATCTTCTGTTTCCCCATCTGCCACAGACATATCTCATTTCAAAGCCCATGGACAGAGGGGAGGGATGTTTACAGTAAAGTCCTATTATACTTTTTCTGCCATAGTACATCCAATAAACCATAAATCCCATGAATTACAGTTGTCATAAGCACAGTCATTTAGAACTGAGACAGTAAGCTGCCCCAAATCTTTATGCGGTCTTTAAATTGCGGCTGCTTTCTCTGTAGGAGAACGCTAGCTGTGGAGTGAAGCCAGACATTTCTCTGTTTGGTCAATCTGTTGTACTACAGTGTAAACTGAGCTGAATCACAGAGTACCAGGACCTGTGTGGGGTGGGGACTCATCCTAATGCTGCTGGTTCCCACAGAGATGAGAAGCCCGTCAGGCCCAGACAAACATGCAGTGTTTCTTCTGTAACTGTAGCATTCACACAGAAAGGTACTATCTCTTGTAATTTCCAGTGACTCTTCTCCAAACTAATACATTTTTATCTTACAATGGCATTTTAAAAGGAAAACGATCTCCATCCACACAAGCCTTTTAGCAGCATTTTAGAAATACAGTTTTTTACGATTGTTTACACACTAAAATAAAAATTTCCACACAATTTGCAAAATTCTACTCCAATGAGCAAAACAACTCCACAGATTTGCACAACATTACACACAATGTCTGCTTCACCCTTTTTGCAAAACATTACACACAGTGATTTATAAAACTCTACACACATTTTCACACCTTAGACAGACAAGGATTGTGAGGTTACTTCCTTGTCATTACAAAGCCCCGGATTGCCAATGACCACACCAATGAACAAATTGGATAATCACATCCACCAGGTGTGGAAGCACACGTGCTAATTTGAAAACGCAGCACTCAGGTGTGCTATAAAAGGCAGCAGTTACAGTATTCTTGTTGCTTTTACAGTAGTTTTTCTTCAGAGTCAGAGGCTGTGTCTCAAATCGCCTACTTGCACACTTCACGCACTTAGTTTTAAGTATATAGTGTAGATAACGAAAAAGTCAGTGCACTGAAAGTACCCGGATGACCCCCTAAAAAAAGTCAAAAAGTTCAGTGTAGAACGATGGACACTACGCACACTAAACCTGCGCCATCTTGATTACAAAGCGGAAAGGGGAGGGACCAGGGACGTCGACCGGCAGCTGATTGGACGAACGCGTCACGTGCAGATTTTACATCCGAGCTTAATGGCGGCCAGATGGCGGCTCGTTTGGAATACGATCTCGAATTTTACGAAAATAGTTCACCGAAACGTGTTTCTGAAGACATTTTAAGCGAGAAATAGGCCATGCAGTTGCTGAATCTGTCTTCATTTCAGATCAACTAAGGTCAGTTTAGAAGATTTTCATCAGATTTTGAGAGGCGGCGAGCCGAGCCGACCGCTCGTCATTTCCGGTAAGTGCTTTATCATAAGTGTTCCATTTGGGACAATACTAACCATCGACAGTGGGCACTACAGCAGTAAGTGGTCAGTGTACATTAGCAGTGTACTGACCGAAGTAGGCGGTTTGAGACACAGCCAAAGTGTGTGTACTTCATGCAGTAATTTTTATTTGTCTACAGATTTTAGGTTTCATTGGTTGATTACTGTAACTGATTATGGTAAGAAATACTGTAAGTATTGAAATAAATACTTGAAATATTCAGTCTGCAGCATCAGTGTTGTGCAGTGCTTGGTAAGTTTATAGTAGACCTATTTGTGTACATTCTCCCTATATCTCTAACTAATCATGAGGAATGTTGTGGGTTTGTCACTATTTTTTTTGTCATCTAAATTACCCCTTACATAACAATGTCTGGCCAAAAATCTAGCAGTGTGAAACTGGCTGCAATAGTGTCTGATCATTGAGGACTGTGTTGGTTAAATGAAAACTAATAGCATTTTCACAAATATGTGTATATGTTTTGACTGAAGTGTGTCATTTTGCAAACAATCTAGGAATTATGCAAATTGAGTGTGGTGTTTGGATAATTGTGATTATATTTTGAAAAAAAAGAACCCGGTTTTCAAAATTGCATGTAAACAATTGAAAAAAAAATTGTAATCTGCATCCATACCAGCACGCTAGTGATGTTAGAATCGCAAACAAATCTTCTTTTTGAATAACTCTTAAAGAGGTATGAGGTAACATGATTTGCCAGCAGGAGTGAATCCAAAATCTGCAAATGTGCTTCTGTATGGTTCAATTCAATTCAATTTTATTTATAGTGTCAAATCATAACAGGAGTTATCTCAGGACACTTTACAGATAGAGTAGGTCTAGACCACACTCTATAATTTACAAAGAACCAACAATCCGCCCCCCCCCACTCCCACCCCTCCCCCCCAACAGTGGTGAGGAAAAACTTCCTTTAAACATGCAGAAACCTCAGACAGAACCAGGATCTTGGTGGGCACCATCTGCTGCTGCCGGTTTGGACACAGAGACAGATATACAGAAATATGATTCATAATAATTATAGCAGTTGGTATGGTAAACAGTGGCAATTATAGTAACAATAAATATAACTTTTGTATTAGCAGTGCAGGGCGTAGCAGGGCGTCGAGCAGGACCACTGCAGCAGCTGAAACCACGATTAAGGTGCCACCCCAATCCAAGGAAATCTGTGAGGCAAGAAAACATAAGGACTTCGGGGAATAAGCTCCCCGGTGCTAAATTAGTAACAAGCATTACAGGGACATGAATAGAGCCCTGCACAGGCTTAAAATGTTGGCCCTAGCCCGGCCCTGGCCCGAGATGTTAAGCTTAAATGTAATGACTTGCAAATTCCAGCAGACAGTAAATGGCAGCTCCTCCAAAAACATTTGACTTTTTCGCAAGTAAAGCATTAGTAGAAGTATTACTATTGTCCTCCAAAACGTTATAACAAAAACATTAACAGTATATATACGTCTCGAGTTGCACTATAATGTTAAAAGACACAACTGCCTTGTGCTTTCATATTTTTATTAATTTCAGAATCTGTCCACAGCTTGATACTTTACACAATGCAATATTTGGAATGTTCAGGCTTTCATTGCTCTTTCTGCACTACTGCTGCTGCTCTGAAGTGACAAATATTTTATATAATATATTATTAGTTTTATTGTTTTATTTGACCGGATTCTCTTCTCTTCTGTGTCTGACTTCCTGCTCGGCTCATCTGCTCTGTGTAGCTGGATGCGACACAAGGTCAAGGCTTCCGTCAAAAGCCAGCACAGCCAGAACGCCACACAGCCATGCCCGGCGGAATTAGGTTTGCAATTAGAAAACCCATTAATAAACTAATGCATTTTGTTTTGCGAATACAAAAACCAAAGCAAATATACAACATAAATGTAATTCGTTACATCATGCTTAAGGAACAAATACAGTATCAGATTGTGCTGTGGATTTTCTCACAAATAAGTAATTGGCCTTTCGCGACACTTTCAGGTGGCTGTGAGTACATTTTAATGCACCAGGATTCTGGGTTTGAGCAGAGCAGACATTAAAATGATTTCTACCAGGTAATGGGGATTTAAAAAAACCCAAAAGTTTGCATTCATAAATATCGAAAGACATTTCAAAATAATTTAAAAAAGATGCTGCTGCTAAGTTTAACAAAACATTGATGGCTATACGTTGGATAATTTCTCATGATTGATAATCACCCTCAAAAGTAGTTATCATTTTTAAACAGTACATCTAATCATCTCTAATCCCCACCAAAGCCCCATCTCCATATTATTCATTATATGGAAAAAAAAAAAATTTTTTGTGTTTTTTTTGTAATAAAAATTTAAATACTTTTGTCATTAGTGAGCAGAGAAGGAGAACTTGAACTTGAACTTGAAGGAGCAAAAGTGAAGAGGAATTTTAGTGCAAGAGAGGCTTTAAACATCATTTATGCTTGTTGCTTTGGAAGTGGCGCGTGCCGTCGTGACATCAAAATTATGTAATTTCCTGCCGGCGTGTCCGATTTTCAGTGCGCGAGCAGAGGGTGCGCACCAGTCTATTTTTTTCAGCGACACAAGACAAACCAAAAACAGGAAGCATGAACGAGCAACTGGGAAACAGGACTCGCCGGGTAAACTTCTTACTGGGTTAAGATGAGTTCTTTTTTGGTGAATGAAAGGCTTGATCCCACCAAGTAGCTCATTGAATCAAATCGAAGCATTGACGGCACTGTTGCTGCCTGTTCTGCCGTTGTTTACCTTTTTCTTCTTCGTCTAGTCTGTAGAAAGAAAAATATCGGTAGCCTTTGCCCCTTAGCGCCACCTCTGTTCAGGAGAAGACTGCAACTAGTGTCGCGACCACCACACGCAGATATAAATACTCACGGCAATCCCATGCCGTCACATTTGGATGCGCCAGCTTGGCTGCGGCTACTGTAAATGAGCCATTAGAAATGGTCATGCAGCCGTTGGAACTCATCTGAAGATGAGGTTGGAGAGTTTAACACAAAATGGTCATTGGAGTCCTCCAATTCTGTGAGTGCCTCTAACCTTTCCTCTGAAAGTGGAGAGGACTCTGAAGATCCTGCCCATCCTAACAGTGAGTAGACAACGAAGAATGGGCAAGTTCGGTCTCCATCTAATACTGAGACACTGCGCTACATTCAAGCACCGACCGGTGCTGGTGCTTATCATTTCAAATCGTTTGTGGGACATTAAAGGGTTAAAATCCAGAAAATGATTACATGTTAAATGATAGTTTGAGTAAGTTAGAAGTTGTTTAAGTGATTTATGAGAAAAAATATTGATATATGATGATTTAATAGCAGTTTTTTTGTGCGTGTACATTTTTGCCACGAAGGTGTCGAGAGGGAGTATTTGGCACTATGTAAAAAATACTAATACAATCAAATTAAAGCCCCAGTGTGTAAGAATTTCTCTCATCTAGCGGTGAAATTGTATATGACAACCAACTGAATTTCACTTTGTAGCCCCCCCATTCCGAGTGCGTTATAACTCCTACGGTGGCCGAACCCGAAATTAGCGACAACCGTCCGTGAGTGTCCCTTCCAGTGTAATAATAGATTGATGTTATTTTGGTACCTTTTCATTGCTAACATCAGCTATCAGGTTGCCAAACATATGCAAGCTAATGTTAGTAAAGTATCAGTGCTATTGTTATTCTGTAGGAGAGAAGCAACGGAGGTTTGTGTTTTTAATATATTTCTCTGAGCAGCATGAACAATGTCAATGAAACTGAAATGATCTTTTAGTGTCTCCATCGTTTACACGCTGCTGTTCTAGCTGTAGCTAGTCTGTGTTACAACTGCATGACGTGAGTTGTCTGCCAAGGAAATCACGGCACATATAATTACATTTGTTACAAGGTAGACAATCCTTTTTCATCATTGACGCGAGGAAAAGTATCCTAGACGTCGTTCTAGCGTTATGCACAACCATGCTATAGTTAGCCAAGCAAGTAGCAACTATAAAACTTTTACACAAATAGGCAGAATTACTTGTTGAGAAGAAAGCAGGCAACTTCGGCGTCCCTTTTAAAATCCTTGCTCCTCATCAGCTCTTTCCATCTTGGAAAAGCCACAACAATATTAACTTTGGTCGCGTTGTTTTGCCTGTCACGTTGTCATTTTAATTTCCTTGGCGACTCAGTTACATGTCCTCGATAATAGATGCAACAGGCTTTCAAATCTGCCGGCAGTGAGTCACAAGTAATCTTCTCCCCCTCCCTCCCTGGCATACGTCACAGTCATAGACAGTTAAAGAAAACAGTCGGTCACAGTCAGTGCCACTGAGTGAAAAGCGTGAAATGCGGAGCAGTATAGCCAGTATGTCCCTGACGGGCTATCGTATTTCAAGATGGCGCATGGCTATGGAGCTTCTACCCCAGTTTATGTAAGCGCAAATGTAAAATTTCAAGCCAATATGAATACTTGGAATTGATGGTGGTGGTCAATATTCATAAAAAAGGACAAGTTTCTGAAGGGCAATACGGATTTTGATAATAAACAACTACAAATGTTACACACTGGGGCTTTAAGCTTGTTGTTCATCTTTGACATATCCAAGTCTCTAATCCCCACCAAAGCCCCATCTCCATATTATTCATTATATTATATTTTTTTTGTAATAAACATGTTAATACTTCAACTAAATAAACTAGCATTTAAAGGGTTAAAATCCTTAAAATTATTGAATGTTTGGTAGTTTTGAGCAAGTTACAAGTTGTTTAAGTGATTTATGAAAAAAGCAGAAAAGAATATTGATATGTGATGATTTTATAGCAGTTTTTGTGTCCGTGTACATTTTTGCCACAAAGGTGTCAAGAGGGTACAAAATGAATCATTTATCAGTAAAAAACACTGGATTTAAAAATTTCGACCAAAAAGAAAGGTTTTGACAAAATGTCATGCCATAAGCAACACAGCAAAAAATATCACAAAATGAAAAAAAAAAAACTTGAGAAAAATGTACAAAAATGCCCGAATAGGGCATGAGGGTTAAATTGACTCATAGCGCCACTTGCCGTTGTGGGAGAGGCTAGCTACGCTAAACTGGATAGCCACTTAGCAGACAGAGTTTGATTTGGGTTTTGGAAAGGGGAATAAACGTATTATGTCCTTCAAACCTCGCCAGGTAACAAGTATCAATATTACACATGATCTAGGTATAACATTTAACCACGACTAGCCCAAAATCCGCAGAACCAGCCTGAAAATGAATTAAATCTGAAACGTATGAGACTCTACGGAGCATAGCTGTGTAGTTGTCGCACCTGTTCGCAGCTGGCAAATACTACGCTATTATTGTCCCGTCTGAGTTTGAGGGGTTTGACTTAGTGAAGGTTCAATAATGCTGAAAGATTTTGCCATAAGTTATGTGGAATTTTCTTTTCTTTGTAGGATATATTTGTTTGTACTTTTATGACATGTAAAAAGTTTATTTTAGAAACAGTCGACAAGTGTTGGCAAAAAATTGTTATAGGACCTGAGACCATGTACAACTTTTAATATTTGTTTATGTTGTCCAAAGTGATTATTGCATACAACTAATTACCAGACTCCTTGATACGTTTGTCCACATCCTCCCCAAGGTACACAATAAGGGACTTCAGCAGGCACTCTCTCTTTAGATTTACCTCAAGACTCTAGGTGATAGCACAAACAGTGTAAAATTATGCAGTTCAATTTTACAACTTGATTGAAGATGCAACTGCCACACAATGCACATGGGTTCTTTGGTTAATAGTAATTGTTATTTACAAATGCTTTGAGTAAACCAGTTAAAAAGTCAGTCAAACTCAGAAGAGAAACATGGCACATATTCCAAAGTGTATTCTAACTCTACAAATCTCTGCAAATCTGATTTGATGTACTGAGCGAGTACATACATACTTGATCCAAAACTATCAGTATGTTCTGGGTCTTCTCTCTGATAACTCCTCCCTTGTTTCGGATGACATCAGTCAGCCTGCTGTGGTGCTTGTCCAAGTAAGCCAGGAACCGTGGTTGAAGGGGAACAGTTATCAGTAACAGTAATCCTCATGAATTCAGCATTGATCTTTTAAAAAACAAAATAGCACATTACAAGATGTGGTGTGTAAGATCTTATTTTTGACATCTAGGGCCTAAACATGCATTAATGGCTCATTAGCAGGTTTCAATTGGTAGGGGAGAATATTATACAACTGAACTATTGCAATGGATTTAAAAAAAAGTTACTTACCTCATCCATTGAGAACAATGCGGGCCATCTGACTTTTTACTCCTCCACTCCTAATTCCTTCTCCACAATTTCATGTCTCCGCAGTGAATAAGTCTTGTCCATTTTGTCCATTATCAGTGCATGGTTGTTTCGTTTCATCACCTCACTTAGAAGTAACAGTCTCTCGTTTTCCAACTTGTCTGGGGTCTCTCCAGTTGGAATGTTGGGTATGTGGTTGGCCTCTCCTCTCTTAAGTCTCTTTACTTTTTTTGCTGGCAATGCATCCTCTGGAGCTTTGGACTTAAGTGAATTTGCAAGTAATTCAGAACACCCAATGCCCTTTAGCTGAGTTCGGTAGTTGCCCATTTTGGTCTTCAACCGCTGCTTCCACCCGTAACAACCGTTGTATGAACCAGGTTCAGAGAGGCATGGATGCAAGTCAGAATCTGTTGGGTAGGCCTTGTACTTGAATATCTCTTCAGCTACAATTTCCAAAATATCTGATTTTGTTTTTGAACTAGGTGTCAACCTTGTCATGTTTGACCTATACACCACATTCCCCATCTCTGCAGTTCAGTGTCATAGGACAACGATGGTATCAGAAACTCTCTTGGCCACATCTGAGTTCTTGTACAGACAGAGCTGGAGGGTGTGGAAAGGAGCTCTGTGTCATCTGATTGAGTTGACAAATCATCACAGACAGTGAGATTAAGTCCTTGGCTGCAATCATCAGTTATTGGGATGAACTTGACAGTTGCCAAATCCTGAAGTTCAGCCGTAGATGTCAAGTTCACTAGCACATCTCCAAAGTCTCTGTCTTGGTAATGCATTCTGAAATTCCCATTTAACCCACACACTTTCCGGACTTCATCCATAAGCTGCTCCATTATCTCTGGAATTCCATCAGGCAGAATTAGTTTCCTGGTGTCATCAGGATTCAGAACTGGCCTTTTCACTGCCATGTCCGCCAATCAAAAAGGATCTAGTAAAAACAACAAAATTGTCGATTTTCGGAAGACTGCCTATATTCGAAATCTAAACCGTTAATTTCTCGCCTAAAACGTTGTCAGAAGTGAATTTAATGATGCATAAGATGGTGACAATTGCTAAGTTGTCCTGCTGTTGCTCTGTTTGCAAGTTCCGAGTTGGCAGTGGGCATGATAGGTGTAATGATTCAGTTCTATCGTCTTGTCTTGGGAGTCGAACTGACTCCCAGCGAGAGCAAAATCCTGACACAAGAGCAAGAAATTGCATCGAGAGCAAAGACTTAGGTTTTGAGAGCGAGAAGAAAAGCGTTTTGAGAGAAACACTTTTTTTTTGAGAGAAAATGTTTCACAGTGATAGCAAAAATATATATGAGAGTTTTAAAAAGTATTTTGAGAGAGATTTTTTTTCTCAGAAATAATTTTTAAAATTTCAAATTTATATGTTTTTATGTTCTATGAAAAAAGACATTCTCTCAAAACTTTTTTTAGTCTCAAATATTATTATGTTTTGCTATTGGTATGAAAACTTTTTCTCTCAAATATTTTTTTTTCTCTCATAAAATGGTTTTTTGCTATCAGTGTGATAACTTTTTCTCTCAAACATTTTTTCTTCTTCTCTCAGATTTATTTTCTCGCATGTAATAAAGACACAAATCTAGCTCCATACCTCACCACCCCCAGTCTACCAGTCAAGAAATTGAAAATCCATTTGCACAGAGATGAATGCAGACCAAGATCTTCCAGCTTAGTGATGAGTGTAACAGGTTTGAGGTTTGCCCGGAGTGTAAATGTGTGTGAATGTTTATCTGATGAGCAGGTGGCACCTTGTACGGCAGCCTCGGCCACAGTGTATGAATGTGCGTAAATGGTTCCTGTACTATGTAAAAGCACTTTGAGTAGTCGTTAAGACTTGAAAATATTGACTTGTATATAGAAATACAGTTCATTGACAATTCCCTCCACTGTTATCAAGGTGGGCTAGGCTAATGCAGTGTGCAGTATAAAAATAAATGGCATCATCAGTAGATCTATTAAATTGATAGGCAAACTGCAGGGGATCTAGATTTTGGGGCAATGAGGAGAACATGTAGTTTTTGACTAACCTCTCAAAGCACTTCATAGCTATATATGTCAGTGCAACAAGGCCGTAGTCATTCAGGCCGGCAGGATGGGAATTCTTTGGAAGAGGAACATTTGTTGATCTTTTAAAACATGTTGGTACAGTCGACTGGGTTAAAGAGAGATTGAATATCTCTGTGAACACTGGAGCAAGTTGATCTGCGCAGGTTTTGAATACTCGTCCAGGAATGCCGCCTGGACCTGCTGCCTTCCTGGTGTTTACGCTTCGGAATGCTCTCCGCACTGTTTCTGTAAACTTGTCGATGCTGTCATCAGAGCTACGTCTGAACATATGCCAGTCCACAGAGTCCAGCGCATCCTGCTCTGACCATAGCTGGATCTCTCTGCTCTGACCAGAGCTGGATCTCTCTCCCCTGCCACTATCACCGCTGCATATATGATAGATATGACTAAGTCATGAGCTCGGTAATGTTCCAGGTACCACCATTCCAATCCTGTAGTTGAAGCCGTCATAGGATGCACTTTTTGCAAGGTTCACAGTGTCCACATGTTGATGTCTTTGCTTTACTGCCAATGCAATGTCCTCATTAATAACATCAATGGGACGTGTTGAAATATCAGTAACCTCCAAAGATGGCTTAGAAAATGTGCAGATTATATGCAGTCTGAAATTGGTGCCTTTGAGCTAATGAATACAGTACATTTTTGTAACAGTTTGTATGATGAATTACTCTTTTAAAGAAGCTATGTTTTGCTTCAAATCTCATAGTCCATAGTGCAACAAGGGGTCCGAACTGGCGTATTAACCCTGGATAATGCTCCAAGTAATAATGTTTGGGCTAAATTCTTTGGTCAGGGAAAACTTCTTGGAATACTGTCCTGTGTTCAGATATTTTGAAGTCAAGATAACAAATAGAGTCCTCCCTGTGAAAAGGTTAACAGTTGTTTTAGTAATTTACTTCAGCAGGAAAGCAATGCTTTTTTTAAAGCAAGAGATATTTCATTTTACTACAGTAGTTAATTAGTGGTAGAGGTATCATTACTTGTCTCCATATACCTCTCCAATTGATCACACTATCCAGAAATCTGTCCCTACTTTGCAATTATTCAAAAGCTGTAATAAGTGAATAGGTTTTATACAGTATGAAACACAATAAACTGATTTTCTTACAATCACTGCAATTATTTAAATCAATTTTAAGGTTACTTAAACTGCATGAAATTACTTACTATTTATTTAATAGCTTATTGCCTGGTCAAATGACGTTAAATTAAGGTGGGTAACTTTGAGATATTTGTTTTGACTAGAGATGTGACGAGGCACTTTCATACTGCCATATTACAAATGTAACTAAAACAATTTCAATTACATTATTACTAATACATATTACATTAGTAAGCTGAAATATATTAGGCTAACAGCTGCATCTCTATTTTTTTTGGTTTGTCATTCGTAATGAAAATACATGAAAATGTTCACTTAATTCCTAGACTTACCGAATTCAGTAATATGGCTAACATTGTGACCTTTTCAGGAAACAGCAAACCTGTAAAGACAAAGAAAAGGGTGAGATTTCCCATTCAGTTTTTCATGGAGATATTAGCATTATCAATAATTATCACTACAAACTATTAATTACATCAGAAATATTGCCAGTATTGTATTATACTGGCAGATTTTAATTAAACATGACTTCCTTTTTAATCAGTACTCATGAAAGAGCGAGAGGACCAAAGTTCTGGGCTTTAAGTTAATGCATGGAGACTATGGAGTCTTTTGACTGATCTCACTCTCTACCAAAAGTAAGTCATATGTTGGAGGATAGAGAAATATAGTGGACAAATGTATGTGGACAACCAGCTGTTATTTCCAGTTAAGGTTTTTTAGTACATTAACTAATGTTAAAATATACACCTTAGTTAAATGTTAATAATAGTTAAGGCTTGTTACTGAATTAACTAATGGTAAAATAGACACCTTAGCAGTTAGTCAAGGCTTAATATTGCATTTACTAATGATATAATAAACACCTTAATTAACTGTTATTAACAGTTAGTCAAGGCTTCTTACTGCATTAACTAATGGTAAAATAGACACCTTAGTTAACTGTGATTAAAAGTTAGTTAAGGCATTAACTAATGGTAAATAATGCATCAATTAATACCTTAATTAACATGAGCATTGTTAATAAATGTTTATTAAACACCGTATTCAACTGTTAATAACAGTTAATTAAAGCTTATTAACATGAGCATTGTTAATAAATGTTTATTAAACACCGTATTCAACTGTAAATAACAGTTAGTTAAAGCTTATTAATGCATTAACTAATGCTTATTAATGTACCCTTATTGTAAAGTGTTACCGAAATGTCTTAATTCAAAAGAACACTAACACCACTAGAAGCCCAGTCACTGGAGCAAGATATAAACTGTATCACAGGTTACAAATGGTTACGATTTTTTTCAATTAACTTAATCAGGGTCAAAAGAACTTTGTTTTTTTGTTATTGCTCTTAATAACTGAATATCTTTGGGAATCTTACTGGTATTGCAGGTTTATTATTTCATCTCTGTGGGATATGATCTCTGGTATGAGTTCAAGTTCAAGTGTATATCATATCTTTGTTTAAAAACCACACTGAAGAATGTGGTAGGTTATGTAATGCAAAAAAAACTACAAAGGTCAGACGTCAAGAAAATATAGACAAGCACTGGGAAGTGGTGTAAATGTCCCGTCTTGCTCACGCCCCTTCTGCAGGCTGTATGTTTGCTAATCCAACATCTTAAACACTGGTTCACAGAGCTGACAACCCATTATCACTCCTAACTTGTAAAATACTGACACTTGGTCACCTTTAAGCATCTGTATGGGACGCACCGGGCAGAGTCAAAAAATGATGTCAACAGTCCCGACCAAGCTCGTCTAAATATAACGCTAAAGGAGACTTTTTGCGTCAGTAACAAACACCAATGCACTGGGAGTCTGAATGTGTTGGAGCTGAAGGGTGGCCTCCGAATAGCACCTCATCTGGTCAGGGTTTACCTCTACTGTGAGAAAAAGTGAACCTTTGGTGAATTCAGGATAGCTGTCTTGCTACATAACTATTAGAGACAACACAAAATATCGCCTTCAAAAGAAAATAAATTTAAAATGAAGCCCTGTTCAGCTCTCAGTTCTTAACTTTTTTTTTTTTTTTTTTTACTTTTTGGTTCTTAACTTCTTGTATCTAAATCATAGCATGTACCAGTGTGTCTTGTTGCAAGCGTGCATGTGTCAAAATCTGAAATGTGCATTAATTCTCAACACCAACATAACACCAGAAGCCAGCATGGTATAAAATTTGTACACACTGTATTTGTTAGCATACAAGTTTAGATTAATAAAACATTGGACTTCAACTGAAAAAAATAGAAAAGTCCAGATAAATAAAGTATGAGCTAAATCAAAAATCAGACATTTTATTAACATATTTAGAAATCAATATAATTGATCCATAGCTATGGCATTCAGAAATATATTCTTGTACATGTAGTTATTTCACAATTTAACATTACCAGTCATACGTACTACTGTATATTCAACCTT
Source organism: Gymnocephalus cernua (assembly GCA_023631565.1). Lineage (NCBI taxonomy): Eukaryota > Metazoa > Chordata > Actinopteri > Perciformes > Percidae > Gymnocephalus > Gymnocephalus cernua. Next base: position 33,586,710 of record CM042425.1, on the reverse strand, counting down.
TGGGGAGCTCTTAGAGCTATCAAGCTTGTTAGCTTAGCACTGTTGCTAACAGGATAATGCGTACTGTCAAGGAAGCTGGCTATTGGTCAAAAATGCAAATTTGAAGGTCAAATTCACAAACGATAAACTTGACACGAAACATTTGAACCGAGTTATTTTAGCCCCCATGAGCAAATTCACTTGTAGTCATTGGAATTAATTGAAATCTCTATTACATTTCACTGTTTTAAATGAGCAGCTCCTTAGACTTTAACAAAGGCAACATTCAAAACCATTACAGGCACTATCAACTAACAAGAGCACTTTTAATACTTCGGTCAAAGGCAATCTCATAATATATGAATATATGCTTATTAGAAATGAGCCAAAGCTCAACAGTAGTCACCAAACACTACATAGCACGGTTTATAAAAAGACAAAAGAAAAAACTTGACAATATCACATGCTAAAAACAAGCAATGGTTTTGGATTTTCTTTTCTTTTTTTAAATCAAAGATATACATTAAGGTCAGAATCTGTGACATTTGACTGGAATGTTCAGATCCTGACAAAGTTCAGTGTTGTCAGTTAACTATAAGGTCAAATGCTACAAAGTAAACATGCATGGAAGATGATAAACTACCAAGCATCGTTGCAAGAATACATGAATAAGAATAAAGCAAACTGTGGGGTGCTGCACATACAACAAATCACACTAATAACCAGAGTTCAGTTTTTTGATTACATGAAAGCCTCAGTTCAGCCAAGACAATCAATTAAAGCATGTGTGTGGAAGAGTTCCATAGTCCTTCATAAAAAAATACCCTGTCTGTTTATTATTCAAAAAGGACGGTCCAAAAACCAAATATACAAAAGTTCATAACGTTGTTTTTAGTCCAAGATAAAGGATAATTACTCATGGTTTGAAGAATGCCAATACATTGTGTAAGTGAGTTTTCTCCAACCAAATACAAGGATATACAGTAACAAGCCCTTAATTAATGCATTGGGGATAAGATACTCTGAATGGGACATGCACATGATTAGCAGAAAGAGATAGTATTAAGGGTGCAGGTCCGGGGGTCCTCAGGGAGCTGGCCACTGGTGCTGGGCTGCTGCAGACTTGTACCTCTGCTCAGCCAAACAGCTGCTACAGAAACAGAAAGATTAATAGGTGCCATTAGACTGAGTGAGTATTAAATGAAATACAAACTTAGGCAGAGACACACTTGAACTGACATTTCTACTATGCTCATCTCTTACTCATTAGCTGCTTTTCATCTCATACTTCCAGTCATTATCTTTTAACACTTCAACAGTTTTTAGGCTAGCTCTTTCACTTCACCAAAAACGTCAACCTTCAACTGAGACATTAACTGCTTTTATCACCAACACACTACCTTGATTCCTTTCAATGCTTCACATACACTCCAAATCATGTCAGTGCTTCAACTACAAGTCAACACTTGCATGGCCCAAACTGAATGAACAAATGACCCCTCAACTCTTTTTAATGCTTACACCTTGACTTACACTGTGTGTTGGCTAAAAGGCTTAAATTTGTCCTGGTTTGCCTAAATGTACAATACAATTAGTCAGAATGTACCAAATAGGACTAGAAAAAACAAATGTGGATTAAATGTCTGTATTCACATACTTGTGATAATGTTAGCTGAGATAGTATTATGAGATATGGCTCATAACATTAATGTTAATGCAACATTAATTAATGATACCACTTTTTTTTACATTTTCAGCTACAGGAACTTTATTTGGTGTATTTTAGCGATACACTGAACATAAACTGCCTCTGCCCTAACTGACAGTGATAGTTATTGAGGATTTGGTGGAATTCACAGATGTGTTTGCTGGCTCACTACAAGCAGAGCACTCCTTGAGTTGGCATGCCTTACACAACTATTTAAACTCTTTCATACACTGCAAAACACTGCATTTGATGCTTTGTTTGTTAAAAAAAGCAAAGATACGGAGAACATTTGTCTTTGGTCTTAATATCAAAAGCATGTATAGTTCTGTCAGGTATTTATCAAGAATATGTAAATATATGGTGACCAAAAAAAATATTCTCAGAATGCTTTATCAAATGTGTAAAAAAGGGGGCGAACTCTAGCTCACCTAGTAGAGTGTGCGCCCCATGTAGGCTGAGTCCTTGGCAGCGGCCCGGGTTTGAATCCGACCCGCAGCCCATTGCTACATTTCGTCCCTCCTCTCTCTCCCCTTTCCTGTCTTCAAGCTATCCTATCGATTAAAGGCCATAAAAAGCCCAAAAAATAATCTTAAAAAAAAAGTGTGAAAAAGGGACAAAAGTTGTAAAAACAGCCAAGTGCCCTCTCTTTTATTTTATACTTGTTCATTACTTTTTCCTTATAGAAGTCTGAGTTTCCAATTTGGATATCAACACTGGAGTGCAGTGGATTATGTTTACATAAGAAAAATGAAAAGAAAAACTTTAAAAAAATATATTCTTGGTAGGTGAGATTTGATTTTTAATTTACAGACAATGAAAAGAACAACAAACACTATTTGTGCATTTGCCATGTCCAACATTCCCCACTGACAATAAATGTTCTCATGTGTGCCGCCTAATTTAAAGTTTTTTTTCCGCATGCCGTGGCGAAGCAGCGAGTTTGTACGCAGAGCCAAATGACACCTTATCAGTAGCAGAATGTCTTTTGGACGAGATGCCAGGACACCGACTTGGCGCCATCTGCCTCTGAAT